>JAWWNH010000015.1:1652500-2027500 GCA_034641385.1 Darevskia mixta
TCCTTTTATATATTTGAACATGGCTATCATATCACCCCTTAACCTTCTCTTCTCCAGGCTAAACATACCCAGCTCCCTAAGCCGTTCCTCATAAGGCATCGTTTCCAGGCCTTTGACCATTTTGGTTGCCCTCCTCTGGACACGTTCCAGCTTGTCAATATCCTTCTTGAACTGTGGTGCCCAGAACTGGACACAGTATTCCAGGTGAGGTCTGACCAGAGCGGAATACAGTGGTACTATTACTTCCCTTGATCTAGATGCTATACTCCTATTGATGCAGCCCAGAATTGCATTGGCTTTTTTAGCTGCTGCATCACACTGTTGACTCATGTCAAGTTTGTGGTCTACCAAGACTCCTAGATCCTTTTCACTTGTACTGCTCTCAAGCCAGGTATCACCCATCCTGTATCTGTGCCTTTCATTTTTTTTGCCCAAGTGTAGTACTTTACATTTCTCCCTGTTAAAATTCATCCTGTTTGCCTTGGCCCAGTTCTCTAATCTGTTAAGGTCATTTTGAAGTGTGATCCTGTCCTCTAGGGTATTAGCCACCCCTCCCAATTTGGTGTCATCTGCAAACTTGATCAGGATGCCCTCAAGCCCATCATCCAAGTCATTGATAAAGATGTTGAATAAGACTGGGCCCAAGACAGAACCCTGTGGCACCCCACTAGTCACTTCTCTCCAGGATGAAGAGGAGCCATTGATGAGCACCCTTTGGGTTCGGTCAGTCAGCCAGTTACAAATCCACTGAATGGTAGCATTGTCTAGCCCGCATTTTACCAGCTTCTTTACAAGAATATCATGGGGCACCTTGTCAAAGGCCTTGCTGAAATCAAGATAGGCTACATCCACAGTGTTCCCTTCGTCTACCAGGCTTGTAATTCTGTCAAAAAATGAGATCAGATTAGTCTGACATGACTTTTAGTGATCACAGCGTTCCTTTCTAGGTGCTCACAGACCGTTTGCTTAATGATCTGCTCTAGAATCTTTCCTGGTATTGATGTCAGGCTGACTGGGCGGTAATTGTTTGGGTCCTCTCTTTTCCCCTTTTTGAAAATAGGGACAACATTTGCCCTCCTCCAGTCTGCTGGGACTTCACCTGTTTTCCAAGAATTCTCAAAGATTACTGCCAGTGGTTCTGAAATCACCTCTGCCAGTTCTTTTAATACTCTGGGATGTAGTTCATCTGGCCCTGGAGACTTGAATACATCTAAACTAGCCAAGTGTGCTTGTACTACCTCCTTACTTATTCTGGGCTGTGTTTCCCCTGCTGAATCATCTGCTCCATATTCTTCAGGTCGGGCATTGTTTTCTTTTTTGGAGAAGACTGAGGCAAAGAAGGTATTGAGGAGTTCTGCCCTTTCTGCGTCCCCTGTTCGCATTTCACCTTCTTCTCCTCTAAGTGACCCCACTGTTTCCTTGTTCTTCCTTTTGCTACGGACATACCCATAAAAACTCTTTTTATTGCTTTTAACCTCTCTAGCAAGCCTGAGTTCATTCTGTGCTTTAGCTTTTCTGACTTTGTCTCTACATGTGCTGGCTATTTGTTTGAATTCCTCTCTGGTGGTTTCCCCCTTTTTCCATTTCTTGTACATATCCCTTTTAAATCTTAACTCAGTTAAAAGTTCATTAGATAGCCACCCTGGCTTCTTTAGGCACCTTCCATGTTTTCGTCTCATTGGTACTGCTTGAAGTTGTGCTTTTAATATCTCCCTTTTAACAAACTCCCATCCATCATGAACTCCCTTCCCTTTTAGTATTACTGACCATGGGATCACACCCAGCATTTCCCTAAGTTTTCTGAAGTCGGCTTTCTTAAAGTCTAGAATTTGAGTCTTAGTATGCTTGGTTGCTCCTTTCTGATGTATAATAAACTCCAGAAGAGCATGATCACTCCCACCTAATGATCCTACCACTTCTACCCCACTAACCAGGTCATCACTATTGGTTAGAACCAGATCTAAAATGGCTGATCCTCTTGTTGCTTCTCCCACTTTCTGGACAATGAAATTGTCTGCAAGGCCAGTGAGGAATCTGTTCGACCTTATGCTCTTGGCTGAGTTTGACATCCAACAAATATCAGGATAGTTGAAATCCCCCATTACTACTATCTCATTTCCTTTTGAATGCTTGGTCATCTGTTCCAGGAAGGCATCATCTATGTCCTCAGTTTGGCTTGGGGATCTATAGTAAACTCCCACCATGAGATCACTGTTATTTTTCTCTCCCTTAATTTTGACCCAGATACTCTCAATTTGGCTTTGGAGTTTTAAATCATGGATCTCTTCACAGGTATACACATCCCTGACATATAACGCCACTCCTCCTCCTTTCCTGTTTGGTCTATTTCTCTTAAATAGATTGTATCCCTCTATTACTACATTCCAATCATGAGACTCATCCCACCAGGTTTCAGTGATGCCTATTATGTCGTATTTAGTTTGCTGTACCAAGAGCTCAAGTTCATCTTGTTTATTTCCCATGCTCTGTGCATTTGTATACAGACATTGAAAACCATTGATCATTCCCCCTAGTCTCCTACTTAAGGATTTTTTCCTCCCACCACTAGGTCTGTGCGCTGTTTGCTCCATTTGGTCCTTGACTTTTGGATGATCATCTTCAGCCTTTGATAGACTCCTACCTTCAGGACCACTGTCTCCCTCCCCCACATAAGTCAGTTTAAAGCCCTCCTGATGAGGTTTTTGAGATTGTTGGCAAAAACATTCCTCCCAACCCTTGTGAGGTGCAGCCCATCACTTGCCAGAAGTCCATCTTCAAGAAACTGCAGACCATGATCTAAGAAACCAAACCGTTCCTGCCGGCACCATTTGCGAAGCCAGTTGTTCACTTCTCCTATTTTCCCCTCTCTTCCTGGGCCAAAGCGTTCAACTGGGAGGACAGATGAGATGACAATTTGTGCATTTAATTGCTTCAGCTTCCTGCCCAGAGCCTCATAATCACTTTTGATCTTCTGGAGGCTATGGCTTGCGGTGTCATTGGTTCCCACATGGACTAAAAGGAAGGGGTTTTTATCCGTGGGTTTAATTATTCCTTGCAGCCGTTCTGTAACATCATGGATCTTGGCCCCGGGGAGACAGCATACCTCTCGAGACATCTTGTCAGGCCCACAGATCACTGCTTCCGTACCCCTCAATAGGGAATCCCCTATCACCACTACACGCCTCCTCTTAGGCTTGGTCGGGATTCTTACATGTGCTGTCCCTTCCAAGGTCGCCTGCACATTCCCAGAGGACTGACTATGTTGCTCGTCTTCATATACCTCATCAACTGTGATGAGGGAGAGATCTTCCAATGGAGTCTGTTCTTCATCTTCTAGATTTGAGAGCACTTCAAATCGATTTTGTAGTTCTAAACACTCAGAGCGATCCCTGGGCATTCTACTTCTGTGAGTCACGTTCCTCCATACATCTGGCTCCTGAGTTGGGGAACTGATCTCCTCCTCAGGGATGTGCCCTGTCTCCTGCTTGGTGGAGACAGTGTGCTCTGCTGCATCCAAGAAAAGCTCCAGCTCTTTAATTTTCTGGAGCGTAGATACACGGGCCTGAAGTTGCTGGACCTTGTCTTCGAGTAGGGCAACCAACTTGCAGTTGCTGCAGGTGTAGCTGTCTACAACCTTTGGCAAGAAGGCAAACATTGCGCAGGAATTGCAGGGCTAGATCCTCAGGTGAGTCTGCTCTGGCTCCTGCTGGGATGGAGGACCCATTGCCTGCAGGTGCTCCACTCCCAGCCCCGTCAGGGGAAGTTGAGGTTGCCTCTGGGTCCGGTAACCCTCCAGCCTCCCCTGAGCTGCAGAGGCTCAGGGCAGAGAGGCGAAGGGAACTGAGTTCCCGCAGGAGGAGTGCTCGCCTCCAAGCCAGGAGAGGTGAGTCACCAGAGGATCGGGGCCGCCCTCTGCCTCGGGGCAGATAAAAGCCGGCCAGCCCCAGCCCCAAGTTGCAGGAGCAACATTGTTGGATACCAGTTCCTGCTTGAAACCTGTCCTGCTTTCCTGCCTGAGCTCCTGACCCACCCTGGTTCCCTGCCTGCATACCTGTTCCTGACTTCACCTGACTCCCTGCCCTGCACCCTGCTTCAGTGACTACGGACTGCCTCTACGTTGCACCTCTGACCACGGACCGGACTTGGACCTCGCCTTTCGGGTAACCCACGGGACCAGCACACATTTGGACCCTGGGGGAACAGGGTGCCAGGCTAGGTGGGCGTCTTTTGGCGTTATCTCTGGTTGGGTGCCGCCAGACCCCCGACTTCGCTATTCCCCCCCCCCACTATTACAGGCGTCAGCAATTTCTCTCGCTGGTGTTGGTCCGAGCGTGCTCTGGAGCAGGCAGGGGGGTGGGGGATGGGGTAGGAGACAAGGGGGGGCGAGGGGGGAGGGGGGCATGAGGCATGCAGCAAGGGGGGGGGAGACGTGAAGAAGACGAGTTACCTGACAGATAATGTTATCATAGTAAGCCAAGGCACGAGCATGAGGGGACAGGTTGGAGGGGGTGTCACAAAATTTCCTTACATTTGGGTGCGAGCCCTCGGCAATTGTGGACAGCGAGAAGTTGTCGTTGTGGAGCTCAGAGGGGGTTCGGTATCTGCCGGCGCGGGGGGGGGGGGGGACAAACAAACAGGAAGCAGACAGAGAGAAAGAGGAAAGAAAGGAGAGAATCCGGAGGTCAGAAAGAGTCATAGAATCACAGACTTGGAAGGGAGCCCAAAAGTCATCTAGGCCAGGAGTCGGCAACGTGCGGCCCATGGGCCAAATGCGGCCCACGAAGACCGTTTTACCGGCCCACAAGCCGCCCCCCCAAACCGAGCCACCCGCTCGCTGCGCTAAACCAGAGCAGCGGAGCGCGGGGACTCACTGAGGGGCGCTGGAAATTGCGTCTGTGCATGCGCAGATACTGGAAATCGTGTCTGTGCATGTCCAGACGCTGAAAATCGCTTTTGCGCAGGCGCGGTTTTCAACGTCTGGACATGCACAGAAGTGATTTCCGGCGCCGCGGAGACGCGATTTCTGGCATCGCGCTGCGCCAGTCCAGTTCACGGATTATCTCCATGGGAGTGATCCAGCCCATGGCCAGAAAACCTTGCCGACCCCTGATCTAGGCCAAACCCGCCCCCCTTGCAATGTAGGACTCTCAACAAAGGCAGAACACAACTTGCAACGAACCATAGAAATATTTCCAGGGAACTTTGAGCGCCTGCTACGCTGTTCAGACGCGATTACGCGGAAGTGAATGGCGTAGACGAGATCTAAGAGTTGCGCAAACAGAGGGCAGCTCCTGCAACCACTCTCTCTTCTGCCCACCCAGCTGTACTCCCCCCCCCAAAAAAATGCCACCTCCAAAAATGAAGCAATCTAACTGTTCATTCCACAACTTTTCCCACGGGAGAAGCCAGAGGTCACCCCCACTCACTTTGCAGAGAAATGCACCAGAACAGGTGAAGCGCTGGGAAGAGGTTGCCTCTGAGCAGTTGCAGAGTGCCTTTCACGCACCAATCTCTGGCCAAATTTGCACTTGCAGAGGAGAACCTCCCAGGAGGAAAGTCTCCTGCATTAAACCTCCTGACTTCGCATCGTTTTTGCTTAAAACGATTTAACATTCACGGAATCCCAGCGTCAGAAGGGACCAACTTCGAACCCAAAGTTGTGGCATCCCTGTGACCATCTTTTTATTTTTCTTATTGTGGAGTCAGAATAATATTAATTATGACATATTGCTCACCATTTCTTATGACAATAACCCTCTTCGATAATGAATTTATCGATTGCCGATTCATAAAAAAAAAAATCACAGCAGTTTACAACAAAAAGACAAAAGATGTGCAGTAGAAAATATACAGGAAAGTGAGAAACAGATGCCAATTAACAGCTGTGGAAAGCTCAAGGGCCACATTCCCTCCCACACAACCTTCTGGGGGCCACATTCCAATAGTGGGCGGCGCCAGGAGCCAAAGCGCTGCGGTTCCAGCATTTCAGGGGGCTGGACTAGATGCCCCCCCAGGGTCCCTTTGCAATTCTACTGTTTTATCATTCCACGACCTCATTCGCAAGGGGGGCGCTTGGCGCCAGGGAGGCGCAATCCGCCACCTTTTGTGCCATGCTGTGTATCTCCCCAAAGGAATTGTGTTGCTTCTCACCAATGCTGCTCCCCCCCCCCGCTCTCAGATGACCTCTGCCCCCCCCCAAAGATGCCAATGGAGGGAATCTTTCCCTTGGAAGACACCCCCCCCCCGCCCCTGCCATACAAAGCCATCCCTCCCCACCCGAAAGACAATACGGCCATCTGCTGTTGCCAAGCTAAGGCGCCCCCATGCAGAGCGACAGCTGCTCAGCCCCCCCCCCTTCTCCCCTGCAAAGCTCTTTAAGGGACCTGGGGGAGGAGAAGGGGGGGCATTGTGGCTGCGCACTCAGGCGGGTGTTGTTGTTTTTTAAGGGGGGGGAGACCAAGCTCATTTGCAAAAGAAAAACCAGCGCATAGGAACGCAAGCCGCTCCCATGACCCCTGGCGGAAAGGGGAAGAGGGGTGGCGGCAGTTCCCAGGCTCCCCCCCCCCAATGTGTTGTTGCTAAGAAGCCAGGGACCCAACTCTGCCCATATTGAGCAGAGAGACCCCCGCCCTGACTGGAAGGGACCCAGCTGCAGCACAGGGACCCAGCATCGGAGAGCAGGGGAGTCCCGTTCCAGAGCAAAGGAGACAGCGGGGGGGGGGGCGATCCCAGTTATTCCAGAGCAAGATTCAGGGCGGACGAAATAAAAGTCCTTCTTTCTGCAGTGCGTCGTTAAACTGCGGAACTCCCTCCCACAGGAAGCAGGGATGGCCACCGACCTGGATGCCTTTAATAATAATAATAATAATAATAATAATAATAATAATAATAATAATAATAATAATAATAATAATTTTATACCCCGCCCATCGGGCTGGGTTTCCCCAGCCACTCTGGGCGCCTTCCAACAGAATATTAAATGTCTTCTGAAAGCCTGGTAATGGTTTATTTCCTTGACATATGCTGGGAGGGCGTTCCACAGGGTGGGTGCCACCACCAAGAAGGCCCTGTGCCTGGTTCCCTGTAACCTCACTTCTCGCAGGGAGGGAACCACCAGAAGGCCCTCGGAGCTGGACCTCAGTGTCCGGGCTGGATGATGGGGGTGGCGACGCTCCTTCAGGTATACTGGGCTGAGGCCGTTTAGGGCTTTAAAGGTCAGCACCAACACTTCTAGATGGGACATTTGGTTTCACCCACACCCTGAGAATTTTTGCAAGGGTGCACTCTGAAGTACATTGAATTGGGTCCACAATGGCTAGAAACTGGCTTTTAAAGAGAGATTCACGCAGAGGCGCACTCGATATGTTGCACTTTTGCACGGAAGACATTGCACCGTGGGGTTTTGGTCGTCCTACAAAATCGCGGCATGCAAACGGCCTTGGTGCTAAGCAGCTAAGCGGAACCTCCATATCCAGGAGGAGTCTATCTCTGGTTGCCAGGTGCTGAGCACAAGTGGTAAACCTCCCAAGGGAGCGTCTGCATAGCCACTGCTACAAAAAGTGCATTGGGTCAGGAAGACTTGGGTGCCTGCAGCTTGGGTGGCAATTATGCGATTCTGTCACGACAGGGAGCTTTGAAAAATGGCTCACCGCAGCCAGAAGTGAGAGGTCAGCTGGGATTCTCGGAGGGAGAGGGGGGGCAGTTTTTTGTTTGAGGCAAACCCACTCTATCATTTTGCACCTTCCCAACAGGATACCACTGGGAGACTCAAAGAAAATGAGGAACTGATAAATGGGAAAGAGTAAGACAAGAAATAACAAACATAAATAAATAGAAACAGTAAATGCAATGGTTAAGATAATATTATAAAATATACCAAAAAGTAGAATACGAGAACAGTAAGAAATGGTGGGGTGGTAGAAGAGGGAAGTCAAAGACTGTGTAAAATAAGCAAATAATAAAATTATAGTTAAAAGGTGATGAATGTTAGATGTATGAGTGCAGACTCAGGTATATAACGATTGTGCAGATATATGAATATTCCTATTGTACTCTAAGTTGACAATGTTTGTAAGAAAGAATATGTTGGTGGGGGTGAATTGTATGTGTGATGAAAAAATATAATAAACAGATTTTTTTTTAAAAAAAGGATACCACTGGGAGACTTTTGTTTCCTGGTGTTTGGGATGCAGTCATTCCCAGCGGCAATAATCACAAATGGCGTTGCCTTGGCAAAAAACTGCGATGCCCATGACATGCAAAAAAAACCCCGTATTTTGGAGCTGTTCTACTGAAGACGTAAGGGGAAAGCTCAAAGTGCATTGAGAAGCTGCTGGCAAGTACCTTTGCTCTCCCCCCTTCCCATGCCCCCCCAGCCCCACAGGTCTTGCCAGACAGTGCAAAGCACTCCTTGGTAATTACTGATGGCACTTTTGCAAAACAGCAATTAACCGCTCATTAGGGAGCTGGCCTGCTCAGGGGAAAGAGAGGAGAGCCAGGAGCTGGGGTACAAAGCGGTAACCTTAGCCCCCGAAGCGCAGGAGCTCTCCCTCCTTCCCATCCTCCAGATGCTAAGTGGGGTTATGCAGGGTGAGCAAGGCCTCCGCTTGCAGTGGCAGCGCTGACCGGCAGGCAGCAAAGTTTCAGGTTTAGCTCAACGTTGAACGTGAAGAAGAACAACAGGGACGTGGGACAGGCTAGAACAGGCATCCCCAAACTGCGGCCCTCCAGATGTTGTGGCCTACAATTCCCATGATCCCTAGCTAACAGGACCAGTGGTCAAGGATGATGGGAATTGTAGTCCAAAACATCTGGATGGCCGCAGTTTGGGGATGCCTGGGCTAGAACTCGTGGGCATTCAATGAGGCCGAGGGCTGGAAGATTTCAGGGTGGGTGGAAGGAAGTTCTGCTGCAAGCAAGTGCACGGTTAACCTATGGAACTCGCTGCCACAGGAGGCAGGGATGGCCACCTAACCTAGATGGCTTGAAAGAGGATTGGGCAAATTCATGGAGGAGAAAAAGGCTGTTGACGACAGAAGCTCCGTTCTGCTTCCACATTCAGAGGCAGCAAAGCTTCTGAATTCGAGTTTCTGGAAACCACAGGAGGGGAGGGGGCTCTTGGGTTCGGGAACTGGCTGGACGCGGAGGAGGGATGGGAGGCACCAGCTGGGGAACCCCCAAGGGAAGAAGGCTCAGAGCCAGGGGATTGGTGGTGGGGCAACGGATGAGTAGTCACAAGGGGAGGACTGGGAAGAGGCGGTGTTGGGATCTGAAGAGGCGACAGGGTTTAGTGAGCAGGGGGAGTCTGTGGCAGAGAGCAGTGCAGACTCAGAGGCAGAAGCAGGAGAGGAGGGAGGCCAAGAGGCAGAGATGGGTCATACTGGCAATGGGTCACGGGTGTCTCTCCCGCCTGCAGTGCCAGCTTATATGTTTATGTTCTGACAGTTCCCTCACCTGTGGGCGGAAGCAGTCCAGCCCAGAAAGGATTCTGCCCCACAACTGCATGAATTGGGTAGCCCATCGGTTCCCAAAATGGGAAGTACCACCCCCTGGAGGACAACGGGATTCCCTGGGGGATTTCCTAAGAGGCAAGGGGGCAAGAGGTGGGTGCTAGAAGTGGGGATTCAAGACTCTTGCTAACTTCTCCGCAGTGGCTCCCCGTCTGTGGGGTGCTCTCCCCAGGGAAGTTTGCCTGGCACCTTCATTACACACCTTTAGGCACCAGGCAAAAACGTTCCTTTTTAACCAGGCCTTTGGTTGACCTGATCAACATCCCATACCCTTTTAAAATGTGGCTCTTTTGGGGGGGGGTATAATTGCGTTATTGCTTTTATTTTTATTGTACATACTGTGATCCTTTTATGTGAACTGCCCTGAGACCTCTGGGTATAGGGTGGTATATAAATTCAAGAAATAATAATAATAAACAAGACATTGGGAAACTGGACTCGCTGCATCAAGCCCATCTGTCACGTTGGGAATTTACTGAGCAGTGAAGTTACTAAATGTGGCATCTAGGACTCTTGCTAGAGGACGATCAGACTTTGAGAAGATGGCATCACGGATCAAGTTCACCAGGCTTGGTGGAGTAATTAAACTAAATAGTTTTAATTGGGTTTTCAGCGAATGCGCAATTAATGGCTGCTGTTTTGAATTTTATAGTCGTCTTATCTTCCTTAGCGGGTCATGCAAACTGCTATTCTGATAAATTATTTTTTATATATATATAAAAGGGGGGGTGTCAGTTCTGAAAAATGCCGCTGTGTGTGTTTTCCAGAGCAGGCTTCTCCTCCCCTTCCACTCTGTTTCACCTCTTCCTCTGATGTCACCCGGGAAATTTACAGCCCGCGGAAGAGGCGAACTGACAGGCGCTCCATCCTGGGCACACACAGCACTTGGCATTTATCCCAGTCGGAAAACTCCTGCCCCGTAAATCACAGGATGGGGACGGGAGGGGTATTCCCCCACCGGAGCAGGGATCCCACAAATCCTGTCATTGAGGGCAGGAACGTAATAAGTAAAGCCTGCTGGATCAGGCCAAAGGGGGCCCACCCAGGCCAGGATTCTGTCCTCACAGTGGCCGACCAGTTGGGAAATCTGCAAGCAGGATCCGAGCGCAAAAGCAACTACTGAATCCCCGTCTACGGTTTCCAGCAACTGGGATCCAGAAGCATTGCTGTCTGTAACCACAGAGGCAGAGCATTGCTATCCTGGCTAGGAGCCCTCAATAGCCCTCTCCTTCATGATGAGAAACATGTGTTGCCCCGCCCACTTTTGCCCCAAGCCCCGCCCACTGCTAGCATGCGGCCCTTGTAAGGTTGTCCATAGATGAGTGTGGCCCTCAGGGCAAAAAAGCCACACACACAGACCCGGCACCTCTGCAATACCTTTTCCAGGAATGTCCATCTCCCTACCCTTCCTTGCCAGTCAGCGATCACGCCATTTAAAGATGGAGTTAGCTCTTCATTAGCAAAAACCCAGCTTCCACCAACTTGGCTGAGTGTGCGGCTGAGCAGAGCAGCTCATTCCCAGGAGCCTTCCTCCACGAAAATCAGTTGCCGAGACTGAAAGTCTCCACCTCCTCTCCGGGGATTTCCCAAGCAATCTGAGACTACGCCTGAATGAGGCCAACCTCTCCTCCGCCCTGTTCATGCCTCTCCTAGTTCTGGGAGGCAAGGCAGGAGGAGAGCTTGTTACAGCAGCAGGAGGAGACACCCTAAGCTTCTTCCCCAGCCAGACCCATCTCTGCCTCTTGGCCTCTCTCCTCTCCTGCCTCAGCCTCCAATTCTGGACTGCTCTCTGCCACAGACTCTCCCCGCTCACCAAGCCCTGTTACCTCTTCAGCTTCCGACACCACCTCCTCTTCCTCATCGTCGTTCCACCCCTGGGGTTTCCCCAGCTGGTTCCTCCCCCCATTCCTCTGCGTCCAACCCGTCCATGACGCTGACACCCACCCACACAAAGCCCCGCCCGCCCAGCCCCACCACCGCCACTCACTTGGTCTTGCGCAATTTGCTGTTTTCGGTTTTGAGCAGGTAGAGTTTCTTGGCGAAGAAGACGGTCATCATGAAGAGGAGGAGGACCACCAGGGCGGCCGAGCCCACGGCTATGCACATCACCTGGAAGTCGGTGATGATGGACTCGCAGCGGATGCCTTTGTGCCAGATGTAGTCTTGGGTGTTGCACCTGTGGGGCGAGAGGCAAAGCCAGGTCTGCTCAGCAAAGGGGGAGTCTGGGAAAGGCATCAACCCTAATAATAATAATAATAATAATAATAATACCTACGGGACCGCCTCTCCTGGTATGCCCCGCGGAGGACCTTAAGGTCCATAGATAGCAACACCCTAGAGGTCCCGGGTCCTAAGGAAGTCAGATTAGCCTCAACCAGAGCCAGGGCCTTTTCAATACTGGCTCCAACCTGGTGGAACGCCCTGTCTCAGGAGACCAGGGCCCTGCAGGATCTGATTTCTTTCCGCAGGGCCTTTAAGACAGAGCTGTTCCACCTGGCCTTGGGCTTGGAATCAACTTGATCCCCTCCCCCTCTTTCCTTTTCCTTCTGTGATGGAACTCCTATTTGGGGACTTCCCTGGCTTTTTTCTGGCCCATGTAAGACCAGTCTGGATAGCTGGCCTTGGTGAAGAGTTGACGCTTTCTTCCCCAGATAATAAATAATACAAATAATTAATTATTTGTATTAATTATTTACAAATAATACATTATTATTATTATTATTTATTATTTATTATTATTATTATTATTATTATTTATTATTATTATTCCCCAAACAGTTTTTTGATTTGAGTTTCTACTGAAATGAGGCTGCACTTTAATGTTGTGTTTTAATCTTGTTTTTAAGTTGTATTTTAATCAATTGTTTTTATACCTGGTGTTAGCCGCCCTGAGCCCGGTCTTGGCTGGGGAGGGCGGGGTATAAATAAATTTATTCATTCATTCATTCATATTGTTATTGTTATTGTTATTTATTTATTATTATTATTATTATTATTATTATTATTATTATTATTATTATTATTATTATTATTATTATTTCTTATACCCTGCCTGCCTGTCTGGGTTGCCCCAGCCACTCTGGATGGCTTCCAACAAAAAATGCAAAAAAAAGAAAAGAAAGAAAATCCAAACCTTTAAAAGCTTCCCAAAGCAGGGCTGTGTTCAGATGCCGACGAATTTTTTTTTACAGTTGTTTAACTCTTTGACATTTGCCGGGAGGGCATTGGAATAAGGAGGTTTCCCGCAAAAAAAAAGGGAGGGTTGACAGCTATGGTTAGGGCAGCCTGAGCTGTTGCACCACACAGAGGGGACCCTGGCTTCCCCCAAGCTGGTGTCGTTTTGGACTACAACTCCCATCATGCAGCTGATGGGAGTTTGCATCTAAAACACGGGGGATGGGGTGGCGAGCGCCAGGTTTGGGAATGCTCTGCTAGGCTATCATGCAGGGTGGATAAAAATCAATTTTATATATATATATATATATATATATATATATATATATATATATATATAAACACACACACACATATATATATATATAATTTTTAAAATTTATATCAGATTTTTATAAATTTAAATTTGATTTTTTTAAAAAATAAAATGCTTTTGGAGGAAAAATCTTTCTAAATATAGTTTTCTATTTAAGTTACATTGTAGTCCAAAGGCTATTCATCAGGAAATAAGGATTTGTTTTAAGTTTATCAAGTGTGCTAAAACTCAGTCTAAGTTAAAAAAAAAAATTGTTTAACCACATCAGTTAACAAACATGGATATATGCTATAATGTTATTGTTTTAGTTAAATAAATTGTTTCAAGTTGTTATTAAGGAAATGATTATTTTTCTTCTTCCAATAAAGTACAGCAGAAATGTTGTCCAAATACGGTATAAACAGCTATTATGCCTCACAATAATTTCATAGTCAAAACAAAACAAAATAAAAAAAATTCCTTCCAGTAGCACCTTAGAGACCAACTAAGTTTGTTCTTGGTATGAGCTTTCGTGTGCATGCACACTTCTTCAGATTTTTTTTATTTTGTTTTGTTTTGACTATGACAGACCAACACGGCTATCTACCTTTAACAATAATTTCATAATTATCTGTGTATTTCTAATAGTATAACCAAATCAGTAATTTTTTATATAACTGTAAAAAAACTACTGTGAAAATTTATTATTCCCAAAATGAAACCTTCATCTGGCTGTAAATATTGAGATTATACCAGCAAGAATGAGTCTTTCTGTAAAAAAAATGATTTAAATCAAGTCTTACTGACCAGTGATTTAAATCGATTTGATTTAAATCAAATCCACCTTGCTTTCGTGTGTGTGTCCATGCCTCTTAGCGGAAGGGGAATGAGGGCAGGGAGAGAGCCTTGGCTATCCAGATGTTATAGAATCATAGAATCATAGAATCATAGAGTTGGAAGAGACCACAAGGGCCATCCAGTCCAACCCCCTGCCAAGCAGGAAACACCATCAAAGCATTCCTGACAGGTGGCTGTCAAGCCTCTGCTTAAAGACCTCCAAAGAAGGAGACTCCACCACACTCCTTGGCAGCAAATTCCACTGTCGAACAGCTCTTACTGTCAGGAAGTTCTTCCTAATGTTTAGGTGGAATCTTCTTTCTTGTAGTTTGAATCCATTGCTCCGTGTCCGCTTCTCTGGAGCAGCAGAAAACAACCTTTCTCCCTCCTCTATATGACATCCTTTTATATATTTGAACATGGCTATCATATCACCCCTGAACCTTCTCTTCTCCAGGCTAAACATACCCAGCTCCCTAAGCCGTTCCTCATAAGGCATCGTTTCCAGGCCTTTGACCATTTTGGTTGCCCTCCTCTGGACACGTTCCAGCTTGTCAGTATCCTTCTTGAACTGTGGTGCCCAGAACTGGACACAGTATTCCAGGTGAGGTCTGACCAGAGCGGAATACAGTGGTACTATTACTTCCCTTGATCTAGATGCTATACTCCTATTGATGCAGCCCAGAATTGCATTGGCTTTTTTAGCTGCTGCATCACACTGTTGGCTCATGTCAAGTTTGTGGTCTACCAAGACTCCTAGATCCTTTTCACTTGTACTGCTCTCAAGCCAGGTGTCACCCATCCTGTATTTGTGCCTTTCATTTTTTTTGCCCAAGTGTAGTACTTTACATTTCTCCCTGTTAAAATTCATCCTGTTTGCCTTGGCCCAGTTCTCTAATCTGTTAAGGTCATTTTGAAGTGTGATCCTGTCCTCTGGGGTATTAGCCACCCCTCCCAATTTGGTGTCATCTGCAAACTTGATCAGGATGCCCTCAAGCCCATCATCCAAGTCATTGATAAAGATGTTGAATAAGACTGGGCCCAAGACAGAACCCTGTGGGTTGCTGAACTACAACTCCCATCGGCCCCATGGCCAATGGATGATGGGATTTGTAGCTCCGCCAACACCCAGAGGGCCGAAATCTGCCCACAACCGACTTCTTTATTTCTCATGCTTCAAACTTTCTCTCGCAAGAGCCCAGTATGGCTAATGATAATTTTACAAAATGCAGCGCAAAAACAAAGTTTTAAAAAAACACCCCAAAATGCAGAATAAAACGCTATCAAGTCAGCAGCAGATTTTGCAACGGCACCCAAGGCTTGCTGGGGAAAAGGATTAAACTGGAAGTGCTCATCCCATCAGCCCAGAAGGACCAAGAAAGACACAGGGAACCCGCAGGTGGGTATATCAGCAACCTGCGACTCCGGCATTGCTGGGGTTGGACTAGATGACCCTTTGGGTCCCTCCAAAACCAGACAATTGTACGACTTTATGAATGCACAGCACGTGCCGCACCCGCTGAACCGACAACCCTCCCCCCGCCTAGAGGTACAGGTCCGGCACGCCAGAGTCAATGAGGAGTGAGGCAGGATCGGAACTCGCCTCCCATCTGTGCTTCAGGGTTTTTGCAAAGGGGTGCCTCTCCCACAGAGGACCCCCTACCCAAGCTCTGCTCCAGGGGGCGCCCCGTGACTCGCACCCAGAACGCCGCCGCTGGATATAGAGCGCCTTCTTCCCGCCACCGCTGTCTGTCAGAGCTGATTAGTGACTCAGGAAGAGCATCCCGTCAGCGTGGCTCTGACCTAATTCCAGCTCGGCTGAGCAGGCAGGGTGCTGTGAGCACCCGGGAAATCCCCTCCCCTTCTCCGCTCGGCACGCAGGAGCCGAGACGCCTTCGCAACCTTGGGTCGGGCAGAGTGTACAGGCCTGGGACAGCATCAGACCTACCTCCCAGGGTCGTCGTAACAGGGCCTCGGAAACGAAGCACTCGGGGCACACCTGTCGGAGGCCAAATAGCACCACCCTGTGTGCCCTGGGTTCGAATTCCCGCTCAGCCACGAAGCTCACCAGGTGTGTGACCTCGGGCGCCAGTCCCTGCCTCTCGGCCTAACCTACCTTGCAGGGTTATTGTTGAGGGGACTGAACGAGGAGGGGGGGCGGAAACCACACATGCCGCCGTGAGCTACTCCGAGAAAAAGGTGGAATATAAACGCAACAAATAAATATAGGAAATGCAAGGGAGGGGAGAAATGGAAAAGCAGGAGTTCAGGGCTAGGAATAATAATAATAATAATAATAATAATAATAATAATAATAATAATAATAATAATAATAATTTATTATTTATACCCCGCCCATCTGGCTGGGTTTCCCCAGCCACTCTGGGCGGCTTTCAACAGAGCATTAAAATACAATAATCTATTAAACATTAAAAGCTTCCCTAAACAGGGCTGCCTTCAGATGTCTTCTAAAGGTCTGGTAGTTGTTGTTCTCTTTGACATCTGAAGGGAGGGCGTTCCACAGGGCGGGCGCCACTACCGAGAAGGCCCTCTGCCTGGTTCCCTGTAACTTGGCTTCTCGTAGTGAGGGAACCGCCAGAAGGCCCTTGGCGCTGGACCTCAGTGTCCGGGCAGAACAATGGAGGTGGAGACGCTCCTTCAGGTATACTGGGCCCAGGCCGTTTAGGGCTTTAAAGGTCAGCACCAACCCTTCATCTTTCTTGAAGGTTTTGCTGTCTTACAACCAGGCAGCACAAAAATCTGATGAAATAAATAAATAAAGCCCAAACTCCCTACAAGTAGAAAGCTAGCTCAACGGGCAGTGGTCTAGGCTTAAACCGTTGCCCCTGTTGTACTGGTCTTCTTACTTGAAGGGGCGCTTTGTGTGTTTTCACACAGGGGGGGCATTCAGTTAACAGCACTCACCCATTTGAACTATGAACTGGTACCATCCACTCTGACCAGCTCGGAATTCGAACCCCTCACCCTGCCACATGTGGAGACCAAGCTGAAGCCAGTGCAGTTTTGGGTGGAGGATGAATCTATGCTCCAAAACCAGGCTTAGGGTGAGCACGGCCCATCCCAGACCTTTTAAGGCTACTCCCCCCAGTGGAGGCCTAAAATTTCAGTGGCACCACGGGGTGCCGCTAAAATCCCCCCTTGCCTTTCATGCTGCCTTCCACGTCCCAGTTGTGGCGCCCCCTGCAGCGCGGCGGCCACAGCTGCCTCTGCTACTCCCACCTCACCTGCCAGGGAAGCCCCGCCCACTCCCAGGTAGCACCTCACCTGCAGAAGGCCCCCAGGTTCTCCACCAGGTAACACTGGCCTCCGTTGTGGCAGTAACTGGGGAACGTGTCGCACATGGATTTGCAGGAGTTGTTGTGCCGGACAAAACCGCTACGGCATTCTGTGCCATTCTCCACGACGCCCAACAGGCCGAGGTCGCGGCCAACTTCCGCCGGACGGGGTCTGGGGGTGGCCCTGCTGCCGCCCCCCGAGATGACAAAAGTCTGCAGAGGAGGGACGACGTAGCGGCGGCTGGTGGGCTCCGCTTCCTGGATGGCGGTGTGGATCTTGGGTGTCGCCGGCGTGGGGATCCGGAATCCGTTCTCGTCCTCCAGGTCCCTGGCCAGCCCTCCTCCGCCGTCTTCCTCCTCCTCTTCTTCCTCCGGCTCGTCCAGGTCCTCCTCATCCCCGTCGGTGTAGAAGGAAGTCGTGGGGTAGAAATCAGACTCATCAAAGGGCGTGAAGTCATCGTAGAGGTCGTGTAGGGACCAGGACATCCCTTTGTCGTCCACCGGCTTCCGCTTGGTGGAATCCAGACCGACCCCGCCAAGCCGCTCCCCGTCAAACAGGTCGTAGTAATCTATGTCGATGATCTCGGAGGCCAAAGGGTCCTGCGACGGCTTTGGGGAGGCCTTGACCGGAGGCGTGGCGGCCGTCCGGGGGGTCTCGGGGCCCGGCCAGCTCAGGTCGGTGCGGCCTTGCGCACCTTCGGCCGGCGAGCTGCTGGAAGACTCCACCCACAGCTCCAGAGGCTCCTCCTTCTGGGCGGAGTCTTGCTCCGGGACCGCCCCGCCCTCCTGGGGGGCCTGGACATCAGCCCTCGTGGGAGACGCCAGCACTGCCACCCCAAACGTGTCGAGGAGGAGGTCCGTCTCAGCCGAACTGCGGCCCGGGCCTGCGGGAGAGCTGGTCTCTGGCGCAAATTTGGGCATCGTGGTCCGGTCTGCCAACTCCCCCTGATCCTGGGAGGCCTTGGGGGGCTGGTCCCCACTGCCGGCTTCTTCTTGGCTTTCTGGGACAGGGTGGGGGCTCCCCGCTGCCCCGTCCTTCCCGTCAGGTAACTTCCAGGCCCCCTCCTGCCCCGGCGCTGGCTGGGCAAATCCGGTCCCGCCCGACAAAGCTTCTAGGGGGCCCTTGCTGTCGCGTCCCCCCAAAAAAGGCTCCAGAGGCTGGCTGAGAGTCCCTGGGGGGCAGCCCAGACAGAGGCCCGAGACGTTTTTCTCCTCCTCCATCTCGCCAGAAAAGTACCTCACTGTGACGCTTGCCCCTGGGGGGCCGCCAGCAGCTGGGATGTCAGAAGCGACCGCGTCTCCATCTCCGCCTGGGAGAACAGCAGGTGGCTTGAGCTGAGATTCCTTCGCTCCGGCTGCCTGCGAGGCTTTGGCGGTAGAGGCGTTCCCCCCTCGCCAGGCGCTGGGTCTGGGTGGCGAGGGATGCTCCTTCCTCGGAGGTGGCTCTCTGCTCACAGCGGCCGGCCTGCTCTGCCAGGGGGCTCCTCGGACGTCAGTGGAGTTGGGGGCTCTTGCAGGTTGCTCAGAGGCTGCAGGCAAGGAAAGCATAAGCGCTTGTGAGTGGGGAAGCAGGGAGAGGAGCTCATCTCCGTGCACACAGAGGCGTTGCTAAGCTCCCATCCTCCCTCCACAAAATAAGGACCTAAAAAGAGCCCGGCAGAATCAGGCCCAACCAGCATCCTGTCCTCATAACCTGATACACAGAATCATAGAAAAGTCAGAAGGGACCTCATGGGTCAACTAGTCCAAACCCCTACAACCTTTTGCCCAACGTGGGGCTTGAACCCACGGCCCTGAGGTTAAGAGCCTCGTGCTCCGACAACTGAGCTATAAACTGCATCAGGGCAGAGCGGGGCAAACGTCTCAATGCAAAGCCCACAGGCAGGATCCGAGCGCAAGAGCCCTCTCCCCTCCTGCGGCTTCCAGCAACTGGGATTCGGAAGCAATGCTGCCTCCCACGGCGGAAGCAAAGAGCATAGCCATTGTGGGCTGTTAGCCCTGGATAGCTCTCTCCTCCATGAATCCGCCCAGTCCTATCTCAAAGTCACCTAGGTTGGCCATCAGTGCCTCCAGCGGAAGGGAGTTCCACAGATTAACTCAGCGCTGCGTGAAGAAGGAATTTCTTTTATCCGCCCTGAATCTTCCAACATTTAAGCTTCCCTGCTTTTCCAGAACCTCCTACGGACAATTCCAGCGCACCGAATGGTACTTTCCCATATATATATATATGCGTATTCCTCCTTGCCGCGGTGTCAAAAATAGCATCGGTCTCGGCTCGCGGCTCATTCCCACACATTCTGGCTGCCTGATTCAGCTTTTCTCCTTCCCCCTCTTTCCCAGTGTAGTAGAGCAGAATTAATCACTTGGAAGGTGGGGGGGGGGGGAGAAGGAGCAGGCTGGTTGTAGCGAGGAGTGGGGTGTAAATATGAGAAATGTCTTTGGCGCTAACAGTCGCCTCAGGGTTTATTTACCAAATCGGTGGAGCTCTCCCCGCAAGGAAGGAAGGAAGGAAGGAAAGCAGCCTGATCAACCTTCGGGAGAAATCCATCCATCCATCTATCCATGGGGCAAAGGGTGGGCTCCCTCTGACAAGACCCCCCACCCACCCAGTGTTCTAATTTTGGCTTCCCTGAGAAAGATCTCTGGGTTTTTTTCTGAGGCTTAAGACAAAAGCAAACAGAAAAACGAGGGCGGAATGGAAGAGAAGCCAATGCCAAACAGAAAGAAACGGTTCTAGAGGTAGGAAACGCCCCCTCCTCAAACCAGGGAAAAAAATAAATACAAGAAGGAGGATGTCTGTTTGGTTTTTGAGCATCCAGGACTGGGGGTGTGACTGAAGAAGAGGACTGCAGGCAAAACCAGCTGGAGAAGATGGATGGAGAGACCCCAGAAGGGTGGACACAGCACCTCCATGCCTGCACACAGACACACACACACCTCAATTCAGCTTCCAAAGCAGCACCTGTCTGACTGGTCATCACCAGATCCTAGAACAGGTGAACCTCCTGGTCTGATCCTGCCAGGCAGCTGAGGGGTCTTGAAGGGAAAACAATTTCCCCCATCTGGAAGGAAGGTCTGAGTCACTGGTTTTTAGTGGCCTTCTGACCTGGAAATCCATAGATTTACACATCTGAACCTGACAGCAGCAGGCAGGATAAGTCTCACTCCCTTCCGAGCGTCTGGGGTTTATTTACGACAGGACACGGTCACCGGGGGACTATACAGATCTCTTCCACCATCAAACAAGACCCGCATTTTTAAGAAATAAAGGGACTCTTCCATTCATTCGATCTTCGACAGATTTTTTTTTTTTTGAGAGGGGGGTGGGAGCAGCCAAGAAAGGCACAGGGGGTCTCCGGTGTTGCACCACCACCCCTGACTCGTCTGCAACGGAATCACCAGGACGTGATCCGGTGCGATTCCGCATTTCGCTGCGATCTCCCGCCGCCGCCCCTCCCCCTGCCCTCCAGCTCTCCATTCGCCACAGCCTCCTATTTTTTTTTGGGGGGGGGGAACGACACACACACACCAATATACATTTGCAGGGGAGGGGAAGCAGGGCGAGGAGAGTGTGTGGATTTTGTAACACGTGTCTTGCATTACAACTAAAGCCGCCACCAAATTACTCCATAGACATCCCCGAAAGCAGGTTCATCCTACAAAATGGGGGGTGGGAGGGGGAGAGGGGAAAAAAGGGTGGGTGGGGGGAAGTGTCTTATCTTCCCACCCCAATGTGGCCATTTTACACCCCCCAGCCCTAACCGTCCCCCACCCCACTTCCTGAAAAAGCTCCCCCAGTTTCCTTAACCATTGCCAAAAAATAATAATGCATCCTCCTTATTTTATTTTTTTTTGCGCGAGGGGAGTGGTCGGGGGGGGGAGACGAGACTGTCTGGGTAGGGGGGCGGTTTCCCCGTTGCAAATACCCCCCCCCCAAAAAACCACCCCCAAATATTTGCAATCCAGAAAATATCCAGGTAGAGAAAAAGGAGAAACGGGTGGAATCTGGGGGTGGGGTGGGTGTTGGCGCCTCCATCCCACCCCCCATTCACCTCGCCCCCACCTACCCGCGAGGAGGCCCGCCAGCGCCATCAGGCCGGCGGCGAAGGCGAGCCAGGCGCGCCCCATGCTCCGTGCACCCTCGGCCGCGTCCCGCCCTCGGCAGGAGGCTCCGCGCGCGCTGCTCCGGCTGCCGCTCAGCGCCGGCGGACGCCCCGCCGCATGGCGCGCCCAGCCGCGCCCCCCGAGATCAGCGCCCAGACGCCGCCGCCGCCGCCCAGCCGGCCCGAGGAGGAGGAGGAGGATGCCGCCGCCACCGCCGCTGCCCCATCGTCCCCCGGCCGCCGCCGCCTCCAGCCCCAGCTCCAGCGGCAGGAGCAGCAGCAGCAGCGCCGGCCCCGCCTCGCCGCGCGCAGCGCCAGGAGCCGCGGAGCAGGAGGAGGAGAGAGGACGAAGGAGGAGGCGCTTCTGCAAGGAGGATTACGGTGCCCGCGGGGGGCGCGGGGGGGGGGAGACACAGACACACACAGACTCTTACACACACACACACACACATGGACGCGGAGGCGCGGGCGCGCGCAGCACCCCCCTGCCCAGTTGCAGCTGCTGCGCTCTTGCAGTTGCTGGACGCGCGGTGGCTCGCCAAGGCGCGGGCGCTGCTGCAATGCATACGCGCCCCCTGGGCGCAGTTTAGAGCTGGGGTTTGGGGTGGGGTGTACGGAAGGCAATTGGGGGAGACGGAGGCTGGAAGCGTGGATGCGGAAGGGGGCGCAAACCGGAGAGGGGGGACCGTAGAATCGGAGAGGTGGGAAGGGATCCCCAGTCATCTGGTTGCAAACCCCGTGCGACGCAGGAATCCCGGTTAAAGCTGGAAATTGGGAAGAATTGGAACGAGAACGGGAGAAGTGCTCCCGGCGGATCAGGCCCCTGGCCTATCTCGTCCCTGGCGTCGTCCTCCCACCATGGCCAACCAGGTGCCTGCGGGAAGCCAAGCAGTAGGATTCGAACACAAGAGCAGCTGCCCTACTAGGGTTTCCAGCAATTTGGAAGCACGGCACCGTAGAATTGCAAAGTAACCCCAAGGGTCATCTAGTCCAACCCCATGACAGGTGGCCATCCAACCTCAGCTTAAAAACCTTCAAGGAAGGAGAGTCCACGAGGAGTGTGTTCCACTGTCAAACGGCTCCTACCATGACAAAGTTTTTCCTGATGTTTAGTCAGCAGAATCTCCTTTCCTGTAACTTGAAGCCTTTGGTTGAGGTCCTGCCCTCCAGAGCAGGAGGAGAGGACAGGGTCTTGCTTTGCTGCAAGGGGTGGAGGGATGCATAGAGGAAGGCCAGTGGGTTAAGTACATAAGAAGAAACATGCAGGATCAGGCCAAAGGCCCCTCTACCGGTAGTCCAGTGGCCAGCCCGAGGCTTGTGGGAAACTTTCAAGCAGGATTCGAACAATAACCCCTCCTGTGGTTGCCAACAAGTGGTATTCAGAAGTGTTGCTGCATCTGACTGTGGAAACTAGTTGTAAAGGGACCCCTGACCATTAGGTCCAGTCATGACCGACTCTGGGGTTGTGGTGCTCATCTCGCTTTACTGGCCGAGGGAGCCGACGTACAGCTTCCGGGTCATGTGGCCAGCATGACTAAGCCGCTTCTGGCGAACCAGAGCAGCGCACAGAAACGCCGTTTACCTTCCCATCGGAGTGGTACCTATTTATCTACTTGCACTTTGTGCTTTTGAACTGCTAGGTTGGCAGGAGCTGGGACAGAACAACAGGAGCTCACCCCGACGCGGGGATTTGAACCGCCGACCTTCTGATCGGCAAGCCCTAGGCTCTGTGGTTTAACCCACAGCGCTACCCGTGTCCCTGGAAATGAGTTGTATGTGTGTGCAAATGCCACGCTCTGTTGTCCCTTGGTGTGCGCCACAGCTCACACACGTATACACACCTCTCCAGATCAAGCGAGAGAAAGAAGCCCGCCTCTGTGAAGGACTTCCTTGTACCTGACTTTTCATTTTTGGAGAGGCATTGTCACCATACCTGTCAACTTTTCCCTTTTCTTGCAAGGAATCCTATTCGGAATAAGGGAATTTCCCGGGGGAGAAGGGAAAAGTTGACAGCTATGATTGTCACCCAGAGCATTTCCTAGGTGCATCCACTTCCGACAGTCACACACGGGCATCAAATACCATGTTATGTGCAGGATGCATTGCAAGTCTTCCCTTCCAAATTTCCTTTCCATTTGCGTCTAGACACTGCACAGCGCACCAGCCTTTGCTCTGGGGCATGTGGGCCGCAGGCAAGTGCCCATGACACGTGCGCCAGCTTCAAGCTACCTCTCCTGACGGCTCCTGCTGCGTGAGCAACCCCTCGCTGTGTTTTCTGCCCAATACAGAAAACAGGGTCAGAATTATTATTTCCCATGAATCTGGGGCAGCTGCTCCCCTCCCTTCCTCCCCTCGCCAGGGCCTGCTGCTCAGCCAACAACATCCATGTGGACTTTTGCTGCCTTCCCCCATGCCCTCCAGCCAGGGTGAGCATTGATCTGAGATTCATTGTCTGGGAGTTGAGCCAAGGAGAAGGGTTAAAGCTCATGCACAGTGGTATCTTGGTTCTTGATTGGCTTGGCTCCTGAACAAATCGGCTCCCGAACGCCACAAACCCAGAAAAGTGTTCCGGTTTGTGAACGTTTTTTGGAAGCCGAACGTCCGAAGCGGCTTCCGATTTGAGTGCAGGAAGCTCCTGCAGCCAATTGGAAGCCATGCCTTGGTTTTCGAAAGGTTCCGGGAGTCGAACGGACTTTATAGGGAGGGGAGACTGCTGGTATTGAGGGACCAGGAGGAGACACAGACCACAAGCCTTAAGCTAAAACACTGTTTATCAGGACAGATGAAAGGAAGTGCTTCATGCAGCAAAAAGCTAAACTGTGGAACTCCCTCCTGCAGGAGGCAGGGATGGCCACCAACCTGGATGGCTTCAAAAGATTAGACGGACTCATGGAGGAGAGGGCTATCGACAGCTACCAGACATGCTGGCTATACTCTGCTTCCACAGTTGGAGGCAGCAATGCTTCTGAATCCCAGTTGCTAGAAACTGCAGGAGAGGTCCTCTTCTGCTTTAGGATTTCCTATGATGGACATCAAGGGACCCAGGTGGCGCTGTGGGTTAAACCACAGAGCCTAGGGCTTGCTGATCAGAAGGTCGGCGGTTCGAATCCCTGCGACGGGGTGAGCTCCTGTTGCTTGGTCCCTGCTCCTGCCAACCTAGCAGTTCGAAAGCACGTCAAAGTGCAAGTAGATAAATAGGTATCGCTCTGGCGGGAAGGTAAACGGCGTTTCCGTGCGCTGCTCTAGTTCGCCAGAAGCGGCTTAGTCATGCTGGCCACATGACCCGGAAGCTGTACGCCGGCTCTCGGCCAATAAAGCGAGATGAGCGCCGCAACCCCAGAGTCGTCCACGACTGGACCTAATGGTCAGGGGTCCCTTTACCTTTACCTTTATGGTGGACATCTGGTTGGCCACTATGAGGACAGGATCACAGGCCTGATCCAGCAGGCTCTTCACATGTTCTATTTAGAGTAGTGAGCTGCGCAACACAAGGATGCCCTGAGAAGGAAGTGTTTCCGTTCCCAGCAGGTCTAAGATCCAGCAGGGTCTGAGGTGGGCTGGAGGCATTTTTACCATGTTGCCTCTGGCTCCTGAGTGCTCTAGGCCAGCCTCTTACCTGTGTGCTAAAGCCTCACCTCTGGCTCAACTGCACTCTCCCTTCCTCGCTTGCAAGGCAAGGCCTCGGGAAGCCCTCTAGAGACCCGCCAGAGCGGATCCTCCTCGATAATTAACGAGCTCATTGAAACACTAGCCCTGCGGCGGAGGCAGCACTCTGTGATTTCCGGCTGCTGCTTCCAGCTGTGAACTCTCTCCACAAGGTGCCAGCCACCTTGGCTGCTGCACTCAAGAACCAGGCTCTCCTCTGGAGCATGCGCAGAGGGCAACCGGAGATGATCTTTCTGAGGGTGAGAGCTGTTCAACAGCAGGACAGGCTCTCCATCATTTGGCGGTTTTAAGCAGGGGGCGGGTGGGTGTCTGCCAGGGATTCTTTAGCTATGATTCCTGCATTGCACTGGGTTGGACTTGATGACCCTTGGGGGTCCTTTACAATTCTGCGAACCAAGCAGGTGTGGAAGCTGTTCCAGGCTAAGGAAAGAGAGCAGGGCAGTCCTGGAAACGTTTACAAAAACATCCCAATTTTTTCCAAACACCAGAATTGCAGCGCAGCACTATTTCCCAGCATTTACTCAGGCGGCAAGGGGAACAAACCTTCCTTTGCCACTCTCTTCCTTTGAATTGTTTGCAGAGAGAGCCCACAGCTCAGGGACACGGCACCTGCTTGGCATGCAGAAGGTCCTGGGCTCAGTCCCTAACAGAATCTCCAGCTAAAAGGGTCAGGTAGACAGCAGGGGTGAGGAAGACCCTCTCCTCTACTAGGAGAGCCACTGATGGTCAGAGGGGTTGATATTGGGCAAGATGGACCAGTAGCCAAGGGGCAGCAAACTATGCTCCCAGGGCACCTAACCACTCAGGGAATCAACAGATCCCAGATGTCTTAATAGCTCAGGAATTGCTTTGCTGAAGTGGATCAAAGCACCATCTAGGCCAGCGTTCTCATTTCTCAGATGTCTCCTGGAAGTCCACAAGCCGGTTACGGTGATGATGGGTGTCAAAGAGTGAGCCAGCAAACCATTCAAAGTTGGAGTTAACTCTTTATTAGTAAAATCACAATCTTCACAGACTTGGCTGAGTGTCAGGCCTAATGAGCACAGCAGCTCATCCCCGTTAGGTCTTGTCCCATGAATCAGTTGTGAGACTGAAAGCCCCTGCCTTCCGACAACTGCCGTAAGTCCCATCTGCTCCAGGGATTTTCCCAAGCAATCTGAGACTGCACCTGTGTGCAGCCTGTCACTAGTCCGCCCGTTTCAGCCCTCTCCTGGTCCTGGGAGATGTGGGGAGGGGAAGCTTGTCACAGCAGGAGGGGAAGACACCCATGCCTCTTAACCAATCTGATTCATCTCTTCCTCTTCGTGTCCTGTCTCAGAATCTGCATCAGATTCTGGACTTCTCTCTGCCACACTCTTCCTACTTATTAAGCCCTGTTACCTCTTCAGCTTCTGACACCACCTCTTCCCAGTCTTCTCCATTTGACCACTCATCATCATCCCCCCACCAATCCCCTAGCCCTGTGCCTTCTTCCCTTGGGGATTCCCCAGCTGGTTCCTCCCACCATTTCTCTGCCAGTCCACGACACCGGGTCTTTGGTTTGCCCCAACTCTGGTAAAGGTGTAATGTAGGGATGGGCACCCTGTGGCCGAACTCGTGAAGCCTCTGGCGAAGGCACTGTGCTGAGCCCTTGAAAAGCGGAGGAAGAAGATGGCAGAGGCACAATGGACAGCGCTGTTCCTAGAGAGCTGGGCAAGGGCTGATCTGGAAGGGGAGAGCCAAGAGGCTGCCTCATTCCATGAATACCAGATCAGATGAGCCCCCCCCCCTTGCTGCTTCCCCTCCCGCCCTCTTGCTCAACAGCGCATTGTCCCGAGCACCGGGACTCCACTCTTTCAAGGCAAAGGATTAGTTCCGTCCGAGAGCTGAGGTGCTCAGCATCTTAATGAACAAGGCCGAACGGAGTTCCAAGTGGAGGAAGAGACTGGGCCCTTTTAAGTGTGATGCTACTCCCCTTTCTCTCTCTGCACATCCTTCTGAACAGCTGCCCTATTTATAGCAACCATTTGTAGAAACGAGTTGGAAGCTCTCGTTCGCCCTGGGCCCTTGTATTACCCAACCACTTCCTCTCCAAACATCACCCCTCCTCACCCAGTGCTCCATCCTCAAATCACATCATGGTCTGCAGAAAAAGAGCTGGACACCAAAGAGCCTTCTTGCTCGCTTCCATCCTCATCAGCCCCTGGCCAAGAATGAAAATGCTTTTTCCACCATCTTCCCCTGCAACTTTTTATCTATTAAAACGCACTGTGCATGTCGTTAACGACGCCTGATGGGAAGGGCAGATGGGTAAAGGGGTGCAACTCCCCAGATCAATGTTCTCCTGGACGATTCTATTTTATTTTAAAATTTATTAAATTTCTATAGCGCCCTTCATCTGAGGATCATGGGGCGGTCTGCAATATACAAACACAAACATAGTAACAAACCAAAGCTATACCCCCCTCCAGTTTAAAAGCCCATCGATGGTTTAATTAGCTGAAGGTGGAAGAGGAATGTTTTTGCTTGGCACCTAAAGATGTGTAACCAAGGAGCCAGGTCAAGGAGTGAAGTGGACGGCACCTTCTGTCCGTTCATCCCAGAGAGCATTTGAATGGAGGGCAGTCATTCATTCAAACCCATAGCAAGAATCCAAACCAAACTGCTTCTGAGCTTGGTTCTGGCTAATGAACACACAGAGCACAGATGTGTTTTCTTTTTAAAAAAAACCCTGCATTTTTATTTCACAAAATTTAAGTGGCTGAGTTGCAAGAAACGAAGGTCCTCCCCACTCCCACTCCCCACATACAGGACCAGACTAGAAGGGGGGGGGGGAAACAAACCAACAAATGAAAGGTCATCACTCCCACCCACAACCCACCCGCTTGTGTACAGAAACACCACCGTGTTAACAATTCATATTATGCTGCAGGACACAAGTCAACAGTAGAGTAGAAAAAGAAGAAGACAAGTTTCTCCATCTAGAACCTTGACATTTGAAGTGGATCTCACTAAAAACCTGAGGTTATTAGTCTAAAGAGGACCATGTTTGGAATCTCGATTCCACGCTGCTCCGAAGAAAACGGGGTCCAAAGGGGGAAGGGAAACGCAGCAGCGGGGAGACGTGGGAAGCACTTTCCTTTCTGAGGGCGTGTGTGTTTTGGGGAGGATGCAGAAGAAGAGCTTCGGCCAGAAGGCAGGGGCTTTTCTTTTCCTGAGAATGGGATGGCGTTATCCCCTGGGTGTCCTAAGTGAGAGGGTTGAGAGCAGGAGCCCGGATGGCCAAAACAAAGTTGCTGTTCTCCTCATCCCTAGAGACTCCATGCCCAGAGCTTCCAGGCAGCAGGGTGAGGAAGGAAGGGGCAGGCGTTGCTCCTGTGGCCAAAGAGCTCGAATCAAAGCAACCTCTACTGGCAACCCTTATTTGTGTACGGTGGTATAAGGAGGGGCGCTAACCGTACAGGAGCAGTGAGGCCTAACTTGGCAAACTGGTACACTGCACCCCCCCGCCCCCCTGGAATGGCCCCTCCCCAGCCCAGTGGCTGCAAGACCACCCACTTCCCTGGCATTGTTCTCACTCAAAGCCAAAGCTGCTCATTTACACAAGAACTCCTTTGCAAGTTGCAGGAGCAAGAGGAAGAAAGACTGGCAACTGGATAGGGGCGAAACGCCCACAATCTGGGCAAGGAGCAGGATATGGAGCCGCCCGAGACCTGAGTCGCCCTAGTTGTAGGTCGAGGGTGAGCTAACCTGCAGCCTTGTGTATGATGCTGGGACTACAACTCCCATCAGCTGCTGCCACCATGGGCAACGGTCAAGGGTGATGGAGTTTCAATTCCAGCAACATCCAGGGAGCACAGTTGCCCCCAGTTGTGGTTGTAGGTGGACAGATTCCCTTGCTCCCTGCGCAGCCCCCGGGTCCAAGTGTTCCCAGCAAAGAGCTGGAATGCGTTGAAGATAAGCAAGCAGGGAGCGTGCAATGTACCTACGTGTGCTTGCAAATAAGGAAGATGCCAGTGTCGTTTCCAAGCTCCTATTCGGACCATTCAAGAAAGGAAACGTGTTTCCTTAATCTGCTCCCCTCAGCCCACCCCACGGCTGCCTGCAAGAGGTAGTTGGGGTAAGCACACACACACACCGGCTGCTCCAGCACGACCCTGTAAGCTTGCGCTTTGCTATCTACGGGGGTTTGATTGCTTGCTGGTTTTGAAAGAGGAACACCGCAATATATGCTCCAAGGATACAGGAGAGGGAAAGGAAGCAGGCTTTATTGACCCCTCCCTCCGCTACTGTAGTGACCTGTTTGATATGAAAACGAGAGGGGGGGGGGGAGAATGGGATGCATCGACCCCAATCCCCTTGCGCCGAAAGGCTGGAGTGGGAAACGCAAACATCGCTGCAGAGAGCACCCCGCCATTGATCTGGCTCCCGGCACTACTCGGGCGAGATCGATATTTCCTTTTAATAATATCGCAAGGCAATCCCCAGGGCTCAACAAGCTTCCTGAATAATTGCCCACCTGCAGCGCCTGTGGTCAGCATGAACCGAGAAGCCGAGGCCAAGGGGAGAGGGCAGGCTGCTTCCCCCACCACCCTGGCCACAAAGCGCTTCCACTCATCTGAACGAGGAGCGGCGGCAACGCGATGCTTTGCCTCCCACAACGAAGGGACCCTTCTGGTTATGCTGCATCTCCTACCTGGGGAGGTAAAGAGGACCCAGAGGCTCAACAGGTTGGAGCACTGTCAGCTCTGGCTGTGTTCCTGGCAGAAAAGGAAGGCACAAACCGTCACCAAAACTACGTGGGGGAACAGGTCTGGGTGTGGGCGCCTGGGGGGCGGGGGCAGAGGCCAGGGAAGGAAGGAGCAGGAAACTGAGGAATGGTGTTTTTGGTTGCTACTGTCACAGCTTGAGAGACGCCTTGTTGCCGGACCGATCAGGGAGCCGTGGAGGCTGTTGCTGCTCCCGCAGGAGGTGGGGTTGCCCCGTCAACTGGAGGGCTGCTGCTGTTGCGGCTGCTGCTGCTGTGGATCTGCAGAGGAATGGGTGTGAAACCGAGAATTAAAGGCAGGGACATTCCTCACTCCCTAAAACTTCCTGCCCTTCCAGGAGTCCAAACGGCAGTCCTTTCAGCTCCAGGATAGCACCACCCTCTGGTTGGGAGATGGCACTGACCGTCTCACTGTCTTACAGAGACACTCTCTTGGACCAGAATTGGGAGATCGTTTGCTGGATTTTTCTCAACATGAACATTTGACCTGTCTATCTATCAATAAGAATTGGGGGGATTCCTCTCCTACCCCCCACTCCCGGTGTCCAGAGGAGAGTCTTTATAGCTGGGATGTCCTCTCAGGAACGGATCCCTTTGGCTTACAGCCTTCCACTTTAGGAAATCAGAGAGACCCCTCTTGTCCAGCGGCTGCATCGGCCAAGGAGGTTGCTGTGCCCTGATAAATCTCCTCTAGAGGGACTGCCCCTCCAAGGCTGGCCCACTGACCCTCTCACCAAGTGAACAAGTGATCCACGATCCTGCATTGCAGGGGGTTGGAACAGATGACCCTCGGGATCCCTTCCAACACTACAATTCTATGAACTTCCTCTCTGGTCCTGTGGAGCACCAGATCAGGCATAAGAACTTAAGACTGGCCTGACCCAGCAAAAGCAGGAAGAGTTCTGAGGATGATGGGCTGGGAAGACCCTTGGTGTCATAGGACTAAAGGGAGGTGAAGGAGAACTGCCTCTGTCTACAAAGATCAATCAACCACAATGAAGAAGCAGTCAGAAGACAGACTGCTCTTGCTCTCTGTATGGGAAGACCAGTGATGGTGTAGAGCAGCCCCACATAGGTGAACAAGAAATATGAATTAGGAAATGACTAAGTAAAGCAAGATATCACGGCTAAATACTCTGAAACTAAAGGGAGGAAGGGGGAATAATGAGAAGAATATAGGGAAAATGCAAAAGCATCTAGAGGCTTAGGTGTGGAATTAGTTTAAAATAAGAAAAATTAAAGGATGTTGTATTAAAAGAGGAAATTTGAACCTGATAAAGAAGATTATTGATGAATTCAATAGCAGGGAGACGGGGAAGTCAATTGGAATTTGTATTTGAGAAAATTAGGAATGCCTGACCCAGGAATTGGGTCAGGCCCAAGCAATGTTATGAAGTAATATAAGTAAGGTTAATTGTACAATGAATGTTAACCTCTGTGAGGGGTGGGGGATGAAATTTGGGCTTCCCACGGCGAGAGGGGGGAAGTATGGAAAATTAACTGAGATGTTATGTGCTTATAAAATTGTAAAATCCAATAATTTTTTTTTTTTTTTTTAAAAAGAGCAGCCCCACATGGGGCAGAAAACCCCCTGCATCGCAGGCGGTTGGACTACATGACCCTTGGAGGTCCCTTCCAACTCTCTGATTCTGTGGCAGTCTGGGGGGTGGGGTTGGGGAGGGGGAAGGGGCATGCAGTGGGGAAACACAGGTGACCTGTTCTACTTACACAAGCCGTTCGGAGAAGCCAGGGCCCCCCGGGGTCCCACGATATTTCCTGCCGCACCGGATGTGGGAGCGCTGCTGCTGGTGGTGGCGGCGGCTTGGTGAGCGCCGGCCGATCCGCTTGGCATTGCCCGGCCTGGCAAGGGCTGCCCGGGGATCATGGAGCCTTGCCCTAGGATCGGAGCTGTGGGAGGGAAGAATGGTGCTTAATGGGGGTGGGCATGGAGTGGTGGTGAAGAAAAGCAGCCATGACACAGCCTTGGACACCTATGCATGTCACAAGCACGGTCCAGGAGGTGGAATCCCAGCACCCCTGGGCTCCCAAAGTAACTTCTTTTCCTTCCAAGAATGAGCTAAGTTTCTGTGGCCCACACACAGGCGGTCAACAGTCGCTCTTGCGAACTGACGGGCTGGACTTGCTCAGTAATTCCCCCCCCCCAGTCCCAACCACAGGCCTCTCGACAGCCACTCCCATCTGCTTGCATCCTGCTGCTGAAGATGGCAGAGGTAATGGAAGTTGGTTCTTACTGCGAACTTCTCCTTCCTTGGGAGGTTTTTAATAATCTAATAATAATATTAATAATAATATTTTATTATTCATACCGCACCCATCCGGTTGGGTTTCCCCAGCCACTCTGGGCGGCTCCCAACAGATTTAAAAACAGAATAAAACATCAGACATTAAAAACTTCCCTAAACAGGGCTGCCTTCAGATGTCTTCTAGAAGTCAGATAGTTGTTTATTTCCTTGACATATGAAGGGAGGGGGGTTCCACAGGGCGGGTGCCACTACGTGCCGCCACGCAAGACCCTCCCTCCGCTACTGGTCTTGCCGGGACAGTAGTGCTTTCCTTTGCAGAAGTGTGAAATTTGAAGGGTGGCTGTGGTTTGGTCATTGTGTTGTGTACAAAGGTGTGAATTAGGGTAGGTTTGACTTTAAATGGGAATTGAGTCAGATTTCTCCCTCATTCCTTTCTATTATGAAAGCCCCCAGAGCTCATACAGTCCTTAGATCTAAGGGACTCAGTGTGGGAAGCTCATATATTTCCATTGCCTGCCCCCCTTACTAGGGGATAACATCTCTTTTCACTTGTTAATGACAGTGATGATGCTTCTTAATGCCCAAACATGACTGCTGTTCACTTTTGGAATATTATTCTGATATACCAGTAGTTTATTAAATAGCTTAGTACAACTTTTGATTCAGAATACTTTTTTTCTTGTTTTCCTAGGTGCGTCTTGTGGTCAGGTGCGTCTTATGGAGCGAAAAATATGGTAGGTCTTTCAAGACCGGTGTTATATGGTCTCGGTGGCCACTCCCAGTCACCAGTCTAGCTGCCGCATTCTGGATTAGTTGTAGTTTCTGGGTCACCTTCAAAGGTGTCCCCACGTAGAGCGCATTGCAGTAGTCCAAGCAGGAGATAACCACAGCATGCACCACTCTGGTGAGACAAATCTGCGGGCAGGCAGTCTCAGCCTGTACCCTGGACAGAGAATTGACCTGCGCCTCCATGGACAGCTATGAGTCCAAAATGACTCCCTGCCTGTGCATCTGGTCCTTCAGGGGCACAGTTACCCCGTTCAGGACCAGGGAGTCCTCCACACCCGCCCGCCCCCCCACTCCCCCAAAACAGTACTTCTGTTTTGTCAGGATTCAACCTCAATCTGTTAGCCGCCGTCCATCCAAGCAGAGGCTGTCATGGGTGCTTCAGCTGAGATTCCTGCATTGCAGGGGGTTGGACTAGATGACCCTCGGGGTCCCTTCCAACTCTGCAATTCTATGATTCTGTTTGAGGAGTGGACCAGAGGACATTCAGCTGACGGGATGGTTCCTCCCTCTGGACTGAGGAGGCAGAGTTTTTCACATCTTCCTCGGCCACCAATTAGACAATTATTACAGAGAAAGAAGGCCATCATGCTATCCTGACCAGAGGCAGGGAAGATCTGGAGGATGGGGGTGGCTCCTTAAAGGCTTGGGAAGACCCTTGGCTTTTCCAGCCCATGGGAGGCATCGCCCTGTCACCTGAATGCCCTCCTGTCCACTCTGGCAATCCTCATCCCTAAAGGCAGATACACCAGCTGCCCAAAGTGCCAACAAACGCCTGCAGTTCAGTTGAGAGAGCAAACAGGTCAGGCACAATGTTTAGGGGGCTCCAGTCCTGGCAGTTCTGTTCAGGGCAGCGGGGAAGGCTTCTGGGCAAAAAGCCGAATAGAGGAGCAAAAAAAGTCCTTCGCCTCAAGACAGCTTGCAGTTGAATCACCAGGTGGAGGCAAGACAAGGGGGTATTTGGGAGAGATGGAGGAGCTGAAGTGAGCCAATTCTCAGTTTACTGGTATGGAGACTTTGCCTCTGTTAGGAATGACACTTCACAGAAGCAGCAGGACTTGAAGAGTGTTTTGAAGAAAGTGTGGCAATCCTAGAGTGGAGAATGGGTGGGTTCTTTTTGGGGAACAGTATTCTCACCCCCAACCCGTGGCTGTGGGGGACCGTTCTGCATTATCTCTCACAAACAATGGATTTACTTTTCAGAGACAGCAAGAAGTGAAGTGGCCTTTTCCTTGCGGCTGCTCAGCAAGGGGACTCATGGATGACGCCGTCTTGTGAGAGAGCAAGGGCCACACAGCCAAATTATTTCTCATTTCGTGTGTGGGGTGGAAGTTGGTGAGCAATGATGGGCTGCAGCTGTTCATCCATTTAAACTTGGATTAAAGAGGGTTCTCATCCTGGCCGTCTCCAGGAAACTGAGGGAGGAGAGGGGAGTGCAATTGCTGCACTTCCTTCACAGGGGCACAAGACAACCCTCCGCCCGGCACTTTGGCCTCTCCAGCCAAGAAAGCCCATTAAAAATGTGTTACACAGCAGTGGTGGGAACTGAGGCCAAGGAAATTCCTAGCTCAGCAGATAAGATGAAAGCTGCTGTGTGCCAAGTTATTGACTGCCACTCTTAACACCCACTTACAGCCTGTTACTGCGGCAGATTTATTAGCATCTTGTTAGCATCAAGAACTACTTTTTTTTCTTCATTAAAAAGCTCCAACCCTTTCTAGACACACAAACGCTAGCGGTTTCTTTTTACGGGAAGAAACCCTCATGTCTGGTACCTTGATTGCAAGTTAGGCAGAGATCACGTGCAACTCCTCTGGATCCAGAAAACTCACCACCCCCTGCAGGTGAGAGTGCCCAAAATAGAGGACCTATAGGCCAGTTCAGGACCAGAAGAATAAAGGATTCCCAGCCTGGAACTGATGAGCTCCAGCCAAGCTCTCGATCTCCCTTAGACCTTAAGACCCTTGTGCTGTGCCAGCCTGGCACACTTCCAAAGTACCAGCCTATCCTATCAACTTTTGGTCACAAATCCACCCTTCTGTCCAGCGCCCAAGACCAGCTCGCCATAAATTCCACACCAATGGAACCCAAATCCTTCCTGAGGGACATTAACTGTGCATAAATTGCTCTGTAGACATGGTTCCGGTTTTAGGATGATTTTGTTCCATGCAAAAGACTGGAGTAATGACACCGGATGGGAGGAATGAGAGCACAAACCTTGTGAGAGTGGGCCCGGGGTGTGTGTGTGTGTGTGTGTGTGTGTGTGTGTGTGTGTAGCAAGCAGGAGCAGAAAGGAGAGAGAATTGGCTGTCCCTTGCCTGGTGACCTACTGGGAGTTTGTACTGAAGGCATCACAGTGATAAGGCATTTGCAATGCAATGCTGCTAAGAAACCTCACTGGCTGCACCTTTTGACATTTAGCAAAGGTGAGCTGAAATTTATGGCAGCTTCTCCATTAGGGAGTTATCTTCTGCAATCATTAGCAAAAGAAGCAATTTCTCTCTTTTTTTTAAAGCTGCATTTCTTCTGCCTGTACCCCTGAAACCAATTTCCCCACCACCAAAGCCCTCCAAATCTTAGCAGGCCTTGTGGTTCAAGAGAGTAAAGTGAATTCAGTCCTCCAAAAGGAAACTGGGATTCCGCTAACACCTTCAGGCTGGCAACCACGACTTGCAACGTTTATGCTGAAGTCTCCTATTTGCATGATTTATTCAAAGACACCACACAGGTTCCTGGGTGGTAGGATATATCTATAATCTTTTATTGAATCCCCTTCCTCTCCCTCCCCTCCAGTAACAGGGTTCAGAAACTGGAACTGTTGACTGTTCAGGCTCTTCCGTCTTGAGACAGCCAAACATATGAGCAAAAAACTCTGGCATTACTGCAGCACAACAGATTGAAAAACCTCCAAACCCTGCCTGGGAAAAGGGTTCTCAGAAGAATCTTCCAACTGGAGAGGAGAGACCGCAAAACCCATCCATGCACACACGGATGTGCACACAGCCTCCGGCGAGCACACTCTCCGCACGCAGCTATGGCATTCCTGCCATTCCCTTCAAGAGCAGCAGCAGCAACCAGCCATCCAGAAGCTCTCCCTATGGAAAAGCTCCTCTACTCATCAGCCTGAGAAAGGGGCTTGCTCCCCCTTCCAAAGGAGAAACAGGGACTGCCCACAAGGCTTTTGCTGCTGGGGTCTCCCTTTGATGCTCCAGAGCACCTGACCAGGTGAAAGCAGAGCAGACCATGTGACAACACCGCAGAAGGTCTGCAGGGAACCCCCTCTCCCTGTCATGTTCAGCTGGAAGCTACCCAGCTTGGATCACTCCTCCCCCCACAACGGGAGAGCCGACAGGAGCGAAGAATGCAGATTTACTGCCGCTCGAGAATTATGAGCGAAGAATTATCAAAACAGCAGAGAGTATTATTGGCTGTTCACTCTCTTATCTATCTTAGAACGTATCTAAAGCATCAGGTGCCACAGAAAGGCATTGATATATCAAGAGACCCATCGCACCCTGTTCACTGTTTCTTCTGCCATCGGGACAGAGATACAGAATAATGAAGGCGAGAACGAGCCGTCTCAAGAACAGTTTCTTTCCTAGAGCAATTTTGGCCTTAAATGGAAACTCTGGACTCTGAAGTCATCTTATTTTATTTGTTATATTGTTCTGTATTGTGTTGTGTTTATCAGTATTTTTAAATTATGTGGAGTGCCTTATTTGAGTTGATATAGCAACCGAGGAATTTCGTTGTTCCTGCGAGGGGACAATGACAATAAAGATTTATTCTATTCTATTTTATTCATTCTGGCATCTGCCTGCCTGCCTCCAGTTCCCTCTCTCATGAGATCTGAGGAACAGAGACCAGTAATAATAAGTTATTATTTATACCCCGCCCATTTGACTGGGTTGCCCCAGCCACTCTGGGAGGCTTCCAACATAATATAAAAAACACAGCTAAACAACAAGCATTAAAAACTTCCCGAAACAGGGCTGCCTTCAGTGGTCTTTGGGAAGTCACGTAATTGGTTCCTCTCTCAATCCATGGGGAGGGCGCCAATACGGAAAAAGCCCTCTGCCTGGTTCCCTGTAGCTTCACTTCTCGCAGTGAGAGCACTGCCAAGTTTGCAGCCTGTCACAGGCGAATATCCTCCCCCAATCAAAACTCAGACCAACTGGGGCAAAACATGCAGAAATTAAGATCAGGGGTTAGCAGGAGACATTTGCCCCTATCAATCGCTCCTTCATTGGAGGTTTATAGGCAGAGGTTGGATAGCTACGGATGCTTTATCTGAGATTCCTACATTGCAGGGATTGGACTAGATGACCATGGGGGTCCCTTCCATCTCTACGATTCTATGCGGGAGCTGTTTGATGAAGAAGAAAATTCAGGTGGAGAGACTTGTCCCCAGGTATAGATGCTGATCATAGCCTGCCCTTAACTGGCTAAAAATGACTGCTTAGCCTCTGTGAAATTCCACCTGTTTGCTCCAGAACCGAGGCTACCACAGGCTAAGTTCTCCTGCAGGCACATAGAAAAAGCAATGGTGGGCTCACTCCAGCCCTCTCTTCCCCGAGAGCATGAGCAGCGTTGGCCAGGTTTCTGGTTTTTTGTTCAAGAAGAGCCTGGAAAGTGCCTTCTGTGGGAGGCTTAGGATGCAGCATGGCAGGGTGGCAGGTGGCTGGGCTATACGGCAGTTTGGCGACCACAGAATTAGACGGAAGCCTACAGAGGGACTGCTTGGACCAGAGGGCTTTTTAAGAGCTGAAGAGAGCAAGTTCGTCGCTCTGCTCATCTGGGAATTACCGTGAGGAAATAATGGAAGGAAGGTCAATAATCCTGCGGTCTTCATGGAGCCCTGCCTCCGATCGCTCAGATTCTGATCTTCAGGCTGAAAGAGGCATTTCGCTCTCGAAAGGCTCACGTTTCCCTTCGCTCGCCACTTTCATCCTCCCTCTCTTCCCTACAGTACATAAATAGCCACAGCCACCAGAAGGGTCAAGTCTATTCCTTGAAACCCAACCGCATTCAATAAACAGGGAGCACTGGCAATAGAGTTTCTTCAGCAACAAAATGTTTTCCCATCTGCCCTGGTTAGATTTGCACAGGCCTGTTAAGCCTGAGATTTCTCCAGCAGAATCAAGGCACTAATGTAAGTAATTAAAGAAGGGTGGGGGGAGGACGACAACAGGTGGAAAGATCTACTTAACCCAGCTCACACTAAGCTGGGCTTTTGGGGAAGAGGGCTGCACAGGTAACCCAACCCTGCACAGGTAACCCAACTCAGAAAGATAAGCTAGTTGCCAAATGGCACCTTAAACCTAGGTTATGGTCGCCACAACAGAATGTCTGGCCACCCATTCCACCCCAACCGGTGGAATGTATTATTGTTATTCATTTCTATACCGCTTTATATTTTTTAAAAATCTCAAAGCTGTTTACAATACACCCAAACATCAAATAAAACAATCCAGGATAAAACAAATTCAAGCTTCAAGGAAAATCTTTTGGATCCTTCTCCGAGTGGCATTTGGCTTTCCCCATATTTATTCATCTAGTGCAGGGTCTGACCGTTTGAAGTGAGCTGTCAGAACTCAAGATTCTGGGTTGGCACTTTGACTTGGATCCTGGCTGTATCCTGTGAGGCACATCTGGAAGCTGGTTTAGTGCAGGGCGCGGGGACTTGCCAAGCAGGCGGCTCGGGGGCCGGTTAAATGACCCCCATGGGCTGCTTGTGTCCCATGGGCCTTAGGTTGCCTACCCCTGGTTTATGGCCTTCTGCCTCCAATAGCTATTCCAGGCAAAATCCAAAGTGTTTCAGTGCACAAGTCTAGTTCATCCTCAATTGTCCTTTTCTCCCCAGAAGCTAGAAATGTTTCAGGTCTGAATTACTGAACTCCTCTTCCCAAAGACCTGGTCATCCAACTGGACTGAGCTCTTCTTCTGCCAAGCTTATATATTTGCTCCAGGTAAGGTAGCATAGTAGGCCAAGATTTTTATTAACCTGGCAGGTGCTAGACCACAGAGTACTATTAACCTTATTCTGAAATAGCTACCTTCAAATACAAAAATCATCATCATCATCATCATCATCATCATCATCAAGTTAGTTCTTGGATAATATTCAGATATAGGCTTTGGACTTGCAACAGTTGTTTGGGCTCCACTTTCTTGGTGAATGTATTAGGATTTCTCGTGAGGCATTTTCAAAGTGAGTGCTTCGATGGCGAGGGTGGGAATGAAGCTTCTTGACCTCACCCAGAAGAATGGGGATAATAATCATGGCCCTACCTTGCAAGAATGTTGTAAGGATCACTAATGCTGTGAAGGATCTGAATGAGCCATTTAAAAGGTATTTGTTCTGCCCTCTCCTCCTCCCCCAGGAGAAATTTCGGAGGGAGGCATGTTAGTAAAGCACTTGGGGGTGCCCTGCCCTGCCCCAAGATCAGCTGAGGAGGGAAAAGCCCTCTGCGCTTCCACTGGCAACTGCACCCGCTTTCTGCCTGCCCGTTTCTAAGCCTGCATTGTATTTCCCAAGAAAATGGCTTCCCACCTTCCCACTAACATTATTCTTGCAGCGGAGATGCGGTGATCTGTTAAGGCAAGAGATGCTCGCGGGCGACTCTCTGTTCGCGGCAGCTTTCAGGCTGACAAATAATGCAGCCGAGACCATCCAGGGTGGGGTGGGGGAGCCCGATTCAAAAGTGGATTAAGCATTTTGGGCATTCCGGTCAGCAGGAAAGTGGGGGGGGGGGATGCAGACCACAAAATGCTGCTCTCTGGGAGGAAGAGGAAAATACGGCTTGAAACTCAGAGGCAATTGGCCGGGGAGGGGGGGGAGAGAGACAGTGAAGTGTGACCTACATAAGGAAAGGGAAAAAGCTTAAAGGGGGAGGGGGGGAAGGCAGATGTTTCAGGAGGGAAGGTAGGTTCACTACTGTGAGAGGCAGCCTACTGAAAAACCCTTCCACGTTTAGGTCTCCTCCTGCCCTGGCCAGCAAAGTCACACTGTGTGGCATCAGGCTCACATATGTTGCATGACACAGGCGTGTGCTTTGAGCTGTGCAGGGAAGCCTGAGCCTGGACAGGCCCCCGGGGGCTGTCCTGACACATTTATTGACTGCTCTGCTAATGGCGACCGATCACATTTTGTTAAGTGGAGGGTCTACCATCAGGCTCTCAGGCTCTCTGAGTAGTCCTGGCTAAGGGAAGGCATGGGATGAAATTAATTTATTCCAAACATTTCTGTGCCGCCTTTTCAGTTTACTTTTTTTTTTTTAATTAAAAAAAAGCTTGTTAGGACGGATTTATATTAAGCCAGAGCACTAAGGGCTTTCCCTGGGAGCTCAAAATATGCCACATCATGTTATTTTGCTAGCCTTGACAACTCCCCATTCCTAAGCCCAACCCCACATTACGTTGTTTTTTTGGGTGGGGAGGAAGGCTAAGGGGTTATCACTTATAGAGACGCACTTGCAGGTTGAGGGCTGAGGCAAGTGTGAGCAATGGGGGAATTGGCTCACAGCTTTCACTCTGGGACATCCACCCACCCACCCGCTTCTCAAAGGAAGAAAGCAAAACAGCCGCCAACAACCCCGTCGCACCACCCAAAACGGATGACATTCTAAGGTTGAGAAGGAAGTAGTGACCGTGTTGTCTGACTGCCACTTAAGAAAAATGCCAGTGTGGTTTAATGGTTAGAGCACCAGGGTTCGAATCCCTGCCCACTCAGCCAAGAAGCTCACTGGGTGTGACCTTGGGCCAGTCACTGTCTCTTGGCCTAACCTACATCACAGGGCTCTTGTGAGGATAAAATGGGGGAGAGGAAGTATGCACACTGCCTTCAGCTCCTTAGAAGGTGGGATATAAATGTAATAAATACATTTGTTATTAAACCAGCTGCATGCAAGAGAAGCTCTCTACAGTGTGCAGGATGTGTCTAGCAGGGAGAGCATGGAAACCGGAGTCCCTTCTGTGGGGCAACGCAGTGCCGTAAAGCGTGCTTACGCACACACCCGAAAAATTATGAATGGGTTCCATAAAGCTGGACTGCGAGTCTTAATACCACTAGGCAAGTGCTGGAATCTGCCCTTCCTGCCGCATGTCTTCCCCAGGAGACCCAAAGAATCGCAAAGCCAGGCACTGAATAATTAAGCACGGTAGCTAATTTAGCATCAACTCTCCAGCTTCCCACTCCGCCTGCCGTGAACATTTCCATCACTTCTCTCCAGCGTGATGATTCACTCTACGCCGGTCAGAGAGACAAAAGCCCCCCCAAAACACCAGCCTAATGCACCGAGGGGGTTATTTTCTGGGTTAAGACCAATTTGGACACCAAGCAAGTGTCCAGGGAGCTTCTTTCGAACACATCAAGCAGCGGGCAGCGTAGTTTTTCAAGGCCAACACTGCCCAGACATAAAACAAACTAAGTGGCAGGCCAGGACTGAACTGGCTACCTTCAAATATTTATGGCTCCTAAATAAAATATCTCTGTCAGGAGGCACCAAGCAATGAAACTCGCTCAAGTGTTTTCTGCAGGCATAAAAGGCCTGCACGGCTCAATGTAGTTAAATCATTCTCTGGCATCCACAGGAGGCAACAACCCCTGCCCGACTCCCTTTACTGCCAGTTCCAGCACAGGCAGTCTTTTTGCCTAGCCAGGTTTCAAATCCAGCGGGGCTATGTAGCGACTGCTAGGGTCGAGCTCATGGAAACCACCCAGCTGCTACACTGGGCAGCCTCAAGTGGCGGCACTGAATATTCAGAGTGGAGCATCCCAAGACTCTTTGCAAAGGATGGTTCAGCTTAGGTCCAATGGCACGTAGACTAGCTTCTCTCCAGGGAACAAGCTTTAAACCAGCGGCGACCCAACAGAATAACGAGGTCTGGATTTGAAAGGGATTACATGAACCGTAAGAAAAGTCACAAGGGCACGGGAGAAGCAGCTCAGCCAGCCCTGGAGGTCTTAATTTGTGGGTGCTACTTTTCAGCGCCAGGTTAAGGTGCTGCAAGCAGGTGTGTTGCCTCCACCTGCCTTACGGCTTTTGCTACCTCTCAATTTCTGATTCATACGAAGGATCCACCCGCCTCCCCAATGCCTGTTCTTCATCCGGTGAAATGAAGGACAACGTAGAAACATTTCAAACAAAATGTTCTGGAATGTAAACCATAGCTATCCCCCCACCTTTCTTCTTGGCCAGTAAGCATTTTATGGGCCCCTTCAGACCCCTTATCTTTTCTCTAGACCTGCCTGTCACTTCAGCAACAATCGAGCCTCTGCCGGATTAGCGGTTCTGCTTTTCTATGTGTCACCAGGAGGCAAAGCCAAGCCTGCCAGGGAATGGTTGCCAGGGGTGGGGGTAAGAGGCGCTCAACCTTTCCCAGGCCACTGTCACAGAGCCAAGGAAGGAGGTCAAGCGGGTTGGTGGCCTCTGTGTGTGCTTTCTGCCTTCGGGCCTCCTCATTCTCTTCCTATCACAGAGAAGTCTGTTTGGGGATGGTTGCAGAGGCTTCCCAAGCCTGCCTATCCCTTCACGCTGCCAGGATCACTCTTGCAGAAATCCAACAGGCAGGCAGGCAAGCAAGAGCAAGCTGTAGCTTTCCCTTTGCAGATGAACAGGTGACACACAAGCTCACCCTGCACAGACTAACTGGGGCACACAGCACACACCTGGTGAGCTGGAGGTCAAGGGAACTGCAAGCGCAGACACAGCAGGAGAGCAAGGTGGGAGTCTGAGGACCAGCTGCTCAGAGTGCGGAAGGAACAGAGCATACTGGATACAGGCAACAACCATTTTACGCGAGGTTGAGTTCTGAGGCACCACTCGTTTTAAGTGAAATTGTGTTTCTTGGGAACACAATTGAAAAAAGCCTGCAAAGACCCTCCAAACCTCCTCACTCAAACTCTCCACATGCCTTGATTGCCAGCGCAAGGGCTCCTGGCATTGCACCTGCAAAGGCTCATGGGATTGCTAGGTGTCGTTTTTGCGCAGTTTTCACCTTTCCTGCGCTCTTTCGGGACTGTTTTCGCCCTTTTCCTAGTCACCTCTGGGTTCACGGCAATGCACAAGCGTGCAGTCATGCACATACTGAACACATGTAAAATGGTCATTGCCTGTACTGACATAAGAACCACCTGCTGGATCAGGTCAATGGCCCACCTAGTCTAGCATCCTGTTCTCACAGTGGCCAACCAGATGCCTCTGGGAAACCCGCAAGCAGGACCTGAGCACAAGATCCACTCTCCCCTCCTGTGGCTTCCCGTAATGCTTCTTCCGGGAGGAGTGTGAGAGGACTCCAGTACAATTCATGGGTGTTCAGGGTGGTCTCCTTAATCCATGGTTGTACTGGAGGCCTGCCACGTGTCATGCAGAGAACCATGGTTTAGCAGAGGGATTCAGAACTTGCTGTGTCACAATAAACCATGTGTTACAAGCGCATTTGGTCACTGAGTGGCAGTCCCCCAAGAGCCACTTGGCGTTTAGCAGCCCCTTAGCACTGGATGTTCCCCTCTCTGCTGCTCGGGGTTTTGGAAGGATGGGTTGAGATGCTGCATTGAGTGTGTGGGGATAATACAGTGGTTGGTTTTAGATTCTGTGTCCCCCCCCCCATATATTTATGTAACCCACCCTGGGATCCTTGAGTGAAGCGTGGGCAGCAAGGACTAAAAAAACCAAAAGTACAGTGGTACCTCGACTAACGACGATAATGCGTTCCGACGCGATTTCTGTTAGTCGAAAAAATTCGTTCGGCGAATCCCCATAGGAATGCATTGGGGGAAAATTTGTAAGTCGAAAAAATCGGGTCAAAAGTTCGTAAGTCGAAAAAATCCTATTAAAAGCGGCCGCGATGTCTTTTCTTAAGTCGAAGAAATTCGTTTGCGGCGGCCATTTTGTTTTACCGGAAGTCATTCGTTAGGCGAGTTATTCGTTAGGCGAGGTACCACTGTATGAGTCCCGGAGCAGCCCTGCTGGAGCAGGGCACCTACCTACCCTTGGGTATTTGGTTTCCAACACTGGCTAGTCACAGTGCCTCTAGAAGCTTAGAAGGGCAGCAGAGGTGGTGAGATTCTACTCAGATATTGTGGTCTAACATGTTTGAGGCTAGGGCAGAAATCTCTGCTGGCTGGTCACATATATGTAGTCACATGCAGGAGTTGTACAACTGGGCAGTGGGGCGGGGGAGGTGGAACCAGATGATGATGATGATGATGATGATGATAATAATAATAATAATAATAATAATAATAATAATCTCAGACAAGTTTACAGAAGGAAAGCAAAGGTCTGTGTTGCTGCCTGCCTTTGACAGCTTCAAATAATGTCTAACACAGGGTGACTTAACTGCCTGTTCAGAGGTCTGATCTGACTGACACTGACACACACACACACACACACACACTTCTGATCTCCCAAGGGCTTGCTGATTTTGGCAGTGGCAGTGAACATAATAATAAATAAAGGAGACACAGTGCTGGGATGGGCAGAGTGTGTGCAACTGTGTACCACCAGAAAGAGCCTGAATGTGACCGTGTTGGGGTGGTTTTCTGAGCAAACCCTCTACTGACAGGCAGTCCACAGAGGACTGGCCAAGAGTGAATGTGGCCCTTGAGCATAACATAAAATAATAAAAGCAGAATATGATAAAAAAATTCTTTAATATAGTAAAATAGGTTCTCCACCCCAGATCTAATAAGGTCCTTGTGACACGATTTTCTTCTCTTCATGGGGAAGATTGTGACGGTTTGTGCAGTTGAATAGAATAGAATAGAATATTTTATTGTCATTGTCCCCTTCGGGGACAACGAAATTACTTGGCTGCTCCATCCACCCAGATAGGGCACTCCACTCAAAAACAAAACAACTACAAAAACACTGATTAAAACCATACAATCAGAGATGAGGAGAACACTTGTGCTTTCTCTGAACTCTCATCCATTGTGCAAGCAATGGGAATTAAAATCAGCTGCCCCAATCTTTTGTCCTCCGGTTATTTTGGACTACAATTCCCATCAGCTCCAGCCTGCATGGGGAAGGGTCAAGGATGACGCGAGTTGTACTCTAAACTAGGGGGCTCCAGGTTAAACTGGAGGTCACAGCTGCCTGGGTGAAGAAATGAAGTGGGGCTTTTGTCTCCTCTCACAAACCTATATTGCACTGCAGGCCTGCCCAATGGAGGGAAGTTTCCTGCACCCCTCCTAGACAGCAAAGAGCGCTGAAGCCCCCACACAATGGGGCAACCTTTGTTGCTCATTCCTCTGACATTGCTGTGAGGAAGATGCTCATCCCTGCCACTCATTTGGACAAGCACAGACTACCATGAAGTCTGTGCCAGTCATTCAGGGGAAGGAGGTTGTTAACAGGTCATTTTCCCAACCATGCCTTCATTTTAGGTTTTAATTAGTTTTGCTAGAGGACTCGCATTTGATAAGAGGCACAGACTTCTGGGGTACTGGAGCAAAAGAGGTTGAGCACAACAAATCCATCCAGCTCAATTGCTCATGTTTTCTGGCATCGCAGGCCTACAAGCACAGCACCACTGATGAGAACCGACAGGTCTGGATTTCTAACAACATATAACTGTTTACCCAGAAAAAATCGTGTACCTGACAAGTTACCTCTTCTGCTTGCACCTCCCCATCTGTTGTTGCCCCATCGGAACAGCCTTGCCATGGTGTTCTTTGCTGGTTCCTCTTCCCATTTTTACTTCACTGCACAGCACCCAAGTGACCACCCCTTCTCCTGACCCCATACTTCAAACTACTGTAAAATCTACTCCTGCCTTCCCTACTCATGGATCTGTTCGCATTTCTTCCCAGAGAACAAACTGCTTTAGGATCTTGAGGTCTGCAACTTCTTCCCAAAAGAGCATGGCTACTTTCAGGGCAAAGAAGCCCAGGCATCCGTTATGCAGAATTGTAGAGCTGGAAGGGGTCTCAAGGGTCTAGTCCAACCCCCCCCCCCCCGCAAACAATAATTTAGATCAGGGTCTCCCAAACTTAGGTCTCCACCTGTTTTTGAACTACAATTCCCATCATCCCCGACCATGGGTCTTGCTAACAAAGGGGTGACAGAACTTGTAGTCCTGGAGACCTAAGTTTGGGAAACCCTGATTTAGATGAACATGCTAACTATCAATAACACTGATCCACTAAGTATTTTATCAAGGCAACAGTAGTGGTGGTAAGAGAGAGAGAGAGACAGACTGTGTTCCAGAAACCGAAGGCAGCATGAACTACACTTCTTTACATGCTTTTGGCTTCTCAGAGCAGTTGTTGGCGCACACACAATTGGCACATTAAGAGTTGCTTGTCTTAAGTTACTTTCAGGAGGTTATGTGCCGTTTAATCCTCCCCTGAGAGGTTATGGTAAAAGGTTCAACAGACATCTCTTGAGGCGATGCCTTGGGTTCAGTATTTTAAGATAGGGCTTGGATTTGAAGAAGCCTCCCTCGAGTACTTTCAACAGGGCATCGTGAGGCACTGGTCCCAGCGCATGAGTATCATGCCATGTCTAGTGTGGGGCAGCTAAGAAGACAGAACAAGCAGCCCCTGTTTAGAATGGCACTGCCCCCCCGGCAAGGGCACTGTAATCTGATGGGAGGCTTGCCCTCTTTCATTCTTCGGCCTCCAGAGTGCTGATGGATTGACAGGTGTGGAGAAGCGTGATGAAGTGGGGCTCTTACAAAAGGCCAGGAAATGGAAGATATAAACTGAAGAGATGAAAAGCGGTCAGGATGAAATTACACAGAACGGTAGTGCAAAGCCAGCTATGAGGAAAGGTGCTCTCTCACACAGCTATCCAGATTGGAATAACCCTTTTTCGATAACAAAGTGTGGGGAAATGGCACGAGAGGTACTTAAGATTCAGAATTGCAGGACCTGTGTATCATAAAGTGGCCTGATGTTTCCCAACACTCCAAAACCTAGGGCTCTGAGAGATGTGTGCCCCTTGCAGCGCAAACAATGTATTCTGGGCCCATTACTTTGTTTCTTGAGAACACCTAGCTTTCAAACTAAAAGCAACACCCCCCCCCCACTTCTACACATGGATGTGTCTCAAGCGTGCAGGCACATCGCTTCCTCTCAGCTATTTCTTTGTGCCCCTTTTTTGCCATAAAGCTATGAATTCCTGGGGGCGGGGGAAGGAGCCTGCAGAACATGAAAGGCTGCAGTCGTAATAAGCATACTTACCTGCTGAACCGGGCACATCTGCACAGTCCAGCCTCAGACCCATTTCCAAACCTCCACCAAAAGCACAAGGGGTACGTGTGTGTTTCCCAGCCCTTACCTGGCTGCGGTGGATGAGGAGGGGGCATCTGGTGGTGCATCATGGGATACGGAGGAGGCTGCTGGTGAGACAACAAGCCCGGGTGGCTGGGTGTCCCGAGAGGGTTCATGCCAGGGCCGCTGGAATGCTGGTGGGACTGCTGGACATTCTGGCTGTGCTGCTGCTGCTGCTGCTGCTGCTCCATTTGCTGGCGGGCACGGAGCTCCGCGTACTTGAGCTGCTCCATGTGGAAGTTCTGGCGCTCCGTCAGCAGCTGTTGCCTCTGCTGCTCCAGCTGATGGGGGAAAGGGAGAGATTCACAGCTGTGTATTGACTGAAAGCCAAGCTATAAAAAAAAACAACCCTTGTGCTTTTTCTTCCACAGACAAATCTGTACAGTACAGCATTCCTTGATATTCGGTTAAAGCAGTGGCACCCAAACCTTTCCAGGCCACCACCTCCTGAACTAAACCAACACATCCATTATGGAAAATGACACCACTGAGGCTTTTAAAGCCATCACCTCACCCTGAGGGGGTATATTCTGTAATTTGTGCAATTAGAACTTCAATTTTCATTTTTGTTTATTGTGTTGCAAAAGCTTTATCAGGTAGAATTTTAAGAGTTCTAAGGGATCCTGAGGATAATCTAGTCCAACGCCCTGAAATGCAGGAATATGCAGCTATCCCTTATGGGGACTGAACCTGCAACCTTGGTTTAGTCATCACCACACTAACCAACTGAGCTATCCACCTCATTTTATGCTGTAAACAGCATTGCCAAACGTCTTGCTCCAAAAGAAAGGACTGCATCCGTGAGGCTGGGGTGGGTAGGTCTTGTCGTCTGGGCAGCCCAGGACCTCCAGGCACACTGCCCAGGCTTGCGCCCCGGAGAAGTCACTTCAGTGCTGCTAAGGCAGCAAAAACCCAATGTGGGAGGCAGCAGTTATGAGTTACCAGTCTCTGCACCCACAGTGGGCGCTGTAATTCTCCAGCAGCTCGACTTCAGCGCTAGAGGCACACTAAGTTATCTCTTGAGACAGACAGGTGTCAACAAGAGCCATTTAGTATGAAAGATAGTCTACAAATGCTTTATGAATTAAAACATTTCATATAAAATATTTAAACACTATAAAACACTACTTATTCCATCCTGAATCTGCTGCCAATTTCATTGGATGTGTCAAACTTCAAATATTATAGAAAGGGGGGGGACTATCTGCTTCTTCCATACCTCTCACAAGTTTTATAACATTCCCCATTGGCGATCTCCCCCCAGACTAAAAAGCCCTCAACACATTAGCCTTGATAGAGAAGATGTTCTCCAAACCCCTGGCTATTTTGCTTGCCCTTTTCGGCCCCCTGTCCCGCTCTGCAACAGTCTTTTTGAAACAGGGCAGTCAGAATATATTAAGTATAAAGAAACAGTAATGCTGCCCCCAGGTATTCATTTGTGAGAAGAGGGGGCCCTTTGTGCTGTGTCTGGCAGGCAGGTGCCGGCCCCAAAGTAGGAAGCATCCTGGATTTCAATCCATATCGAGGATTAGAACAGGATAACTTGCCTGACGCATTCCCCCTGCACTCCCATGTTCTCACTACACCATGTGCTTAAAACCGATCTCAACCACGCAGGGCATCATCCTTCTGGGAGAGTGCTCACAGCTGCCTTCCAGTACTTGGGGTGGGTGGGTGGGCCTCTGCAGCAAGCAACAACTATGATGCTTTTTATTTTTGCTAATATGGCTTCCTTTCTCCTTGGATAAACAAGACACATTTCCAAGGATTCACCAGTGATAATAATGGTGTGTGGGTAGAAAAAAAATGATTCAATAGCTGGGGGGCAATTTCACAGCTGAAAGTGCTCCGAGAGGAAGGCTTAATAAAGCAGCATTGTTGTGGCCGCTCTCTGCGATGGAAACACACACACGCCTCTCCTTCCAACCGCGGCTCTTTGGAGCTACAGCACTGCCAAAATTGGCCACCTCATTCTTCCCTAGTGGGGCAAATGGATAGCTAGCAACAAGCAGCAGCCCTTTAAGGGTCAAACAAAAAGCAAAGGCAGTCATGGGCAATACCTCTACCACTACAGATGAAAGCTATGTTCTCCAAGCAGTTTTGCCATGTGCAATCGCTGTGGCGGGGGGCGGGAGAAACTGCAATTGCCACAGATGAATGCATGCGTTTAGTGGGCAGCGTATTCAAGGTGCTGTACGAAACATGTGAGTCAAGGTCTTGAACAGAATTTTAAAAGACAGAATTTTAGCAAGCCAGTGTTTCATAGCGGATAAGAGTGTTGGGAGCAGAGTGTCAGGGTTTCAAATCCCCACTTGGCCATGAAGCTTGGGCCAGTCACTGCCTCTTAAGCCTAACCTACCTCACAGGGTTGTTGTGGGGATTAAATGAGGGGTTCGGGGAACCATGTCCGCCCCCTGGAGCTCCTTGGGAGGGAAAGGTGGGATAAAAATGCAGCAGATAAGAAACTAAATTTTATGCCGCAGGAGTTGAATGGAGGAGACAATAGGAGAGGCTTGGAAAGGAGAAGCACAGATGAAGTGACTGGCGGCCAGCCGGCGGAAGAAGGCTAAGAAGAAGTTGGTTTGCTACAGTCTGAGAAGCGACACTGAACACAGCACATAAAATAAAGACATAGCAGAGGCAGAGCAGCCTTTCACCCCCAAAGCCCAGAACGCCTCTCCGTCAGAGGCAGGAAACTTGCCCACATCCCCACAAGTCAAGTTTGATAGGCGGCTGGGGCCACCTACAAGTAAATTACCTGGTGCAAATGACTCCGGGTGACCTGCCTTTGCCTGCAGTTTGAAACCAAGCTTCCGGGGCAAAGTAGTGCGCACAGTACCACCCAGGCACTGCGCAAAGAGCTTTGCAGGCACAAACAACCAGCTGATCTGCAGTGCCTGCAAAGTCCTTCCTGTCCAAGTCCTGCCTTTGCCATCGATGGTGACAGGTGTAGGCAGGTAGGGCTTGCTTGGCCATGACAGCCCCCTGGGTCAAAAGGGGAGGCCTGGTGGGTCCACATAGCCCCGCAGGCTGGAGGTTGCCCGCCACCAGCTGTTTAGTCAAGAACTGACTTGTCGACCTTCTTGGGAAGATAGCACCAAGACAGGACCCTCCTCATATTGACATTTTAACTGCAAATTCATACTGGAGACATCTCAGCACACTAGCCTTAGTTTTCGAGGTCATGTAGAAAACGATGAGAGAAAAATCACACCGAGATCAAGCTATGCATGGCACTCAGCGCATGACGGCAAAAGCTGGACAGGAGCAGAGATTCTGCTCACAGTAGTGACAGTAATCAAAGGGAGCAATCCAATTGGGCCAGGGAGGGCTGACAGTGAGCAAGGCTTTCAGGATCTGTAATGGGGAAAGGCTGCCTTGAAGCGGGCTTTATATGACAAGAATCAGGCTGCCTAACCCAAGGCGGGGCATCCTCTGCTGCAGCAGAAGCCACAAATGCTACATGCCAAACCAAGGATACCCAGATGTGGCAACTAGATATTTGCATGCAAATGCCAAACGGAAAGCACAGATGCCTGCATCTGTTTGGTTTATACAACTGCTGTCCCCCCCCCCAAATTATTATTTTGGGAAGGTATGACCAATGAAAGGAAGGAGGCAGGGGTCCAGAAAATGAGAGAGACATGTGGGAAGACAGATACCACCTGGGGTTTTCTGAAACTTAATGAAAATAGAGAGCTGGACCATAAAGAAGGCTGATCGCCGAAGAATGGATGCTTTTGAATTCTGGTGCTGGAGGAGACTCTTGAGAGTCCCATGGACTGCAAGAAGATCAAACCTATCCATCCTTAAAGAAATCAGCCCTGAGTGCTCACTAGAAGGACAGATCCTGAAGTTGAGGCTCCAGTACTTTGGCCACCTCATGAGAAGAGAAGACTCCCTAGAAAAGACCCTGATGTTGGGAAAGATGGAGGGCACAAGGAGAAGGGGACGACAGAGGATGAGATGGTTGGACAGTGTTCTCGAAGCTACCAACATGAGTTTGGCCAAACTGCGAGAGGCAGTGAAGGATAGGTGTGCCTGGCGTGCTCTGGTCCAGGGGGTCACGAAGAGTCGGACACGACTGAATAACTGAACAACAACAAAAATGAAAATAGGAAATAAAGCAGGATCTGAGGTTGTAAAAAATCTGCATGAGGTCCTGAATTCTGCTCACACACTGGGAGGGAGGCAGGGCAGGTTCAACCTGTGGTGCAGCCTTTCGAGTAACAGCCAGCGGGATTCTGCTGCACAGTGTGCACTGGAATTCGGTCTTGGTTCATATTCGCTGGCTGGCTTTACCCAAGTTGTAACTTCATTGTTTAAAATGGGATCTTGCAAGTGGAAATTTTTTTATCTTGGCACCAGGCACACAAGTGAAAATGCTGCTCCAGGAATCAGGAAAGAACATCCCCACCCCCCACATGTCACTGTCAGCTGTACATCGTAATACACTCTGTCACAATTTCTGGATTAACAAGTGCTCTTGACTCAGAATACAATTTGGGCTGACAGCCCTAAAATGGCTTTGGTTTACAAATTAGATCATGTTATGCACAAACCTGTTGACTCCCCTCCTCTGCTCCCCACTTCGAAACGACGAGGAAACAGCCTTTATTGTGCTATGAGAGGTTTTGGGGAACTGACCCACAGGGCAAAAAGACTAAAATCTGCATTTTTTTTAATTGCTGGGAGTTTTTTAGAGGGAAATTTACAAATGAGAAAGTCTGCTTGGAAAGAGACAGAGACAGAATATCAAATGCCTGAAGATGGAGTGAGAATGGCTGATGCAACAGAGGATTTTCCTTAAAGATATGGAAACCCAGGGAGAATCTCCCCCTTAGCAACAGCTCTTACCTTATCTGCCAATCAGCAGCGGGGTCTGTGAGCTGGTGGGGAGGAGCAAGGCAGAGATGCTCAGCAGAAGAGCTGAAGATAACAGATTTTTATTTTTTGGTGTTGGGGTGTAGAAGATACAACACACCTCCTGACACGGGGCTGAGCCAGAAAGATGCAGCCTGTCTTGGCAATCTGGTACGTCAGCTGATAAATGCCAGCAGGAAAATGCAGTGGCTGAGCACCTGTTTTTGCATGCAGAAGGACCCAGACTCAACCCCCACCCCCCCAACTCCAGGTAAGGCTGATGTGCTGCCAGGAATCCGGGAGAGTCACTGCCAGACAGTATAGACAGATTCTGATCAGCACCATGGCAGCAGGGGGAATGTGTTGAAGACTCCCTTCCCCACAGTCCACCATACTAACCTGGCTTGGGTCCCCCTTATGCTGGCTATCTAAGCTGTTAAAAACCACAACCACCACAATAACCTAGAAGTTATTATGCGTCAGAATCTGGACAACACATATCCTTTTAAGCGTTCCAATCGTGGAAAATAATTCTCCCTGCTCTCTGACTGACAGCTGCCGCACCCACTGCTAATTTTCCCAGTCCAGGACAAGATGACAAGCGGGAGAAGCTCAGGATGTCCTGAGAGTGGGTGGGGGAGACAGCTGCTGGTTTTGGTCCAGAATGATTACCATGCTCCAATCCTGCTTGCAGGTTTCCCACAGGCACCTGGTTAGTCACTGTGAGAACAGGATGCTGGGCTCTTCTTAAGTTCTTAACCTCCCCATTCAGTGACAAACCAGGGGTGCGAGCTGTCGTCATCCAGGCAAGCCCCAAGCAGAATTACCTGGCGGACCTATTAATGCCAACATCCTCTCAACACGGAGGGGGGGGGTGTCCCTAAGAGGACACAAGCTCCTCCTTGCCTAGTCCTTCCCTTGCATGAAATCCAAAGCCCCAATTCACTTGGCCTCCAGACCCCTTGATCAGGAAGAAAACAAGATGCAAGTGTAGGGGGTTGTGTGATGAGAGAGAGAAAGAGAAAAAGCCCTACACAGAATGGACAGAGGTTACCCAGCACAGTCATTCGGGGTTGAGGGGAGCCATAGTCCAACATCCAAAGGGCACCAGGTTCGCAAATGCTGTCACAGAAACAGAGCTGAAGAGAACGTCACAGAATCACCGAGTTGGAAGGTACCCCAAAGGTCTTCTAGTCCAACCCCCTGCTCTGCCCATACAGAGGGCAAGAGCAGTCCATCTTCTGACTTCTTCTTGAAGCAAATCAAAACACTGCAATTGACCTGGATTTTGAAGCCTGGGCTAAGCAACTAGGTGGACAGTGCTTTACTGCATGATGTTTCAATTTAACTAGCTATAGGCTTCCTCTCTAACTTTTATTGCAATGCAGAGGTGCTGTCCAAGACAGCTGTCAGATGTAAGAAGAGCCCATGCAGGTGCCCAAGGATTCCATCCATTAGCATCAGCCTTGCAGTTGGCCCGAGTTACACCCTTTTGCAGTCTCACCAAGGTCTGATCCTAGACACCGCTCCTGCAACTTTTAAAGGGAATCTAATTAGGCTGGCATTTGAGGGTCCTGTGAGGGTTGGTGGAAGGAACTGCTAATGATATAGCCCAACACACACACACACACACACACACACACACACACACACACACTGCTACTGTTCCCAAGTGATCCAAGGGAAAGTGGCAAGAGGCAAACCAATTGAATTCTGGGTGTTCAGAACCTGTTTAAGGAGCAGCCCGACAAAGGAGAAGGCAGTCTAGGAACCAAATCAGCACACTCCATTTTGAAGGAACTATCCTCAGATACTCAGTGTCCCAAACCGTTCTCCAATTTTTCTTGCATCGTGAGCAAAGGACAGGAAAAAACCAAGTCCACAGTGTCACAGAACTGAGATAAGTAATCACTCCATAAATGCATATGAAATGAAACTTTCAAAACCATATGAAGAATAGATCTGTACGGATGTGCGTTATCCAAAAGCAAGGAGGCATCATCAATGCACAGGAGAGATGCAGCATTTAAATGCTGATGAAAAGCTTAAACTGACACAGCCTCCAAGTACCAATGCCGCTGAGCTTTCAGGGGCCACCATATAAAAAATAAACATGTCCCCTCCCCAACCAGTCTTACCGCCTCTTTCTCTCTGTCCATGATTGTTTCCAGCTCCTCAAAATGACGGAGTTTGATCTCCAGTTTCTTCATCTGTGTTTCCACCAGGAGGGCGACCAAGGACTTGATCTTCCTTTCCTCAACAGCAGCTAGATGCTGGGAGGAAAAACACAAACACACACACCTTACCTACATGCAGGAGAAACAATAGCAAAGCCCCCCCCCCCCGATTTTTCATTTGTACAAAACATTTTCTGACTTCTAACCTGGAAACAGTTCGTTTTCCTCTAAGATTTAAGGGGCCTTATCAAACATACAGCATCAAAAGTCCTTTGAAAATGTGAACTAGCTAGTGCTGAGACTGCATGAGGCAATAAGTGAGGTTTGAAGGTTCAATGGTAGCTTATTTTATGCTATCTACAATATTTGCTTGGGAATCTGTTTAATGCCAAGATTTATCAGAGGGCCAAAGTAGCCCCTGATATATCCCCTCCTCTGCTGCTCGCACGGAGTACTAACCCATAGACTACTGAAATTGAAACTGTACAACTACTTTACGTAGCAGCTCATTACAACTACCTATAACAAAGTAGTATGTTAAAATTTCCACTAATGTAATAACTTCATTTACTCCAATGTTTCTATAACACATCTTGAAAGACTGTTCAGGACGGGCTTTGACACTGAAGTTATGATTATGGGAACCTCTGGGACAGCTGTCAAGTTGATCTGGCACTACTAAGAGTGCATTTTGATACACGGGACTGAGTCATACCTAAGACACAAAGCATGGCTGGCTAATGGGTCGCAACAATTCCCAGATTTTTCATGCAAACCAGAAGGGTGATTGGTTCATCTACTAAGAGCCTACCGGATCAGGCCAATGGTCAATCTAGCTTAGCATCCTGCTCTCACAGTGGCTGATACCTGTAAGAAGTCGACCAGGAGGACCTGGGCACACCAACATCTTCTCCACTCGGGATTCCAAGCAAGAGGCATGCAGAGGCATCCTGCCTCCGAAAGAGAAAGCAGAACACGGTTGCCCCACGACCCAGCTTTGGAAAGCACCGAACTGTCAGTAACGACTCCCTCTTTTATGAGCGCAGGATGCCTATGCAAAACCTTCCTTTGTCTATGCAAATACTGAGGCACAATTGAGAACCAGTGAATTAGAATAGTAGCTGTGGTTGTGAAACACCAAGCCTCTTACGGCTGCTACTGATTGATAGCAACTCTCTTAAGCCTCACTTAAAAACGCCAAGGACTGGACCTTGGACATTCTGCATGCAAATCAGATCTTCCACCACTGAGCTACAGGCCCTTCCCAAATTAGAGAAACCTTTTCTCTACCCACACCTTAAAGAAAAGGAGGCTTGGACTTAGCCAAGGCAGAAGAGCCACCCCTCCTGTTTGCAGAATATTCATCCTCAATTCGGATTTGCATAGCTTGCCTTAATGACACCCATCAGTTTGTGATGGACACTTGCAGCAATGTATGTTATACAAGAGCCCTCTGCTCAGGCTGTAAGTCTCAAACACTCGGAGATGGTGCAAGTCAGGCTGTGGGAGTATCTATGCTTGACTGGGAAGGACCCCTCCACTAAGATGTATGAGGGCCCCAAATTTCTTGAACATGCTATTTTGCCATTGATTTCTCCATTCGTTGGGTGTATGTCTTTCAGTTTCATTCTGTAACAAGAGACGTGACATACTACCATTCTGTGAAGATATCACTGTTCAAGATGGAAGTGATAGGCAAATAAGGCACAACCCTTCTTTTTAAAGAAGCAGAACCAAAGAAGCGGGCAGGGGGAATCATGGGGAGAGCCTTGCTAAAGAGGGTCTCTGTGTGCTAGCCTGGAAACCGGAAAACTGAGAACAGAGCAGGAGGAAAACATCTATTTTGTGCCAAGTGCCAAAGGCCAGAAAAATGAGGAAATTCCTCCTCCGGTTCTGTAAGTTCCACACAAGGGCTTCCTTCAGCCACACTTTCTAAGTTCTGTTTTCAAATGTGTTAACCTCCCAAGGAATCGGTAATGGGCTTATGAGGAAAGGAATGCCTGGCTGAGTTCTTGAATCTTCTCACCACCCAAAGAAATAGCCCATCAAAAGCTGAAAAAGAAGCTGACAAACTTTCTGGATAGGCTCTCTCACTGTGCCTTTTAGTAAGCCCACAATGGCAGCCTTGAATCCATTCACGGGGAAGCAAATTTCATTTAATGATAACATTAATACAGCTGAAGCCGAGGAGCACAGAAAGTGCATTTTAAAAAGGCATGAGAAGCAGAAACAAGCTCTATTGGTGCCTTTGCAAACAATGGGGTCATTTTAAAAGCATCTCCTGAACAGCACCGGAAACCAGATGCAGTGGAAATCTGTGCCCGACAAACCTTGGCTTTGGTGGCAGCCGAGGCGAGGGCAGCAGCTGCAGCCGTTGCCACATTCCCTTCGGAGATTTCGTGCTCCAATCTCTTCTTCCCAGCGTCGCCCTCCTTGTCTTTGCACACATCAAGGTTCTCCTTGTTCTCGTCTGCTTCCTTCTCATCTAAATGAAAACACTCCCTAGTTAGTCTTGCACACCCCTTTAGCACAGCTGACGCCACCATCTCGCTCCTGATCATTTGCGCAGCACTCAAACTTCTATTCCGCTCTGGTCAGACCCACTGTATTCCGCTCTGGTCAGACCCCACCTGGAATACTGTGTCCAGTTCTGGGCACCACAGTTCAAGAAGGATACTGACAAGCTGGAACGTGTCCAGAGGAGGGCAACCAAAATGGTCAAAGGCCTGGAAACGATGCCTTATGAGGAACGGCTTAGGGAGCTGGGTATGTTTAGCCTGGAGAAGAGAAGGTTAAGGGGTGATATGATAGCCATGTTCAAATATATAAAAGGATGTCATATAGAGGAGGGAGAAAGGTTGTTTTCTGCTGCTCCAGAGAAGCGGACACGGAGCAATGGATTCAAACTACAAGAAAGAAGATTCCACCTCAACATTAGGAAGAACTTCCTGACAGTAAGAGCTGTTCGACAGTGGGATTTGCTGCCAAGGAGTGTGGTGGAGTCTCCTTCTTTGGAGGTCTTTAAGCAGAGGCTTGACAGCCACCTGTCAGGAATGCTTTGATGGTGTTTCCTGCTTGGCAGGGGGTTGGACTGGATGGCCCTTGGGGTCTCTTCCAACTCTAGGATTCTATGATTCTAGCATAAAATAAGACAATGAAGTACTTTCAGCTTCACTCTCGGAAATGCCCCACTGGTTGGGATCAACTGTCGTCTTGGGTGCCCTCCTTAGAACAGCCGAGAAAACAGACACCTTGTGATTCACTCTGGCTTGGCCCGCCCCAAGGAGGATGTGGTGTGCTCAGTGCACCCATTCAGAATGTGCCCTTCCATTTGAGAAAGAGAAATATTGGTGTTCAAGTTTAAAGTCAAGGGACTGCTGCAGTGAGACAGCTTCCTAACAGCACCCAGAACCAGCTCACTGGATATACTGGCCCACCCATGACTTGCGAAATAATCATCTGACTGTCACCTTTCTCTTGTTACCGGGCTAATGATGCTGCTTTGGGCAAAGGGCTCCACTAGCTCACCTTTCCCCTCACTGTGCAAATTAACACCAAAGGGAAGAGAAATTATTAAAAACCTCAGACTCAATTGTCCTAAAGGACGTAAATGGTTTCATGATTTAAATTATTTTATTTAAATTATTTATTTAAATTTATTTATTTATTTATTTATTTATTTATTTATTATTTATTTATTTATTATTTATTTATTTATTATTATTTATTTATTATTTATTATTATTTATTATTATTTATTTATAAATTTATTTATTTATTTAAATTATTAGTTTCTGTCAAATGAAATGCAGAGAAGACAGCAAGATACTTAAAAAGTGGCCTCTTGACTTGGAAGCATGGAAGGAGAGCGAGAGAGCACAGCCTGCCCACCTATTCTTTCCGATTAAGGTTGAACCAATGGATTAGCAAGAGGAAATCACACACCCAATTCATATTAGGCAGGGCTGCTCCAGCTCAGCATTTGTTACCCAAAGTGTACAACCAAGATGAAAAGAATTCCTGACTGAAGCATGAAAGGATTTCAAATCAAGATTTAGCGCCTGAGCCAGGCTTGTGAGATAAAGCCTGAATATTGACTACTGCATTCTATCCAAAGCAGACATGTTATGGTGGGGTAGGGGTTGTCGATGTTTATTCGCCCACGGACACATTCGCAAACTGGAGAAAACGCGGTGATCTCCATGTGAGCACAGGCCACAGCCGTAATCACTTGTGCACTGCAACCACACTCACTTCTCTCCCCTGGCAGCTACTAGGCTGGGGGGAAATGTTTTTGCTTTTCTTTTAAACCAATCGGGGTATTTTCCTGGGGAGGGCAGCTGAGGCAGCTAGAGAGAACCTTCCCTTCCCAGCTCTAAACTCCAGGGTGGTACCCCCCCCCCCCCGCCAATATACACACATAATGATTAGTCTTGAAAAAAGGCTTCCATTAAAGCCAAGAGATTTCTTCCCAAGCTGATTTCAGAGGCAGTGGTCATGGGCGGACGGGACGTAAACTGTCACCTCCCCAGTTGTATCACCTCTGCAGTAATTAGACTTGAAGAAGCTTTGTACTGGTTGCAAAAGGGGGTGTGTGTGTGTGTGTGTGTGTGTGTGTGTGTGTTGAGGACGGAAGGGGCAATCTTTTACCCTCCAGCTGCAATTCCCCCCTCTTCTGCCCTAGAAATCACCCCTGAATTGGAAGGTGCTTCCAATTTGCAACAGGAATTCTTTTCCAAGCCTAACTTAACTTCAGAAATAGGCTGTTTTCAGGATTCGTTTGTTACAGTCCTGGAGGGGAGAGTTAAGCCTCCATTTTTTACTGGCTATAACAGAAAGCCTTTTCAAGCCTAATTTCATTGGCGGCGGGTAGGGAGCAAAGGGAAAGCCCTTGTGGGTGGCGTGTTGGCAACTCATGCTATGGGGAAGTACGCCTTCGTTACAGCTTAATTTATGAGACATGCCTGGAACTACAGGGAAAGCACTTTAAAGCCTGTGCGCAGCTGGGAGGGTGAAGCTGCATCTTCCTACCTGGCTTGGAGTCCTGGGAGACGTCGCCATCCTGCTCCTTTTCTGCATTTTTCTCCTCGTCTCCTTCCTGTGCCTTGTTTCCGTCTCCAAGTTCATGGTCCCCTTTGTTTTCAATCTACAGCGTATGAAAAGTGGGGGAGGCGTACTGTAATTAAACAGCTCGGGGAAACGAAATTTTAAGGTTTCCCTGCGGGGGGGGGGGGTTGGAATATTCATCTTGACAACCGTAGTTACTGAGCAGGAAACAAATAACTGCAGAAGTACAGACACAGCAGCCCATGAAAATAAATAATAGCTTTCCTGAAGAACATCGGTGCATTAGGAACAACAAGTGTTCACTTAAAAAATAGAACTAGCAAGGGATGTCATACCAAAATAAAATAAAAAGGCAGAAGGCAATTGGTTCCTTATTTAGAAATACTCTTGACTGATTCCAAAGCTCCAAACTAGAAAAGTCAGCTTAGTCTTCAGTAAATACTCTTGGCTTCAGTTTCTCTATGTCCACTGGCCAAAGCAGTACCAAATTTAATGTACTGAAATGCAATGAAGGCATCCCACTTCAACCACATCCACACATACTGAATTATCAAACTCATAAAGGCTCCTCTATTTTAGACTGGTACTTGTTCTTTTAACTGTTTCTCTCTGCAACCACCTCTGCGTATGAGAACACAACCTAAACAGTGTAGAGCCACTAAAGCAGCAATGACCAGCTCCCTGCTTGAAGGCCTTTTTCATCTGGCCTGGGGAGGCAGGGCCTTGACTCGCTCCAGCTACAACCAATTCTTGGGTTAGGGTATTGCCCAGGGGCTTCTGTTGGCATCTGTTATGTTTTTAGTACCCCAACTGTTCAAAAGGTTTTAAAAAGTTTTAAAAATTTGGGGTTTTTTTCAGGGGAGGGGGACGGGATGACCCTCCGAAGAGAGAAGCTCTTCCATGAGAGGTCCGGAGGGTGGCAACATGAGAACGGGCCTTTGCAGTAGCTTCCTGTTTGTGCATGCTCTCCCCCCCCCCCCAAAGGAGGCTCGCCTGGCACCTTTCATTAGACACCTTTTCGTGCCAGGAGATAACGTTCCTCTTCAGCAAGACCTTAGGTTAATTAACATCCTATATCCTTTTAAATGTGTTTGTGGGAGGGGGTGGGTTATTGGTTTGTTTCGTTCTTGTTTTTTAAAAAAATGTATTTCGTGATTTTAATTTTGTGCTTTTATGCTGTGGGCCAACGTGAGATCTTCGGATAAAGGGCGGTATATACAAGTTTAATTAGTAACAGTAATAATAGTAATAATGATGATGTACTGGGCCTAAAACTGACCCCAAATATTCCCTTCTAACAACAAAAAGGCATAGTGGGGAAAACAACATCCAATGAAAAAAAAAATCCCATACTGGAAGTCCAAACTGGAGGATATCCTTGGCTGCGTTTGCATGGTTTAACCCAGCCTTCGCCAATCTGGTGCTCCCCAGACGTTTTGTTAATTTCCATCAGTCCCAACTAGAGTGCAGGCTGACTGGGGCTGATGGGAGTTGTAGTCCAAAACAGCTGCACGGCACCAGATTGACGGAGGCTGATTTAGCTCAATATGCATAGGCACCTGTCTGCTCTGTAGCAGATGTAAACAAAAGAATCCTGTGTTTACATAGGCGTTCCTCTGATCTTCCTACTCAAGTCTCCTGCTTTAAGCTAGCAATATGTTTTAAAGGGGTTGTTTTATTACAAATGTTTATATTTTAATGCTTGTGCAATTGGTTTTTACACCTGAAAACTGCTTAGTTTTTTTTTTAAAAAAACAATGAACTGATGTATAAACTTTATGAAACAAATAAAAATAGAAGCCGATTTTTGCATTAAGCAGTAAATAAATTAAGAAATGAATAATTTTAATTTAGGTAGAAAACAAGACGTTTTCTTAAAAGAGGTGTAAACAAACTTTCTGAGCTTGTGAAGATGGGACTTTATTTTCATTCAGAGGCTTCTGTATTATTATTATTATTATTATTAATTCATGCTCATGAAATGCTTGAAGCACTGCACGATTTTTAAAAAAATTGCATTTGAAGCAGTCAGACCTTAACTTTTTCTGCCTGTGGTCCATCTGTCTCTGTCTCCATTTTCTCTTCTTCAGCTCCATCTGTAAGGCAGAATAATTAACACTTAATACAAAGCTGACCGTGTGGCAACAGGAACAGTTATTGATAACCCATCAGAGGACTAATGGAAGTCTCTTGTTTTGTTTTTCGGAGCACTTTCACAAAGCATCATCACATTGAACAAGGCGATCGCAGCTCAATCCCTGCTGGCCATGGGTAATCAAACCTTCACATCAGATCAGCACTACGAGTCATCCTGTCCCAGGAATCAATGCTCCTCTGCCCACCCCTGGTCTGAGAATACACTGGTAGGCCTGTGCTACATATGCATATATATGTATAGAGATTACTTTCACTTGCTTTCCAGAAGAGCAGATTGATTGGTCTACTGATTTTTTTTTTTTTTAACTCCATTTGAGAGTAACGACCATCAAATCTAGAGGGGCTTACTTCTGAGCAGATCTGCATAGGAGTGAGAAATCTAATCTAAGGCAGACACAATGAAAACAGAAGCAGCAAAGCCTTTATTCCAGGTTACCAGATCCAGAACACTTTCGCCTCTGGCTCCGCCCCCAAACAGGAAAAGGATTGCCCATCCGCTGTGACATGGATCGTGCTCTCAGAAGCTCTCTGAAAATTAACTCTTCCCTGCGGTGGGTTAATTCTCCACAAGCTCCTCTCTGTAAGCTCAATGGCAAGCATGGGTGGGGACATTTCTGGCGGATTGCTCCAATTATAATTTAGGCACGGAAACAACGTGTGGAACATGCCGATACGATCTTGCAACAGTTCCTAAAACATGTGTTCCTAAACATCCGATTCATGGAAGCCTGGGGTAAGCTACAGGGACCCATAATTATTCTTCCGAAGCATCAGGTTCCGGCTTCTGTTGAGAGACTTGGATGCAGAAACCCAACTCTGGCAATGAGAATAGATTAAGCAAATTAAGTGCGTTTATGCACATTTTCTTAATTGCCATAATTTATGGGCCCAGGATTGAATGTCTTGGCGCAGGGTAAACAGTCCTAAGTAATTGCCACTCAACACCTCCACACAGCCAGTAAAACAAGTTAATTAGATATATAAAACTCTCACAGCGATCAATTAGAAGAGCATCTCAAGGCAAAGACTTGTTAGTGGGTATTTTAGCAAAGCTTCCCTTTGCTCGTCCCACTCTGTTTATAAGGAGGTTTCATATTATGCTTGTAACAGAATATGAAGCGCCTGTGAACACTTGCCCCCCACCCCTGGGGGTCCCCAGCCATTCCACTGGGGCCTCTATGACTTTCCAAGCTCTTAAAAAGTCTCCCTTTATATCCTTAGTCCCACAGTTGGTCCAGCCAGCTGGCACTCCTTGGCAAGAGTCTGCGGCTTGCTTCCCCTCTTCCCCAGGTGGCAACAGCTCACTCACTCAGTGGCTACTAAATCCTCTTGCACAAAACCACATGCCAAGACAGGACAACCCACACTGGACCACGACGACACTCTGATCAAATACATCTCCTGTTTGCTGAGGCACTTCACTCTCAACTTTTTGAGTACTGTGCTTTTCTGCAAAGCCCTTCCTGAGGCTCTTTCAGTGCTGACTGACTCTCTGCTAAACTCTCATCCGTCTCAAGCACTCCCTGTCTCCCCTCATCCCTGCCTTCTGGATAAAGAGTGGGCAATTCTGCTTTAGCCCATAAGGTTAAAAACTAAAGTACCATGTCATCATTAGCCAATCCCCTACGGATCCACCCATCGCCGGCCTTCCTCAGCTGCAGAAGCACATGCAGGGGAGAGACTGCTGGAACCATCAGGGACAAGCTATTCCACCTGCCTTGCCCCATCCCCTACCTGAGGGAAGGTGGGTTTTCTTTTTGCTATTTGGATGTTCCCTATTTTGTTAGGCATTGTTTCGGCGTTTACTAACATGAGGTGTTTGTCTGCCCTATTTACATCAGTGCGACTGTTTTGCTTAAATTGTGCTCTGTTTGCATTATCTTGAAACGTGGTTTCCATTTAATCATTCATTCTGCATGTTGTGAGCCACTTTAAGAATGCACCTACCACGGGAAAGTGGCATGCAAATGAACACATGATGAGGACATGCATGAAGGAAGAGGAGCTTTGCAGGGGGTTGGACTAGATGACCCTGGGGTCCCTTCCAACTCTAAGATTCTATGATTCAACCCTCTAGCTGCCTTTACAGCAGGAGAGATGCCTGCTGCAAAAGGACTACCCCAAGGTCACCGCCTAGGGTTGCTTGGCAGTGCAGCTGGCTCCAAATATTCTACTTAGCCGAACAGGGTTGCTGCGCAAATAAAAAAAAACCCCATAAACCCCACATATGCTGCCTTGAACAACTTGGGAGGATGTGTGCACAGTAGAGGCCCTGAAGTGAAGTTTTCAGCAATGGAAAACATCCGATCTGAGCAGATGTAGAGCTGCATCCACTGCAGCTCAAGCCTGCCCTGCTCCATGGAAACAAATTTGCAGGCTATTCATTTCCCTTCCTAATAGAAAGCTGGAAGCTCATTGAAAGCCTCAGATATTGAACAGCCACTGGGAGCTCTGCATCCAGGGGGGAAAAATGGATTAGTGTCTAGTCTTCCAGGACAGAACAAGCTAAGCTGCAAGGAAAGGAAGAAAATGAAAGATTTTGTGGCTCTGCATGGGCACACTCACTAAATAAAACAGTGGGAGTGAGGAAGAGACAAAACCAATCCTGAAAAGGCTCATTAAAAAAAAAATCCATTTCAAAAAATGGTTGGAAAGGCCAATGTGTACAGCCATGTTTATCCTAAGAATAGATTAACAGTCTACTAGATTAGACCCATCTAGTCCAGCATCCTGTTCTCATAAGAGCCAACCAGGGAGCAGAACCTGAGCACAAGAACCCTCTCTCATTTTGTGGTAACCAGAAACTGGTATTCGGAAGCATTGCTGCCTCCAGATGTGGAGACAGAACATAGTCATCCTGGCTAGTAGCCATTGATAGCCCTCTCCTCCTCCATGAATTTGTCTAATCCTCTTTTAAAGTCACCCCAGTTAATAGCAATGACTGCCTCTTGGGAGAGAGAGTTCCACAGTTTGATTATGCACTCCTTGAGTAAATACAGTGGTACCTTGGTTCTCAAACTTAATCCGTTCTGGGAGTCCTTTCGACTCCTGAAACTGTTCGAAAACCAAGACACGGCTTCCGATTGGCTGCAGGAGCTTCCTGCACTCAAGCGGAAGCCGCATCGGACGGTCGACTTCCGAAAAATGTTCGCAAACTGGAACACTTACTTCCGGGTTTGCAGCGTTCGGGAGCCGATTTGTTCGGGAGCCAAGCCGTTTGAGTACCAAGGTACCACTGTACTTTTATCTTTTATCTGTCCTAGATGTATCAAATTATAACCTGCCCCATGCAAGCAAAGTTATCACCCGAGAGCTTCCAAACGTGAAATTCTCCTCTCTTTCACCTGTCCCTGCAAAGATCACAAAAAATGCTGTCAACTATTTCTGCTCATGACTTCATGGACAAACCACATCCAATATACATGGAGATGCATATTCTTTCCGTCACTGACTGCCAAGCAAAAACGGAATGTGATGTAAGGCGCAAAATAGGCCAACCCGGGTCTGGTTAGTCTGGAACACACATGAGCAGGGTTTGATGCTCTCTCAAGCTAGAGGACAGCTGGGCACTTGGGGCAGTGGGAAGGGGCTGAGACCTAAGTCATTTAATGCACAGTTCCTTGTCCCACTCACCTGGCCAGACAAAAGCACCACTGTGCAAAGCAAGTGAATTTGCATGAATGACTCAGACCGAATGTGAAAAATCAGAATGTTTGACGCTCAGGTTATACAATATATGGCCCATGTTGAAAACAAAAACAGAGGAGGGAGCATAGATTAGGGCTAGAGCACATGTTTTGAACATGAGAAGCTCCAGGTTCAATACCCAGCATCTCTAGGTAAAAGGGCCAGGGAACAGGTGATGGGAAAGACCCTTCCCCTCTGCCTGAGACCCTGAAGACAGCCAGGCTGGCTGGGGACTCAGAGTGGACAATAATGGACTAGATTGACTGTAAGGACATAAGAAGAGCCTGCAGAATCAGGCCAATGGTCCATCAAATCCAGCATCCTGCTCTCACAGTGGCCAACTGGATGGGAAAACCAAAAACAGGATCTGAGCACAAGAGCCCTTTCCCCTCCTGTGGTTTTCGGCAACTGGTATCCAGAAGTATTGCTGTCTCCAACTGTCGAGGCAGAGCAGAGCCATCATTTAAGGCAGCTTCTTGAGTTCCTTACCAAGCTAGAAAGGAAAAACCTTCAAATCTTGCAAGGGGGGGGGGGGAGACCCGGTGTTTCTCAGCTACCAGCTCCACTTGCCACTTTTGCTAAAAGCAAACACCCCAGGGCTTTAATATTCACACCAAAGGCAAGTGGCCCGTGCAACTGTAAATTTTGCATATTCTTATTTGCTTGGCAAATATTGCTTTTGAGTGCCTAAAATTAAGTAGAGCTAGAGCTTCTGAGGAGGCCAGGCCCTCCCAAACGGTACACTTGTTACTGCATCGCATGTTCGGGGGGCCCAACAGATGCACTAAAATCTGAAAGGGTTGGGGGCAGGCATGACCAAGATGTCCTTGATCAAGACAGCATCAACAGGTTTCCATGTGCCTCTCCCCAGCCCACCTTGCCCGTGTCTCCACAATAAGGAGTCAGTTCTGGCGGCAGCCTGCTGGGGCAATTGGGCGGCGGCGGCAGCAGCAGCAGCAAAGCGCAACCCTGAGATACTGGAGGCTTCAAATGCAGTAAGTCCTAAGAACCAGTGAATGACAGGAGTGAGGATCTCTCCACTCTTTCAACACGAAGACATGGGAATGACAAAATATTTCGCTTAACCTTAGGGTTTCTTCATACCTTATGCAGTGGCATTTTCTCAGCTACCAGCATAACTGCACATTTGCCATGGGTGTGCATTACATACACAGTATGTAATGCGCCAGTGTGGTGTAGTGGTTAAGAGCGGTAGACTTGTAATCTGGTGAACCGGGTTCGCTTCCCTGCTCCTCCACATGCAGCTGCTGGGTGACCTTGGGCTAGTCACACTTCTCTGAAGTCTCTCAGCCCCACTCACCTCACAGAGTGTTTGTTGTGGGGGAGGAAGGGAAAGGAGAATGTTAGCCGCTTTGAGACTCCTTTGGGTAGTGATAAAGCGGGATATCAAATCCAAACTCCTCCTCCTCTTCTTCTTCACTTGTTACATGTAAATGTGTGATGTGACCCGCGGTCTACGCTGCCCATCATGGCTCTGCTAAATGATTCAGGGATGGGCGCTGGGACTACCAGCTAGCACTGCCAACACAGTTGCTCATGCTGCAGTTTTACGGCTCAGCTACAGTAATTACTACTGAGGGATCACCCTCCCCCAAGGAAGCCTTTCTAGCACTCTAGAGCAATAATGTTTTAAATCCAACCCTTCTGGTTTTAGCTGCCCAAATATATAAACAGTATTTTTGGCAGGCATATACCACGCAACTTTGCTGTTGCACATTTGTAACCCCAACCCCGCAAAAGAAGCGCAGGCTCGGCGGAGGGCTTCTTCGCCTTGCACCCTCTGGTGAAAAGCCGTTTCAGAGCAGAGGCGCTGCAGACCGTCGAGTGACCCAATTCAATTTTGCCAAGCCACTCCCCCACAGAGAGCCATCTGCTCCTGCCCTAATTTATTCCATTAGTCACAGATCAATACAAATCACATTAACTGGCTAACATTAACTGCAAAAATCCAGTTCATTTCTCTCATTCAGAAATAATCTGCATCTCACGTTTTATTCTCTGGGCCAAGGAAAGGCTTCAAATTCTGTTATCTGCTGCTAGTGAGCGAAAGGGAAAACACGTGGCTTTTACTTATGTTTCTGCTGTCCTTGCTGTAATTTTGCATGCTGTACACCCATTTACTGTATTTTTAATGGAAGCGGGGTCTCTAAATATTTCAAAAAATAAATATTCAGCACTCAATACAAAAGAGCCCTATTCAGGTGCTTGTTCCTCCATCTGATGTTAATCATGTGGAGAACAGTGGGGATGAGGACACTCGCCCTGCCACATTCATAGTTGCCCTTGATGAGTTGGAGGATGGCCGTCTGTAAGAGATAACCAATTATACAACCTTCCATAGACATCTGAAGGCAGCCTTGTATCGGGAAGCTTTTAATGTCTGCTGTATTGTGTGCTCTTTTATATTTTGTTGGAAGCGGCCCAGAGTGGCTGGGGCAACCCAGTCATATGGGTTGGGTACAAGCAATAAATTATTATTAATATTATCATCACCTCCACTTAAAAGCACAGAACTCAGCAGAGCCAGAAAAAAACAAAACCTCGCCCTGGTCTGGTTCTCTGCGAGGAAGTTCCAGATCTATTGGAGCAGAGTATTTGCTAGGCATCCATGAAACTATTCACAACCTCAGGTGTTTACCTGAATCCTATAAGGCACATAGAAAGGACACAGAAGGGAAACAAAACATAAGGACAGTTACTGAGATGTTCACAAGGGTGTGGAGCCTTGAGATTTGAGTTCAAGTATCAATGCTTGACATTACTGCAGCCTGACTGGAATTCCCTGTTCTCAGAGACTGGGGCAACGTGTGGTACTGTTGCTGCTATCATATGTAATTGTGGGAAGGAAGATTACTGTAAACTATGTGGGTGCTGAAGGTTGATGGGTATAGGAGGAAGAGAAGAGCAGGAGTCTAGGAAAATTAGTTTCAACAGACAAAATTGGTGAGACACTACGGTTCAGGAGGGCACAAAGTAACCAAACATCCGTCAGCCGAACTGCGTGCTCCTCTGTACCTTGACTGGCATTGCCTGCAGAAACGTTAAAGTAGGTAACGTAACCTACAAACATAACAGTGTGCTGCAGACTAAGCACTGTGGCATTTTGGTCTTAGCAGGAGGCTGAATCAAAGGATGTATTCACCATGGTGCTCGGTAATTATATTTTGACAAAGCTGTAAAATTCTGCTTTATTGTGTATGCAGAAAATGGAAGGAACTATGCCCTAATTACTCTCAAGTCTCACACCAGAAGCAATATCTCTCACTCAAGGACTGCTTTCCATTGTGTTGTGCAATCTGCTTAAATGTAGGAATTATCAAGATGACCCCTAATTGACTGTTTCCTGAACTTGCGCCTGCCACATACCGATCTATGCTGGTGTGGCATTTCGATCATTATTCTAAATGGGGAGAATAATGTTCAATCTCCAAGCATAAAACCAAACGTCTCATATTGTAAATGACTTTCTGGGAAATAAATAAGGCAGCCCAAAGCTTCTGGCACTTTTGACACACTTTTGACACCCCACAGATTCTCAACAATTGTATCAGGCGTAATTCCAACTCCCCCGTCAAGATCAAACATTTCATTTTTTCTTGAGTTCATGAACGATGCAGGCAATAATGATTACAGAGTACGAGCTGTCATGTGACTCTCAAGAGTCACAATTACATATTGGTCTTCTTCGTCGCTCAATGACCAAAAATATGGTGGCTTATGTTAACAACCCAATCTCTTATTCTGCCTGCTCCCCCTACCCCCAAAATAAAGCAAGTCATGTTCTATTATACCAGTGATGGGCAACCTTTTGAGCTTGTTGTGTCAAAATTCGCCAAAAAACCGAGCATAACTTGGGTGGTGTGTCACTTCGAGAAAAAAACCATAATTTCACGATATTTATAGTTTAAATAGCAAAAATGTATAATTGTAATATATAACTGTATTAACAAGGATGCACAACAGTAATAGTGGTGAAATGGAGTCTACACTATGCTGCAGGATGGCGTTCCTTATGTAAATTAAGATGGCTGCCGCTATTTCTAATGGCGGGAAACGGCACTTACAGCATAGGCCCTCACCTCTCTCAGCCTCCCCCTCACTTATCTCAGTAATGATTGTCAATTAGAAATCAACGACACCCCAGAACAATAGATTGGATGATGGTTGCTGTGGTTATGTGATTGGTGGTAATGGCGATCACAAGGCCCCCAGAGATGCGTCCCCTGCGGCATTCCGCTGCTCCCTGCTCCGTCGGCCGGAAGTGAGGTCAAAGATCCCCTAACGGCATAACCGGAAGTCCCAGAACTAGACACTCTGTGCCAGAGCTCTGTTGTTTTGGCCTACAGACCTCCGGCACAGAGTGTCTACACTACAGCAAATGTTTCATTCTCGGCTACTGCACCTGGCCGTGCAGTAGCCGAAGATGAAACGTCCTTCTCGGCATGCAGCCCCATACTTCTCTGTATGCGGCTGCATGTCATCGAAAATGGTTAGGCGTGTCAGTGCTGACACGCGTGTCATAGGTTCGCCATCACTGTACGTATTATACCTTTTCCCTTAGTTATGATTACCTTTGGTTGACATAAACGCAAATCAGAGACAAGCATGATGGGCAGGAGCACCAGAAGGCAACCCCTAGGGACATACCAAGTTTCTCTGGCTCATCTGGAGCCGTTCCGGCAATGCAGCTGCTCTCTAGTCCGTAAGTGGGATCCACTTTTCCAGAGACTCTGGCTGCCTCCTGCACCTTCTTGACATGGGCCTCAACCAGTTCCAGGGGGACTTCCTCTCGGACCCTGGAAAATTCCTCTGCAAAAAAGGTAAAAACAACAAAGCTTAGAAGTTTGGTTTTTAGGCGGGAGGGTTTTCAAAGTCATGTACCAATAGAACAGGCAACTCTTTTAAGATGACCCTGCTGGGTGATCTGATTGCACATTTTACACTATTGTAGCTACTCCTGTTTATTGGACATTTAGCGAGGGGGCTGTGAGTCACAAAGCCAAGAGCGGAGTGGGAGAAGGGGACAAAGGGAGCTGACAGCAGGACAGGCCAATGAATGGCAGAACAAAGGGAGATGTGGCAAGAGACTCGGGCAAGGCAGACAAGAGGACCCCAAAATTAATGGCCAAAAAGCTCAAAGCACAAAGCAGCACCAGCCTTGAGAGAGGAGCCGTGAAAAAGAGACATAAAAAGGAAGGCAATTTTAGCACCAGCACTTTGAATTGACTGATCAGGAAAGATGACATGCAGAGAAGCCCTCTGGGGAAGCTGCCTGCAGAATGGAAAAGGCATTTTCCAAGTTATTTTAAAAATGCACTACTCACACACACTAAACTCTAATGCACATATTGCCATTGTGCGGCAATTAATAATACAAGGGCTGTTTTATTCAGAAATCTTGAGAGCATCTTGGACAGCATCTCGGGAAGAGCTGTGTGAAGATGAAATCAAGAATGGGAGCAGACAGCAGAACCTGAAGCATTCATAATAGGTTAGCAAGGCCCTTTTGAAGTTATATGTTGAGCTACACAAATGACAAATTAATGCTCGGCGTTTAGGTACCACTTGGCTTAGGCGGTGCTTTACTAACATTAACCAATTAAAGGTAAGTGACAGCAGGCAGCAGACTGCGGAAAAGATGAAAGCAGGCTTCAATTTGCTTCTTTGGGCAGGTTTGCCAGCTTGTGTGCAGAATGTCCCCCCCCTCCCCCCCAAAAAACCACCCTTCTAAATACCAGCATCTTTCCAGGCAGTGCTTAAGTAGTTTTGGTGAATTTACGACAGATCAACCAAGGAGACGGTGGAGGATTTTCTTTAAGGCTAAGTCAGCACCAAGCATGAAATTAAGACCTTCTCAGACAAGATTGAACTGGAAAGGGGGTGGGGAGAGAAGGTGACTCCATACCTAAAGCTGCTTTAGCTGCAGCAGACGCTACCCGGGGATCCACGACAGATGCCAGAAAAGCCACAGTGCTCATCACTGGGTTTCCAGACTGGCTGAAAGGCACAGGCTGGTAAGCCAAAGGGCCCAGCGAGGCATCAGAGTTCTCCAAGTAAGGATCTTCAATGGGAAGCCTCAGGAAATGGAGGATGCACTCGTCCTGAGTGCGGCTTCCGACATGCTCAGAAACTTTATTCCAGTCATCTTTGTACATCTCCAACGCCTTAAAAAGAAAGGGGGAAATCAACTTTTAAAGACACACAATGCAAAAGTAGTTGGTTCACAAATTTGGTAACTGAAACATGTGCCATGAGAACAGCAGGAACTGAACATTTGTTCAGATAATAGAAACAATTTGTGGTCCTGTTGAGATCAGAAGCAGGTTTTAGGAAGCTGTGGGGAGGTTTGGCTACATGTGACCACTCTTTTGAAAGAAATATTTTGATAGATTTTTGTGAACGTCTTTCAGTAAAGGTAAATAGTAGCAAATGTGTGTAAAAAGAGCAAATTTGAAGATCTGAGAAATTCTAAGATTGTTTATTTCAGAAAAGGTGTGTTACAAGACCTGCAAAGCAAGTGTCAAAAGTGATTACACTGGACCAAAACAACATACATTCTGCAACTTCTTTGATAGCAGGATCCTTCTATTGTATCAGATAAATGGGAGCCTTCTTTCAGTATAGCAAGCAGTCAGAGAAAGGCCAGACCATTGGAGACAAGCGTTTATGGTGTAACCTTGCCCCTAGGTACCTCCAGTCTTTGGTACCGCTGGGCCATCACTGCTATTTCTGAACTCTCCTAGTGGCAAAAAATGTCCAAGCAGCAGCCACACTTGGGGATCTTTTACCACCCCTTCCTTCTGCAACATTGACTCTGAAACATCAAGAGAAGGTAGCCAAGCGCAGTCATTTAGATGCTCTGACCTCAGAAACATGCCTAAAACTTTTGCTGCATTATTGGTATGGTATCTTCCATTCAAGTTCCCCACCCATGTATTTCCCTGAACACAGAAACAAAGTTCAGCAAAGTAAGGCCTACACTCGCCTAGCATTTCAGCTTTGGATCTGAGAGTTGCTACTTCAAAACACACTGGCAACCAGCATGTGGCTTTACCTTCTCTAGAATGAGGCCAAGTGGTGTCCATCATCGTGGCTGTTGCTAATCTGATTCCAAACTCTCTCCTCCAAGGATGGCCACCTCCAGTCCCACAACCTGCCCCTTGACCTTGGGCTCACTGGTCTTTTCATCAATTTCTCTACTATAATCTTTCCTATCGCCTTTCAGATGCATTGCAAAGCTCATCTGCCATCTCTCTTCCTTTGAGCAACTCAGGCCTCTGCAGCCTTTTCTGCCTTCCATCTCTCTTTACCCATCTCCAACCTGGTTTACAATTACTTCTAATCTACTAGTCCATGCTACAGCGTCATCTCTTGCCAAGATTATTGTTATTAACATATTCTTTGTGTCCTTCCTTCCTGTAGTCCCTTCTCTTGGGTTGATTCATATTGGCTCATCTAAATTGTCCCCACCCCACCCTGACATGACTCCACTCTGATGTAAACCATCACCTGAAGGTGTAAGCTTTCAGACTGTTCTCTTTATTTGCTTGGCTTCTAAGCTTTGTGTGACCGAATTATCTCTTCCAGCTTGTGTTTTCTCCAAATTCTGGAACTATGGCAGCTAGAGTAAGTTGTAGATTTTAATGTAAGTATCTGGAGGAAGGCAGAATTGGCAGATGGAGATATCCTGTTTCTACTTCCCATCTGAAATGCAGATCTGTTTCTAGAGCATGTTGGAAAGTGAACTGATTGTCCTTAAGGTGAGGGACAAGGAGAATAGTGTAGTGCAAACACTTATGATTTTTATGGAAATATTGCACAAAATGATCACAAATTAAGAAAAAAGAAAGGCAGCATACCTGTCAAATGTATTGGAGGGTACAAATTATAAAAATAGGACTTCAATGGGTTCTGTTTCTCTGGAGAGAAACATGACCTCAAAGTCTTCTCTCCCATATGGAGAATAACAACCCAAAAATTTATATGAAAGCAGCTGCTGACAATTTGATTACCTGAGCTTTCCTACATCAGCCATCGTGTCAACTGTTCTACAAAATCCAATGTCACCTCGCTCATTCCACATGGAAACAGCCAGACTTGTACTGCTATTACAAGACGCAATTCAAGTTCCAGGAACTAGAAGTCCATAATAAAGACACCTGGGTTTCGCAACTGGAACAAATCAGGCATATATCTGTGTGCTGTATGTCACTGGCATGAGTTCCCCTGAGATTTATTTGCTGCGTTTGGAATTTGGTGTTCTCTTCTGGAAAGGCCAGGGCAGGGAATGCTTTTTACAACATGTGGTAGCAAAATGTACACTTAGTCGGCAGCTGCGGCCAATCCCAATTTCTTCACTAATACACCCGCAGGATACAAACGTTAGAGAACATGTTTGTTGCCATTATGTTTTACACCTACACTACACCATGTGCGAAGCAGCTCTAAGGAGGAAGAAATGTGTGAATGGAGCTAAAAAAAACAACTGATGCTGTAAATGCAAAGAGTCAGGGACTAGAAGAAGCAGCTGGGAAAGAACTGACTTCTGTGCCAAATCACATTTTCTATTTTCTACGTTTTTAACAACTACAGATACAACATGTTCTCAGGTTTATGCAGTAACCAGGAGAGCCTGAAAGGCAAAGGATGCTGCAGAGGTCACAAACTGAGCAGGGGGCTTCCAATAATCTGCTCCACCTGGATTCCACTCTGTGCTGCACTAATTCTAACTGGGCACATAAATGTTTTCCCCCATGGCAACCTTGATTTCCGCTTGTTTCAGCTGTCTTACTGCTTAGAAGAAAGCCAATAACATTTCCTTTCGTGTTCTGTGGAATTTAACATGTATGTAACACAACTTCATTTATCTGCCTGCTGAGATCTGACAGTGATTAACCTGCAGGGAGGGGGAAAACCGACTCCGCGCCAAAGAGATACAGGGCCGGCAGGCAAGAGACAACTTGGATATTTATTTTTTTGAAGCTTGTGACATATGCACTTCCTCAAAGGCACTCTAAGAATTTATAAAGGACGTGCTTCATCTATTGGAGGTTGAAACACAAACTGATATCCGCTTCGCTGCTTTATCTGGATGTTTAAAAGTGTGAGAGAAAGGGAAAAAAGCAATTGTCTCTAGAGAGCTAAATTATAGCACAGACTCCGGGCTCTCGCCCTGTCAAAAATGAATTAGCAAGATGGTCCTCCTATGAATTAGCAGCTCAGAAGCTTTCTTGCCGCCTTGCATAGCAACAGTTCAGTTTTACCCAAGCGCCACTGATATCATTGTCACCTCCTTTCAAATATGGACGTAGAAGATCAACTGACACCTCTGGGCTGCAAATAAACCACATTACTGTATCTTTCTGGAAATCGCTGTTCCAGGCTATTCGCACTATTAACGGCAATGAAAGTGTAAGATATGCTGCCGCTGCAAATAACCTTATCAACACGATTGCTTTACACAATCAGACACCGTAAGGTACATTAAATGACATTATTTTACACACTGTATCCCAGTGTTGATAAGCAATGCAGTGTCAACCTCATCATCCTGAGGTAACACAGATGTTTTCATGTAAAATGGACCTCTGTATGGAAGCAGAATTCTGTTATGCTGCCCCATCCAATGACAGTGTTCCCGCTACGGATACAAGAAATCAGGGAGGGATGAGTGCACCATTTGTAAGACAGAACCCGCCTCCCCCTTTTGCTAGTAGCCTAACATCCACACTGCTATTAAAGGGAAGCTTTACTGAAGGCCTTGCTACCTTACCATGAGGGAACAGGTGGCATGTGGAGATAGCAGTGGCCGGATTGGTGACTGTTCAGTTGCTCAGGTGGTTGTGTGTTCCCTCCCGACCCCACTCAGGTTCAAGTTATGCCACTAAACTCCTCTTCTGGAAAGGGTGGGGTGGTTTCCTAAGCAAGAGGGGAAAGTCTATCCTGGCTGCTTTCCTGAAACCGAAGGAGATTTGCTTGGCCTGCCAGAGCTATTGCAATCCCAACGTGGGCTAGGCAAAGAAAGACCAGACCGGCACACTCTTGCTGATTAGACAACTTGATTTACTCAAGTAAGCACAAGGCATGCTTTGCCGCCAAGCAGGAAGCCGCCTGCGCTGTCAGAAACCGGCGGCTACCGTTTCCCTCTCGTCTGGCAAGAGGACTTCTGGCTTGCTCAGACACCAAAGTCAGCCAGCACTTCCACATTTATATTAAGCCACGACATATGCGAGCACAGATCTTGAAAGCCTCCGTGTTGGAGCAACACAGGGGGAAATTAGGCCTGCTCAGAGAAACAGCACAGCTGGTGTTTACTACAAACTCAGTGCTGAACAATGAAAAATCTGCAAGGGTCATAATACTGCACACGTGGCCCAGAAGAACCTGCACCCCACAAGAAGGGGTTTTTCTGAAAGAGTTTCATCAAAGAATACCAGCACCAAAGTCTGAAGCAGGTCCTGAACAAGACTGTGATGTCAGGCAGGGTGTGAGGGCTCTTGCCAGGGGTGGGTGCTGCAAACATGCAAGACGAGCCCCCACCCTGCAACAGCCAATGAACACACCTAGCAGACTAGAACATCACATGACAAGAGCAACCCCTTGCAAGAGCTTCCAGCTCAGCCCTGCCTCTTCAGTCTGAGCAACACTCGGCTCACCATGGCTCGCTGCCAAGTATTTCCTGCCTCACTTTTTATCCGTGCCTCATCCTGTGCCTTTTTACTTAATGCCAGTTGACCTAGCAGTAGCCCAGTCTGATGTTTCTCCACGAGTGCTAGGGGAATACAAGTCAGATACATGCTTTTTCCTCTTCTGCTTTGCTCCCCCAAACTCAAAATGCTATTAAGCTCTGTTTTTCAAAAGCGAGTTGGAAGCACAGCACGGCTACAATTAACGTCAACAGGGAAAAGCGGGTGATATGGAGAAAATATCGACTGGAAATACCATCGAGACCTCCCAAGCAAAGTATCAAGACACTCAACAAAACTCTTTATTTTCAGACTGTAGCAGGCAGTGTGCAAGATTTTGTTGCTGCTGTTGTTCCAATGCCCAATGATGGAGTGAACAGCCTGGGTAGTAACAGAATACTATGGTTCAGTTCAACATCAACAGAAAACTATGGTTTCCTGCTATGTGAATGAACCACGGTGAGCTTTGAGCTTGTGCCCCCCCCCACTCCCCTCTTTCATCCCCAGGAGTAAGAAGCTTCTGCTTCTGTAAGAACAATGAACATAAGAAGAGCCTGTTAAAGGTAGATAGCCGTGTTGGTCTGTCATAGTCAAAACAAAATAAAATAAAAAAATTCCTTCCAGTAGCACCTTAGAGACCAACTAAGTTTGTTCTTGGTATGAGCTTTCGTGTGCATGCACACTTCTTCAGATACACTGAAACAGAAGTCACCAGACCCTGATATATAGTGAGAGGGTGGGGAGGGGTATTACTCAGAGGGGTGGTGGAAATGGGTGAAAGGTTGATAGCTGTGGTAAAGAAGAGCCTGTTGGCTCAGGCAAATGGCCCATCGTCCACCATCGGTTTCTCACAGTGGCCACCTCGATACCCGTGGGAAACCCGGAAGCAGGACCCAAGCAGGACAATACTCTTGTCTCCTGTGAAAGAGAAGCATTGCTGTCTCCAACTGTGGAGGCATTACAGCTAGGAGCCATCAGCAGATCTCTCCTGCATATTTTTTTCTAATCCTCTTTCATAAAATATATGTTTATAATACATTTATATTGACATCCAAACCGGGGAAACCCATGAGAAACATAGGTGTCAGATTCGCTTAACAGTTACTCATGAGTAAAGACAAAGTCCGTCTTGTCTTTCAACTATTTTATTGTGCAAAGTATGTACAGTGCGCAGCTATCCTAAAACATGACCATCTAGTCGCTAGCAGAATCCGGAAGTGCCCCCCTCCTGTTGCGGCGCCAACACCAGAGTCTCGGCACCCTAAAGTGCCGCCTCCTTTCTCCCAACCCCTCTGCGTAAAGCAGGCGCCGGAAACGGTGTCTCCCCCTCAGAGTGGGTCTGCTGAGCAGTGCTGGGTCTCTCTGCATCATCCTGGAGACCTCTTCCCACCTGGCTCCTTCCTGGTAACTCCTCCTCCCCTGGGGAGGAGCTGGCAGACTCACTAGGAGACGTGTCCGTCCACAACAGAGGCTGAGGCTGCCGGTCCCCACTTAGTGCCGGACTGGCAGGGGAGGGCACGTCCCTGACAATAGGGAACTGTGGCTAGTTTAAAATCTGAAGCAGAAGCCTCTAATCTCTCCTGACATGTGGAATATTTTTTTTGGGGGGGGGGGACACAAAAGCCCAAGCAGGCTCATTCATGTAGAGGGGAACGATGACTGCCTGTTGTGCCTGAGGGCCAATGGAGGACGGCCTTTTCCTACTGGAGGCTGCCTGAACCATTTGCTCATCAGAGGCTCTCCTCCAGGTCCTCCCATCACCTAAAGCGAGGTGGCGGGTGCCCAGGAAGAAGACTTTTTCCGCCGTGGTGCCTTGCATTAGTAACACCTACCCCAGAGCAGCTCACCTGATGCCACTTTTGATGCCTCTTCAGCACAAGGGAGAGGTTCTTTTTCAGCTGCCTAGCCATTGCAGCATATTTTACAGCATGTTTTATTTTCATTTTTATAGCTCTGCTGGATTTTATGAGTGCTACCCTTTTGCACTTTTAACGTTTTATATAGAGATTTCATTACAGTTTCTTCATATAAACTGTACATCACTCAGCAGCCTTTGCAATAAAGAACTGCCGATAGATAATATTAAACAAATTCCAATATGCATGTAAGCAGCTTTGAGACACAACCTAAGGCTCTGTACAACAAGATTACAAAGGCCTCATCGCATCTGGAAGCCAAGCCTTATGAGGAATGGTTTAGGGAGGTGGGTATGTTTAAGCCTGGAGAAGGGGAGACTGAGAGGAGATACGATAGCTACCTTCAAATATCTCAAGGGCTGTCACATGGATGGTGGAGCAAGCTTGTTTTCTCCTGCTCCAGAGGGTAGGACTCAAACCAATGAATTCAAGTTACAAAAAGGGAGATTCCAACTAAATATCAGAAGAGCTTTCAGATGGTAAAGCTGATTTACAGTGGAACAGACTCCCTCTGAAGGTGGCGGATTCTCCTTCATGGAAGGTTTTTAGGCCATCTGTCATGGATGCCTTGCAGCGGGGTTAGACTAATGACCCTGGGGTCCTTTCCAAATCTACAATTCTATTTTTGTATGATTCTTGCATCGACTCCTTTCAGGTTCATCCACAGCTTTGCAATAAAACACCACCAACAATTCTATAGCCCTACAGCTGACAACCAAGGACTCATGTTTTACTTATTGCTTATTATTATACTATTATTACCGTGTTTCTCCAAAAATAAGACATACCTAGAAAATAAGACGTAGCAGGGTTTTCTAGAGGTTAGAAAATATAAGCCGTACCCCGAAAGTAAGACGTGGTAAGGTGGGCGCATTTCCGGAGCGCGCAACTCCTGCTCAGCCCGATCGGGCTTGCTTTGAAGAGCGCAGCGCACAGCAGCTCTTCTTCCAGCAGGGAAAGCAGGAGGTCTTTCAGGGGGGAGGGGGGAGGAGCAGCAGCAGCAGCAGCCAGGGAGCGTGTTGGAAAGAGGGCTTGCAAAGCCCCAGCACACCCCTGTCCCATCCGGCGAGGGGAACGTCGCTCCCCTTCCGTCGCCCCAGTTGCGCAGAGGGGTGAAACGGAAGGAAATTGGAAAGAGATGGGGGGTGCATTAGGTAATTCTGCACGACACTCTGGTGATTCTTTCTCTCTCTCTCTCAGCCTGATCGGGGCTTTGCTTAAACTTAAAGAGCCGGGCGCTGCAGCTCCTGCTCAGCCCGATCAGTTGCTTCCTTGCTTTTGTTTAGAACCATTTAGAAAATCCTCTAATCCTACGGTAAGGGACTACAGTATTTGCTGCCCCCCAGCCAGGGATTTAATACTGGAGGTCTTTTGTTTGCTTGCTTGCTTTTGTTTCAAATGCTTAATGGTACTTTCTTGTGCCTCCTATTGTTATCCAAGTTGCGATTTCCCAGCTTCTGTCTTTCAACTCTCCACCCCCCAGCTGCAGACACTTCACAGCTCAGTGCCTTATGCATTTTGCTTGGTGCAAAAGTAATATTTAAGTGTGGTTTATGCAAGCTGTAATTGCATGCACAAAAGTAAAAGTCTGCTGTTTTACTCATCACTGTGGTCAAAACAAAATAAAAAATAAAAAAATTCCTTCCAGTAGCACCTTAGGGACCAACTAAATTTTTCCTTGGTATGAGCTTTCGTGTGCATGCACACGAAAGCTCATACCAAGGAAAAACCTCTGTGCATGCACACATACCAAGGAAAAACCTCTGTGCATGCACACGAAAGCTCATACCAAGGAAAAACCTCTGTGCATGCACACATACCAAGGAAAAACCTCTGTGCATGCACACGAAAGCTCATACCAAGGAAAAACTTATGTGCATGCACACATACCAAGGAAAAACCTCTGTGCATGCACACGAAAGCTCATACCAAGGAAAAACCTCTGTGCATGCACACATACCAAGGAAAAACCTCTGTGCATGCACACGAAAGCTCATACCAAGGAAAAACCTCTGTGCATGCACACATACCAAGGAAAAACCTCTGTGCATGCACACGAAAGCTCATACCAAGGAAAAACCTCTGTGCATGCACACATACCAAGGAAAAACCTCTGTGCATGCACACGAAAGCTCATACCAAGAAAAAACTTCTGTGCATGCACACATACCAAGGTAAAACCTCTGTGCATGCACACGAAAGCTCATACAAAGAAAAAACTTCTGTGCATGCACACATACCAAGGAAAAACCTCTGTGCATGCACACGAAAGCTCATACCAAGGAAAAACTTAGTTGGTCTCTAAGGTGCTACTGGAAGGATTTTTTTATTTTTTATTTTGTTTTGACTATGGCAGACCAACACGGCTATCTACCTGTAACTCATCACTGTGGGTCTCTCTCCCCCAGCAGCAACCAGCAACCATACAGTACTTAATAAAAATAAGACACCCCCTGAAAATAAGCCATGGTGGGGGTTTTTTGAGGAAAAATAAATATAAGACGGTGTCTTATTTTTGGAGAAACACGGTATTATTATTATTATTTATTAAATGTATGTACCACCCTTCATCAACAGATCTCAGGGCAGTTTGGAATAAAATACAAGATAAAACACAATAATTAAACCAAAACCACAAAACAATACCCCCCCTTCCCACAGGCACATGTAAATGTCTGTAGGATATTAATCAGCCAAACGCTTGGTTGAAGAGGAACTTTTTTGCCTGGCGCCTAAAAATATGTAATGAAGGTTCCAGGCGAACCTCCGTGGGGGAGAGCATTTCACAAACGGGGAGCCACTGCAGAAAAGGCTCCGCTCTCTACTCAACAGCCTTGTTCTATATAAGAAATCACCCAGAAACATATTAACTCAATTTAAGTCAGAAACTAGGTACCACTTCAAATGCCACTCAGCAGACTCCTTTTCTCTACATCCCCACTATCAAAATCCCCCAAATTTCCCCCACTCAAAATTTCTTACCTCAAGTAGTAGCAGAGTCTCCTGTTCTGTCCATTCTCGCCCAGCGCTAGCACTTTTGCTCTGTATGAAGGAGGAGGGGGAAAAGTTTACTCATGTACCCAGTGCACAGGTGAGTATGGCTATTATTGCCAAGAGGTGGGATTGGCAATTTGTTCCATCACAGATGTGTTACTTGTTGGAAGGGGCCTCCCTAAACACAGACAAGCGCTAGTGATGCATGCCATGTCAAAGGAGAACCTGATAAACTCTGATAAAGCTACAGGGAACCAGGCAGAGGGCCTTCTCGGTAGTGGCGCCTGCCCTGTGGAACGCCCTCCCAGCAGAGGTCAAGGAGATAAACAACTATCTGACATTCAGAAAATACCTGAAGGCAGCCCTGTTTAGGGAAGTTTTTAACCTGTGATATTTTAATGTATTTTAGTATCTGTTGGAGACTGCCCAGAGTGGCTGAGGTACAAATAATAAATTTTTATTGCAAGCTGCATCACCATTATTATTATTATTATTATTATTATTATTATTATTATTAATATGCCACCCATCAGCCACTCTGGGCGGCATCCAGCAATCAATCAATCAATCAATCAATCAATCAATCAATCTACACACACACAATAGAACATCAAACATTAAAAACTTCCCTATATAGTGTTGCTTTCAGATGTCAGATAGTTGTTTATCTGTTTGACATCTGAGGGGAGGGTGTTCCACAGGGCAGGCGCCACTACTGAGAAAGATGACTGCTGCTCCTTGGGGCAGCCTGACTCAGCAGTTGAGGCAAGAATCCCCGAAGCAATCAACACTCGCTCGGTAGGAAATCTGATCAGAATAGAGGGTTAACTATTTCTAAGGTTACGGATCTGTGTAATGGAAGAAGTGATGCATGTAGGCACTTTCCCTTTAAGACAATGTTCGAACAAGTGAGGTAAAGGGCAAGAGCTCTCCTTTTAGCAACATCCTACAAAGGAGAATAGTCCCGTGGGGTGGGGAGGAAGGATTGCAGAGCAGGAAAGGAGGTGAAATGACCCTCATACAACACTCTGCACTGATGCTAGGATATGGCTGCTAATTCAAATACCAAGAGCAGATTAGTCTACTATCATCCCAATTCTCTGCAACTAAGAGATAACAGGAATGCACAACCTGTGTCAAATTTTAATAAATACAACATGCCAGCAAAGACTGCGTTCAAGTGATTGAGACAAGCTCAGCTAAATAAATGTGCCCCAACATCTGCTTGTCTTCCTCCTCCCAATCTCCAAATACGGCAATCAAAAGCAATGCTTAGAACATCCATTAAATCTCCCAGAATTCTCTACAGGTGCTCATAAATATTTAGCACTCTAGGAAAGTATCACCCCAGCATTAAAATTAGCATCAATTCTTGTTGCTAAAAAAGCCAAAGAAAGGATCAATGGGGGTGTGTGGGTGTGGGTGAGAGAGAGAGACACACACACAACTGTTCTGAACCAAACATACAGCATTTATAAAGATTTGACTATGTAGAAGTTCTTTGCCTGGTACACAAACATCACAGGGGCACAGGTCTGAATATTTAATGACAGCCATGTATTTCGATTGAGCTATCATAAGTATAGGGCAAGAAGGAAATTCCTGCATCGTAAGATCCCTGCTGGATCAGGCAAAGGCCCATCTAGTAATAATAATAATAATAATAATAATAATAATAATAATAATAATAATAATAATAATAATTTATTATTTATACCCAGCCCATCTGGCTGGGTCTCCCCAGCCACTCTGGGCGGCTTACAACAAAAATTAAAAAATACATTAAAATATCACATATTAAAAGCTTCCTTAAACAGGGCTGCCTTCAGATGTCTTCTGAATGTCAGGTGGTTGTTTATCTCTTTGACATCTGAAGGGAGGGCATTCCACAGGGCGGGCGCCACTACCGAGAAGGCCCTCTGCCTGGTTCCCTGTAGCTTTGCATATAGTCAGGCACCTCCTTCTCAGTGGCTGGCCAGATGCCCTAATGAGGATCCCTCAAGGAGGACTCAAGTGTAACAGCATCCTCCTGCAGCTGCTGGAATTCAAAGGTATACTGCCTCCGATACTGGTCCAAGTTGGTGGTCATTACTACATCTTTTGGTAGCAAATTCCATAGTTTGAACATGTGCTCTGTGAAGAAGTACATCTGACTAGAATCTCCCAACATTCAGGTGCCTCCAGGAACCCCATGACCAGGAGATGAATGCAAGAGCCCACTAATGACCCCCAGGAACTGGCATTCAGGAGCATGCTGGCTTACATGGCCTTGACTACTAAGTCACTGATGGGGTGCCCAAGACACAGAAACCGTAACCTCTGCAACACAAGGGGGGAAGGCGGGGGTCTGGAAAGGAGAGAGAATATCTAGCGCCTTGCCTTTGCTAATGTTTTCTTTGAGTATATGTCCGTACGAAGCCCAAAGTTCTGCAGGTCAGTAGGTTTATCCTTGTTTTTCTCGGGAAAATTCAACATCTGCTGAGCAGCTGGGATCTGGGTAAAGAAGTGTAAAAAGGATGAGAGAAGGAGGGAGGATACGAAAGCACCAGAACAGTTATATTAATCAGCCTATGTTACTGGGGAGGTGCAAGTGGAATGTTAAAAACGTGCTATTTATAGTCGATACTACTACTACCACCACCACTACTTAAGAATGCGCTAGAGGAGAATTTCTCGCAATCTGTCAGATTAAGAAAAACAGCTATAGTATCCCTTCTACGACCCATTTGCAGCTCCAGGACCACATGGCAACTGTGAATCCCTGCTAGTGTTTGCAAATAATTTTTTTTTAAAAAAGGGACAACTCTCTAAGGCGCTAAAAATCAGGGGTGAAACAGAATTATATAAAAGTTATTAGCATTTCCCCCTCAGCATCTGGATGGTATCAACTATTTATTTTGGAAAGCTGTTTGCTTGCTATGCATTTGGGCTCCTCTTAATGATATTTTGACCAAATTTTGCATGATGGCAAAGTTCAACAGGTTTTCCTCTATGTTTGGATACCACTGGACACCATTTTGAACAAGGTGGCGGACTGAGCCTTCCAGGACTGCACTGATTTTTTGGTTGCTTAGAATTCCTGAGTAACACCAGGAAGGAGGCAGCTGGCCCTGCTACAATTCGTAGAGGGCAAAGGCGTTCCAAGATGGCAATGGATCTTTACCTGAGGTGTCCGAAGGTGAAGAGGCATGAGTCCCGAGGGAGTGTCAGCAAGCACATTGAAATGCGGGGTGGGAGGAGGACCCATGGCCATGGGTCGGCTTTCTGGATCCACTTGGTAATTAATAAGCCCCCACTGTTCCAAAAAGGCATGTACCCTAGGAGGTGACATCACAAGAGCGAAAGACTGAATGATGGAAATGTTATCAGAATGGGAAAGGCAGCGGGTCAGAAAGAGGGAACATTTCAGAACAGAAGGACTTACGGTAACTTCAAGACCAGTAACTGGGGAGCTAGCCCTGAAGCATCTTACAATAGCTCCACACCCATCTTTTCCTTTTACTCTTGTTCAGCTCATTTCAGTTGGGCTTGGGCAGAACTTCCCAGAATGTTGCATGCATGCATGCGTGTGTGTACGCACCCACCCACCCACACCCCTCTGCCCCCTACTTGGCACACAAAGCCCATTACTTGATGCAGCTCTCTCATCTTGCCTCAAGGCAGGCTCCCCATCTGCTGAAGGGTGAGAAAAACCATCTTCACTTGCCTTTAGGCAAATTAAGAAGCGGTTATTGTGCCAGGCAATTGGTTTGAACTGAATTTTACTCTCGCTCTTTCGACTGGCTTATCCAACACTGGGGGTTTTTTTGTGGCTTTGCGCTTTATTACGTTGGTCTGGTTATATGCTATTTTGGCATTATTTAAATTATGATTTCGATTTTTGTGAGCCATTATAAACACTTAAAATTAAAACAACCGAGGAAAGAAAAATTATTAAATGAGCATTTGATAGAGTAAATATGGCATTTTATAAAATGCAACCCTTCTGCAGGCCAGTAACAAACAAACAAACTAACTAACTAAATAAATAATAGTAATAGTAATAATAATAATAATAATAATAATAATAATAATAATAATAATAATGCGTAGTTACTGGCTTCTGAGATGGCCGACAGGAGGTCGTGGAAAGAATATCAGAAAACAAAGCACATATTGAGACACCAATAAGTACTCAGAACTGCCATCATGGCTCGGAATGAGTGGCTTGATCACATCATGTGATCTCTACACCTTTCCAACCAGTCTCTATTGAATCTATATTAGGCTATCAGGGTTTTTTTTTAACCTAGACCACAGAGATGGGGATGGTGCCTGAAAGGTTACAGAGCACCTTGTAAAAAATAAAGAAAAAGGCAGCATGGGATATAAGCAAGAATAGCTTCTTCCTTCCATTTCCCACACTACCTTAGAAACACTCTGCGCATGGATACTCTCCAGGTCAGATGATAGAAAAAGCAGCAGGTAAGAAAGTGCATGGCTGTATTTGAGCATAGAGTACATGTTCTTCAAGCATTAATGTACTCATCCCTCAATATTTCCCCAGCCCTGAAGTTTTGAACAATGGGATTTTTAGCTTGAAAGGGATGATAAAAACAAAACAAAACACTTTGCTGAGTTCAAGCCAAGTAAAGCAAGCCTTACCGCATTACTGCACAAACGTCTCCAGTCAAGTTCCTTCTGCAGGCAGTGCTAGTCAAGTACTCTTGAGGGTTTAAGCGATACGTATCAATCATGAAATTGCGGTAAGCCAAATATCTGGAAAGAAATCCACAGACATAATATGGATACACTTTCCCACTGTGCATCGCTTGAGAATGTTAGGGTCTCTTTAACATAGACGATGCTGAATTACTCGCCCTTCACCCTAAGGTCCCAGGGCAGGTTACGACGCAATACTAAAAACAATTTAAAGCAGCTTACAGTCACAAAGATAAGGTGGTCCCTAAAAATATGCACCCTCAAGTGTCAAAAGCCAGGGTGAACAGATGCCTCTGTGGGGGTGGAGTTCCATAACTTAGGGGCCACCATAGAGAAGGCCCTCCCAGGCTGCTGCCAACCCTCCTGCCCCCCAAACCTCTGAGGGTGAAGAAACTACTACAGGGAAGGAGGTGGTTTTTCAGGTAATATTGACAATTTAACTATGTGGTTGATCATTAACAACCTGTCTGAGGACAGGTCTATAGAGAAGCAAAACAAACGCCTTCAATCTCCTTTTCTGAATTGAACAGACACGCTGACCTATTTCAAACAAAACAAAACCAATTCCTGTTATGTTCAAAACCAAGGCCTGCTTTGACTAGGGAATGAAGCAAAAAACCCCGGAAATGGGGGCTTCAATGTGCAGCTTTCATGCCACGTCTCATCTACTTGGGTGTCCTCAATTTACTAATAGGACACATACCTTTAGCTACAACCCAGGCGTCAGAAGTTTTGAGTTTCAGTTCAGTGGAGCCTTACAGAGGGGCACCAAGGAGGGCGCCTCTGGGGCAGGAAGGTGCCGGCTATTCCAAGGCCACTTCCCTTATGCAGTAAGCCTGAGAGGGTTTCACACATGGAAGAGCAGCTGAGGAAGACCAACTGGGACATCAGCCTGCTTCCTTCCGCACTCTTCCATGGTGAACCGGGTGGGGGGGGGGGTGGAGACGAGAACAAAAAGCAGAAAAAAGAAAAGAAAAATTGGAGAGAGAGAGAGAACAGCAAACATTAAGAAGAGGGATACAGGATAGAAACTATGGAGCTCAGGAGGCAGAAAGCAGGAAAATATTATCCAACAGCTATTTCCATTATGTAAGGGAAATACATTTTCTCTTTATCTTGTTGGCCCACTTAATGATTCATCTTCTAAACACTTCATTTTCGCACAGGAAAAAAATAAACCATTGCAAAGTAAAGCCCAGGTGAGCTGTGTCTCTTAGTACTTTCCTTGGTGCCTCCACCCCTTAAAAAGTGCAGGTTAAAACTACTCTCTTGGATGTAAGCCAGATGCCTGGCAGCAAAACCTCTCAACACTGGCTCCTAGGGAGGCAGCCCTCTTTCTCCTGCATTACCGGATTTAAACAGCATCTCAGAACCTACAGCCTCCGGCAAAATATCTTTTATTTGGAGCTCCAACCTCCCCGCCCGGAGGGCCAGGCCAGGCACAAGAACCCAAAGCCATCCAACTATTGTTTTTTTTTTGGGGGGGGGGAATCAGGTTTTGGAAGTGAACCCTTGGGAGCACAGAAGCATTGAGGAAGGCTGCTTGGTGCACAATAAGGAATGTCCAGCTCTGTTACACAGGACTGAAGAGGAGACAGTTTGCAGGTATAAATAAAAAAACCGTAATGATCATTCAAAGTGGAAGACAGGGGCAGATGCCACCCCCCCCCCAAAAAAACACTCTTGTTTCAAGGAAAAGAAGCCTCATGGCTCCTCCTTCTATCAAAATCCCAAGCCTCTGGAGTGGATTTTGACGGTGGGAGGAGGGGCTGGAGAGGACAAAAGAGGAAGCTCTGTTCTGCTCATGGAGGTCTGTTGGATTGGATACGGCCCAAAGCACGTAGAATTTCAGCATGGCATGAAATCTTTATGAAATTGACACAAACTCCACGTTTCTCCAAACCCGTCTTTCCAACACCAACTTTGTATTTACTTCCATGCCCTTACATTATGCTGGATGCAGACTGCACTCAGCCTTCAAAAAACCGACTTGCCTCTGAGTGAGTTGCTTCTAAAGACAGTGTCCGCAGCACACGGAAAGACCCAAGATGGTTTTCTTGTGCTGTCTCAGACAGGCATGCATGCAGGAAAAGCCGCTTATGGTGTCAGGGAACTGCCAAGCTGAAGACCAAGTCAAAAGCCCCATTGCAAGCCAAGGTTAAGAGATCAGAAATTGTTATATCTGCATCTAGCTGTAATGGCCCTGGGTATAACCCGCTGTACCTGTTATAAGCAAAGCGGGGAACACACTACATGCTTACATTGTTCTGCTTTTACTTACATTTCTGGGGTCTTAGATTTGTTTTTCCCATTGAAGAATTCTGGAAGAGCACGTCGCTCGATTACATGAATACTGTGTCAGGAGGGAAAACGGAATGCGGTCACTGTAGAACATGCCCAGATTCACGCAACACTCTGATCACACACTATGAACTAACCATTATATTATTATTATTATTATTATTATTATTATTATTATTATTATTATTATTATTATTATTATTTAACCTTAAGAGTCTTCAGATCACCAATACCAAAGGAGGAGGGAATAACATTCTGAATCTACATTTGCAGGAAAATAAGTTTGGAACGAAGTGTAGCATTGGTCACAACTGCAGGAACCACAGCTTTCTGATTTGCTATTATAGCATTACTATCGACTTCAATATATTACAGTCTTAAGAGTTGTAGGACAGTCACAATGTCCACAGTAAAGAGAAGTGCTTGCCTTACACATTATGGGGTGTAGCAAACAGCCATGTCAAAGCTAAGAAATAAAACAAGAGTTTCTTTAAAAAAAACAAAAACACCAACTCAACATATATGGATCTTGAGGTTTCAGCTCTGCTCCCAATTCCTTTAATATACAGAGCACTCTTCTGCTTTATCTGCAACACACCACAATGTGCAGTGTTCTGGATATAATCCCTTTACCATCAATTGAATTATAAAATGGATTTTCTATTTCAGAGAACGATCGAAAGGCTAGTTCATTTATTGAAAGATTAGGTCGAAAATAATTGGGTAATGCGAATTTTCTTCCACAAATTGCTTTAATAGCCTCCAAGAGAGACTGCCATTAACAGAAGTTCCTGACTTGAAGGTCTTCAAATGCATTTACTTTAATTGTCCTCAACTGCCCCCTCTCCCATAACAGAGCTGCATATATTGAAGGCGTTTCTCTGGATTTAGGCCGGAGCTGAGTGTTAGGACCTTCTCCCCCAAGAGTGCTTGGCCACTGTTTTTTAACACACAGGAACAGAAAAGCAGGCTCTGATGGATCAGAGCGGCATCCAGTTTCCCACGGTGGCAAACCACATTCTCAGGGGAAGCCCAACAGCAGGACATGAGGACAATAGACCTGAGAATCATTTACTGATGCTAGGTAAAGGTAAAGTGACCCCTGACCATTAGTGACCCCTGAGCATTAGGTCCAGTCGCGGACTCTTGAGGTTGCAGCGCTCATCTCGCTTTACTGGCGGAGGGAGCCGGCGTACAGCTTCTGGGTCATGTAGCCAGCATGACTAAGCCGCTTCTGGCAAACCAGAGCAGCACATGGAAACGCCGTTTACCTTCCCACTGGAACGGTACCTATTTATCTACTTGCACTGTGACGTGCTTTCGAACTGCTAGGTTGGCAGGAGCTGGGACCGAGCAACGGGAGCTCACCCTGTTGCGGGGATTCGAACCACCAACCATCTGATCAGCAAGCCCTAGGCTCTGTGGTTTAACCCACAGCGCCACCCGTGTCCCATTTTACTGATGCTGGTGCTGTGTTAATTTTATTTATGGTACTCAGGTTTTTATTACAAATGTTATTGCCTTATGTTTAAATTAATATAGTGCACTGGAGGCTTTAGGAGGAAAAGTGACTCAAAATTTACTTTGAATTAAAGAAAAACCCTTCTTCTCTAGCACTAAAAGCTGTATATGGAAATGATTAATTGAATTAGCAGGACAGGACAAAAGGCGAAGAATACCTACACATCCTATACTTCTGGAGGAATGTTATCTCTGGCATGTCGTGCCTGACTTGGTTGAAACACAGGATTTATCATGGAAATGAAGGGAAACAGGCGGACATGGATGTAAAAATACCTCCTCCTTTTTGGCAACCAAATGACGCAAGTCTCGGAACGGCAATTATGCCAGGCCAATTTGCATTCCGTTTGAGGGTAGTGTCTAGCCTAGTTACAAGTGCTTGAGCATGCTTCGGATACGAAAACACTTTCCCCAGACAGCCATTAGACTAGCTGCGTCCACATACGTCAAGAGCAAGGCACTTCAGGGCCGGAAGAATCAGACATGATTTTATTCATATCTACAACTGCACGAGGAAGACGGGTCCCATAGCAGCAAGGAAGGAAAAAATGCGGAACAAAAATTTAGGGGGCGGGGGTGTTCAGTGTGCCACTCAGTTTTCTTTAAAGGAATTGGGAATAATTTGGCTCTTATTTTTATGTGTAAAAGCTGCCTTGAGGGGTACAAGCACCGAGGGCCTTCTGGTGGTTCCCTCATTGCGAGAAGCGAGGTTACAGGGAACCAGGCAGAGGGCCTTCTTGGTAGTGGCGCCCGCCCTGTGGAACGCCCTTCCAGCAGATGTTAAGGAAATAAGCAGCTATCCTATTTTTAAAAGACATCTGAAGGCAGCCCTGTTTAGGGAAGTTTTTAATATCTAATGCTGTATTGATTTAATATTTGATTGGAAACCGCCCAGAGTGACTGGGGAAACTCGGCCAGATGGGCGGGGTAAAAATAATAAATTATTATTATTATTATTATTATTATTATTATTATTATTATTATTATTATTAAAAATGAATAAAAATATAATGATAATAATAATCACTTCAATGGGACTTTCATTTCCTTTCCTTTCCCTAAACCCCTCCCTCCCCAGATCGGCTCTGAGGGTCAACAATCTTCTGGAGCAGATTTTGAGGGTGTGTAGGGGGGGGGGCTGCAAGGGAGTGGAGTGGGCGGAGGAAGTTCCATTGTATGAGCAGCACAGCAGCGATGGATAAAACTCTCAGGTTCCAGGGCCTGAGACCTATTACATCTTCAGCAGCGATATGGATTTATCTACTGTTTTGGCTGAGGAAGCGACCTCAACGCACACATTTAGGACATGCTGCCTTCATTTAGGGAGGAGGGAAGAAGTGGGTGGGTGCACCCCATTCTTTATTCCTGCACTTCAGAATCCATTCAAAGGGAAGAGAAACAGCTCATCTTGCAACCCAAGCGCAACATTTATCCAACCTGGTTTGAGATCCAGCGCCGAGGGCCTTCTGGCGGTTCCCTCACTGCAAGAAGCAAAGCTACAGGGAACCAGGCGGAGGGCCTTCTCGGTGGTGGCGCCCACCCTGTGGAACACCCTCCCACCAGATGTCAAAGAGATAAACAACTACCTGACATTTAGAAAATACCTGAAGGCAGCCTTGTTTAGGGAAGTTTTTAATCTGTGACATTTTAATGTATTTTGATATTTGTTGGAAGCCGCCCAGAGTGCTGGGGAGACCCGGCCAGATGGGCGGGGTACAAATAATAAATTATTATTATTATTAGGAACACCTGTAGTGCCAAAAGTTTTATGAGCTCCACAAAGAGGTTTGTTTCGCTTATTTAACAGCCCTTCCAGGCAGGAAGCTGCTAACAGCCAGTCTACAGGCTTAAACTGCTCATGGCCCACCCTACTGAGGCAGACGGCAAGGTTAGTTTTAACTGGCCATACAATTCCTGGGTTACACCTGGGCCAAGTTATCTAGCATCCAGAACTGTTTGCAACAAATGGTGCATAGGGCCAGTTTAGCTGAGATAGCTACAAAATGAAAATATGTGATGTAGAGTGGAAAGGAAGGTTAATGTCAAAGGCTGCAACTTTCAGATTAAGGTAGCTTTTACCCCTGTGAAATACATCACAGGAACATGAGGGCAGGCTAACATGCAAGTGGCTGTCACACACAGCAGACTCTGGACCTGTGACAATTCCCTGGCTCCCCACACCCTAGAACGTACCAGTTATAGTCAAACCAGGATGCATAGCTGGGGATAATGATGTGATTTGTCTGTTCTGTGACATTGTCTTCTCCGGTGTCTATTGAGCGGCTCTGGTCACCTTTGTTGGGATCTTCGTCTTCCTGCAGGAGGAAAGATATCGAGTTGTTTGGGAGGTCAGCTATTGGCTGTGCAGAGCACAAAAAAGTTCAAAAGGCCATAGTGATGTCAGGGGGCAGCGGTGAGAAACGTTTTCTGGCCACAAGGCCAAATCTTGAAACTTCTCAGCTGCTGGAGGGCCCAACTTGGCAGGCGAGCAGGTTACCCACCTGACATCACAGTGACATCAGGTAAAGCTGCACTTTAGTTCATTTTTATTGTTCTCTAAACGAAGAGCTAGCAGTTTACCTTTCCTCCTGTGGCGACCGTCTCCTCATCCTGCTCATCTGCAAAATAAATGATCAGAGAGAAATAAACACAACGGCACAACTAACAACCCTTTACACCTCGAGCCTTCCAGATGTTTCGGACTACAACTCCCATCAGCCCCAGCACCCCACAGCCACATTGGCTAAGGCTGCTGGGAGCTGCAGCCTGAAACCCTTGGGGGGCGCCTGGTCAAGGAAGGCAGCTTTACCATCATTGCGCCTCAATGGGGCAATAACTGCAGCAAGAACAAGAGAAGAAAAATATGCACAAGCCATTGCTAGAGAAGTCGTGTGACTTGGCAAACACTGAGCCTGTCACAGAAGAAAGAAAAGGAGCAAGGGTGTATTCCATAAGGGCCAGTAAATGGGCACTCGCTTAAGCAGCAGCCTTGTATTATTATACTCCTGCATTTAGTTATATCCCACCTTTTTCCCGGATCGGGAAAGGGGCCTATGGCATGGGACTCAGGGGGCCAACTCACCACCATCATGCCTGTTCCTGCTTTAGCTGGGAGTGGCCCTTCTCCTGCCCATTGTAAGGCTCAGTGGCCCTGTGGGGAAGAGAGGAGGGATGCCCAGGGGAGTGTCTGCTGGGACCATCACTGGGCACCAGTTTTTCCACCTGCCTTGCTCCATTCCCCTGACCTTAAGGTAAAGATGCTGTTTAGGTATCCTTGATTTCCCTTAACATTTTTGTTGTGAGTGCCTTTTTGGCAGGAACACGGATGTGCCTTGCTTTAAAACACTGCTGAAATATATTGAATTGGTATCATTTGTATTTCTATGTATCTGTTTTTTCATGCGAACCACCTTGGGAGCCCTCATGGTTGGAAAGCATAATATAAATAATCAGTGATGTAAAAAAGCAAGTCAGAGGCTATTGAACTCCTGGCCTATGAAGCCCTACTTGGCCTTGATCCACCATGTCTCACTCCATATGAGACCATCTGCCCATTAAGACCAGTATGAGAGGCCCCTACTTAGGGGTTCCTTCCCATCTAAAAGTAAAACAAGCTGGGTAGCAATAAAAGCTTTTTGCCAGTTACAGCTACAAATCTATCACTACTCTGCTTGGAAAAGCATGCTGCAACCTGCAGATATTTAGGAAAATAATCTAAGACCTTATTTTATTTTTAACCCGTGAAATTACAAACATATTTGGGACTCACACTGTTTTAAAAGCATTTAACAAATAGCCAGTTTCATTTGTGAGGCTGTTATTTGCAACCATCAGAAAAATTACGAAGGTTCCGTTAGCACTAGCGGCATTGTCTTCAAGAAATGTGAGCTTCCCTGAATATTTTTTTAGTAGGGCAGGATATAAAAAGACTTGCCATGGCACTGTCAGCTATTTTAGTGAAGAATCACCCTTCTCCTACCTACAGAGATAATTTTAAATGCCAGGGGCAGTTTTTAAAATAATAATCGTCTGGCAGCCTTTTGGAGGCTTCTCCCCTCTGCATCCTCCTTTAGAATGAGAGCCCTCCAGAGAATAAGAATAAGCCTCTACAGAAAATTGCTCTTACACACACCCCTGGAACAGGCTGAATTACAAAGCAAATATAGTTGCCAGCCTCAAAGAAGAGGGGGGAACCCATCGTTTAAAAAAGCCAATGAAAGAACTTACCTAGGTCTGCTACTGTTCCTCCTTTCACCGGAGTGTTTTCACTATCTTTCTTTGGATTTACTGCAAAAATTAAACACAATTCGGAACGTCAGGCTGTGCATTCCCTGCAGTAACACTGCATGGGTTGTTACATTATGCAAAGGTAGCCCAGCCACCTTTTCACTCTCCCCACCATCAATCATATGGTTATGAACCACATTTTCTCATTATCTGGCTTTGCACACAATGAGCCCCCATCCCAAGCTAACAAGCTTCCTTTGCATTTGTTGGTGAATTACACCTGATAAATAAAGAACTCAAGGTTAGGCTGGGCAAGGTTAGGATGAAAGGTAGTGAGCGGTTCATTAGGATCATCCAGTTATGTTTCTGGTTCTCATAAAACAACAACTCATGAGCAAAGACTAGGAGTGGCAGCATATAAGTTGAGGCCAGATGACCAAGGCCTCCTGATCAAAGCCCAGCTGACTGACTTGCTACTCTACAAACAGCAATTTCGAAGGACGCTGTCCTACTACTGCAATACTTGACAGAAGAACCATCACGCCTTTCTATTCAGACTTGCTATAAGTAGTCATTTCGAAAAGCAGATTCTTGCCTGGAACATCAAGTCACTGTTACAGTTGAGTCTTACTTTCCCAGGCTTTTAAGACAGAGACCACTGAAAATCTTTGCCCAATAAAAAGTACCAAAAGAAGGGGCCTGGACCTGACCAGTTGCTAGACCTGGCCAAAGAACCATCTAGTTCAGCATTGTGTTCTCACAATGGCCAAGCAGATCATCGCAAGCAGGAACTGAGAGCAACAGCACTCTCTCCACCTCTGATTGCCACAGTACAGCTAGAAGTTACTTATTTCATAAAACTGATACACCACTTGATTATTAGAAAAACTCACAAAGTCGTTTATGAAAAAGATAAGAATTTTTATTAATAATTAGACTTTCAAAAAGTTAAAATAACAATAAAATAAAAACAGATTGAAATCTGCATAAACATAAGCCACCATGATGAGTAGCCAATGATATCTATCCACCCTGAGACTGTGTAGGACTTCCAAGACACAACTGGGAGAAAGACCTTTGCTTCAACCATACACCTTCATTGTTTTGTGGCTTGAGACTAAAGTGCCCACGCAATGGGGAGTATGTAAGCTGCACTGTAGACATCTGCACTGCCTTTGTGTCTTGCCGCTCCTTTGCCAGCCTAATGAAACACTTCTAAAATTTCATGCTCACGGGAGACCTGCAAGTGCACAGCCGAGGTGTTAGACTAAAACACAGTAGCGATGGAGGGGAAAACAGAAGCCGCTTCCTTGTTCCAGCTCTGCTGTGCAGAAGACTGTGGCCAATAAACGTGGGTGCAAGATTCCTGCACCTGGATTTGTGCATTCACAGTTTGCTACATTTAACTGTTTAATTTGCTGATCTGTCCACCACAGTTCAGAAGAGGTTGACGGGCGCCACGCCTGCTGCAAGCCCAAGAGGGCACTGCTGTCAGCTTGCAGGCAAAACTGATTTGCGTTCTCGCAAGGGTCCTTTGTGAGTAACTGCGGCGAGCCATTATTCTTACACATTCTGGAAATCACTCTCTTGCCCAGTGCTGAAAATGTTATTTTTTGCCCATTGCTTCTCATGTTTCTGACAGTCATCTGTCTAGCACAGCCTCTGGTGCCTTGTCTACATCTTGTGCTAAACATGATGATGGTAGGTAAGGAACAGAGCCTTCCAATAACCAATCAGGCAGCTCCAGCTCCAGATCAGCAGAGTGTTATGGCAGTATATCTTTTAAGCACACATTTTGCTGAGGAAACACACTCCTCTTTCCAACAGCTAATGTACACAAAGCCAGTTCTGAAGGGGTTTATTCAAGATCAAAATACAGACTAGATATTTTCGATGCTCCGAAGCAACGGAAACCAAATGCACTTCCACAATATATTCAGGGGAAAACAAACATTTATGTTGGCAGCTGGGGACTTATCCATTGGGAGGGGGAAAGATATCTGGGTAGTGGAGCTGATCACATAACTGTGAGCCAATTACGGTCTGCAAACACAGACAAAACAGGCAGTTTTAGAAGGAGGAAGGAGGAAGTTCTGGATAGGAGAAGAATGTCTGGCTTGCTTCGGGAGGAAGGAGAGACGTAAGAATGGAAGCACTGGAGGTTGAGCCACCTCTTTTGCTGGTCAACTCCAGCAGGGGCTTGAACATATCGCCTTAAGACTTTTAACATGAACAATTGTTTTCACAAAGGGAAGCAAAGATTGGCCTTTAATTCTTGGGGCAGCAGGGGGGACCCTAAGAAAACAGGAAATTCCTAAATCTCCTAAATCATGCTCACATTACACTGAGTTCCAGGACTGGACACACACTCTCTCCCTTCCGCTTTGAACCCAGGAGAGGTGCAAAGAGCTTCTCTCTGTGAGTAAGCCTGATGTGTGTGCCATTGGAGCAGTGTTCGAAACTCCCATTTTTCTAGGCGCATTTTGCAACAGGGAAATGTCATTACCGCGAGCAGTTTCTGAGCCCTGGGTGCAGTACTGCATCTAAGATTTCAGATTAAAACTGCAGAGTGGAAGGAAAGGAGGACGTTTTTCTGCCTCCCCACTTCCAGCTACTGTCTGAAGACTGGAGAAGAGACCCTCTTAAGACTATTAGGGGGGTGGGCAGTGGAAGGACTAGACCATGTGAAAAATGAACATAATATTCATTCATTTTCAGCTTTGTATTCTTGTTATAAAATAAGTGCGCCTAAATATTCCATTGTTGCACTCATAACCTCCATTTAAGGTGCCATTTAGCTCCTAGCTTTCATATCTAACACTGCGTTGGAGAGATATCTCTGCACCCATGGCAAAAATGCGTTGTGCTCTGCAAGAGCAGTCACTCAAACCCAGGTTTTATGCAAAAAGTCCAGTTCAGTTCCATCAAGATTACCCATCATCAGCATCAACAAACAACACATGGGAAAAGCCATGGTATGGAGACAGCTCAGCCATGGGGCAAGTATTTGGAACACTGTACCATTTTTAGGAAGTACCACTTCTTCTATGTTAGGCACAGGGGTTGGATCCTCCATGTCCTTGGTAAGATCTTCTTGCTCATCGTCTTCCTTTTGCCCTCGCCTTTTCCCATATAGGCTTGCTTGCCTGTGACAAATTAAACACAAACAACAAATCACCTAATGATTTCCTAACATGGCTGCATCAGCTACATTCTGTACTACTGTGATACTGCATCTCAGAAGTATGGGCAGAGTCCATGTACCTATAAGAAACATCTGGGCAGTGCTATTCACTAGGTGAATAGAAACCACAATATTCTGGTTGGATGGCCATCTGTCATGGATGCTTTAGTTGAGAATCGTGCTTAGCAGGGGGTTGGACTAGAGGACCCTTAGGAGTACCTTCCAACTCCAATGAATTTCTAATTAATATTCTGAAGCTAACAGTAATCATTTTGTAGCATGTGACTCTCTGGGACTAGATAGATACGCCTGGCAAAAATTAGTGACTGCAGGCAAATTCATTCTTCTCCATTTGTGGCATAGGGTTTTAGGAGTTATGGAATTGGGGGCAAGTCTAATTGTAATAAGGAAAGGAGGGGTAGACAATTATGGCCTCCTTTCTTCAAGCTTCTCTGCCCACCAACTGAGCCACATTTGAGACTTTTTAATGTCGTCAGTCCAGAACAGACCATTAATCATTCATAATATAATCTTAAGCGGCAGATCTGGTGTGTATAACAGAGACGTGGTTTGAAGGCCCAAGAGAGTATGTCTGAATCCAGCTATTCCTGATACAAGGTCAATGAAAAGGAAGTGTGGGGCCCTAACTAAGGAGATGGTCATGCTTAGCAGGGGCTCAGTCTAAGGCACAGTGCATTTTGCGTGTGTACACATAGTACAGGAAATCAGGACAGAATAAGGACTCTGCTTCAACCCACCATGAACAAGAGAAGATTAATTCACTAGACTGGATCTTTAGTGAAGAGCCTGGCTTTCAGAATTTCAGAAATTCATTTCTGGAGAAAGTTGTTATCCTAATCAATAATGCTTCCTTTTAAAAAAAAATTATATACACTATGATGCTGTTCAACTGTTTTAATTTAAGCTACTTTGAGGAGTGTATGGCAGAAAAGTCACACATAAATGTTAAATATGAATAATGTGTGCAATAGCTTAGGCTCATACAAGGAAGAAAACAGTTGTTGTTTTTTACGTTCAGCAACTGCACAGACAACTATATTAAAGAGCAGTTACATCAGGACAGACTTTGCCATATTGAGAAGTAAATTTGCTTATTAATGGTCTCCGCATGTCAACTGTGAAGCACTCATTAGATTGGAAGTAATGACTGCGTCAAGTTTTCTTCTACTGGCAGGAGGTACCTTCCCCTTGGATGATCAAGGAATGAAGCTCAATGTGCAGCATTAAACATTCATGGGCTCGAGGAGACGGCATCTTAGCAGGCCACTGTAAATGTGGAGTTGAGCTGAGCTGCTGGCTCATCTCTCTCCCCCTCTCCCTCAAATATTTCAGAAATAAATTATTGTAAACTGCAGGAGCTGCAGACGACTCACCCCTTCTTTCCGGCTTTCTTCCTCGATTCTGCTGGGGTGGGAGGAGGTGGTGGTGAAGGGGAGTGCCGCCGTTTCCTGGCACCTGTGGTTGCCTTCCTATCTCTCCGTTCAGGGCTATGGACTGGCTGTCACAAGGGGGGGGGGGGGAGAAAGGTAATCAGCGATAGGCATAACCTGTCCAGAACTGAGATGCACTCTGCTACCTACCAGGGCTAGCACTGTCAGTTTTTGCTTAACCTTACCCTGCTCATAAGGTCTTCAGGGAGAAGCTGCCAACTACTTAAGGGTACTAGCCAGCCCTTCAAAAGCAGCACTACAAAAATCCACTTCAGGAAACAAGGTAGGCTAAAACTTCAACATATGAACTGCTGCATGTAAAAACTGACACAATCACATGCAGCCCATGGAAAGAACTAGTCAAAGGGATCCAAGCAAAGTAACTGGTCTAAAAACCCCTCTTGGCTCCAGCAGATCAGAAGATGGGAAATAGATGGCCCTGTGGAAGGTCAACAGAACTGGTCCCTGGCTCCTCCCAAGCCAGCTACACTTAGCTTGTTCACTTGCCATTTCAAGGAAAATTTGAGTCGTAGAGCTATGTCCCACACTAATTTCAAGAAGAATATACTGACATTTCTTGGAGAACCAGACAATCGGCTTAGGTATAGCAGCACTGAGTGAAAGGAAAGAATACCCAACTAATGCAGTTATTCTGCATTACATCTATCATATAAAACAGGGAAGTCTTACTTCTTCATTTTTCATATAGATACGCTGGCGAAAGCTGACCAACTTCTTGTTCTCATCTACTTCATAATCTTCTTCATTCATCCATTCATTGAATACATCTGTGTCCAAAATCCATTTAGCATGGACCTACAAAAGCAAGTGCGACAACACACATGCACACAGTGGATTTCAGACAGGGAGTCTCCTCTCATTTTGAAAACACATGTTAAAAAAATTATTGCAATCCACTTTATTAACAACTGCAGCAAGCAAGAAAGTCAGAACTCCTTACTTCCAGCTTAATTTTTGTCAGAATTTGTAAACTGCTCTGCATTCAGAGAATACCCAAGTAGTATACCCGTGTTTCTCCTAAAATAAAGACACAGTCTTATATTTTCCCCCCTCAAAAAAACACAGTATGGCTTATTTTCGGGGATGTCTTATTTTAACCGCTCCGCGTCGGTACGCTGCATAGCCATGCCTATCCAGGCCGTCTTAAGGGAGAGGCGCTGCGTCACTATGTCTTATTTTCGGGGTATGGCTTATATTTCACAAATGCATAGAAATCCTGCTACGGCTTATTTTATGGCTACGTCTTATTTTAGGAGAAACAGGGTACAGGGGAAAAAACAGATCACAAAAAGCATTGCAACACAAAAACCATAAAGAATGAAGAACTGCAAAAGAGAGACCAAACTAATAATAATTTTATTATTTATATGCTGCCCATCTGACTCGGTTGCCCAAGCCCTTCTGGGTGGCTTCCAACAATGTACAGTTGCCTTCCAGGGGTTCACAGACATGCTATTCATGTAGGTCTTAAATCCACTCTGCAAAAGCAACCACTGAAATGATCTCCGGTAGCAAAGCTGAGAAACATTCCCATGGTGGAAGTTGGAGCCCAGCAATATCTGGAGCCCAGCAAGTTAGCCATTCCCAGTATACAGGGTGTGTTCACGAGATTTAGTTCAGCCTTTGCCAGCCTGGTGCCCTCCAGATATTTTGGGTGGCTGTGCTGGCTGGGGCTCAAGAGGGTTGTAGGTCAAAACAGCCCAGCATATTCAGTTCATAGCCAGAGGGGGGTCAACAAAAGGCAAGTGGAAGCAGCACCCACCTCTGTACAACTTGCCAGCCTAAAACTTTAAAAAGCTGAAGTTTAAAACGGGCTCTTTTGCTTTGGTTTCAACAAGATTAGAGTTCAGGTGCAGCCTTATGTGGCACTAGAGTCCTGAGCCCAGTCTTTCCAGCCCACGGACACAGCTCTCTTCTGTTCCTTCACCTTAATTCTCATCACGTAATACTATTATTCTGCTGACTGCAGGAAAATGAATTAATGAATCCGGGAATAATGTTTCATGTTGTCACACAAGTACAGCAATTATCTGAAAAGAAGCAGTTCTATTGAAACAATTTCCTTATTTTCCTCTCTCAGCGAATGAAAACAGCCTCCACTCACAACTACTGCACACAGGCCTCTAATCATTCTGAAAGCAGAAATAAGGCTGCCAGTGTTGTACTGCCTCTAAGTTCAACAGACTCCAAAAATTACGAACCTTGTCATCATTAGCATGAACTCCAAGTCTTTAATCAAACAGACCTCCTTTGCCCTAACAAGTTCTCATTTCCAGCACTAGGGATTTTTAATGATACATTGGCCCTTGAAAACAAAAAGCCCTTGCAATACAATAACAAACATTTAATCTGGTTAATGAAATAGTTTACGAAGCACCATTTCTGTGCTGTGGTAATCGGATAACCTGTGCTGGGAGCTGAAGTCCAGGCAAACCCCCTCCTGCCTTGCTTTGGGGGCTTATCTCTGCCAGGAGAGATGAGAGCCACCCACTGCATTGCTTAAATAAATAAAAAAATTCTCATTTAATTTTTAAACGATTTGCAGCATTGAAGAACTCAATTCTAAACAGTTTATTTCTGCAGTTTCAATATATTTAATTTATTTCATGAATTTTATATACAGCTTAATTGTAAAAAAACAACCACACACCTCAAAGCAGTTTACATGTGTTTTTATTATTTTATAGTCTTAAAATATTGCTTTTGGGTTTTTTTTGTACTATTTGTACACCACTTGGAGTGTTTGGTTTTTTTAAGGAACACATTAGTAAGTAAATAAATAAATGGAGCTTTTCCTGCTGCCGTGGGAATAATTATTTTGGTTTAGTAAGACAAGTGCTTTGTCTACTGCTATTCTAGACTTGCTGTTTGCCCTCTTTGGTACTTTGCATGTGTGAAACAACATGCTGCATTCTTTCAAATACCATTTCCCTCTGGGAATGGAAAGCTGTGAAATTACGTCAGCGCAATTTCGGGAAGAGCACACACTCACCTTCCACGGCTTCTCTGGAATTGGAGGGTCTTCGATTTCGGCATCTATATCAGTAGCATGAACCCAAGTGTCATAGCTAGAAAGGAAAATCAAAAGCAACAATGTGAACTCATTCCCTCAGTAGTTTCATTACGGTAGCACTGCCATAATAAAAGCCTCCAGTGATTTTGCATCACACTCATTGTGAAAGAAAGAAAGAAAGAAAGAAAGAAAGAAAGAAAGAAAGAAAGAAAGAAAGAAAGAAGGAAGGAAGGAAGGAAAGAAAGCCTTTTAAAAGACATGGCAAAACATATCTTTGGGCAAGGCAGTAGACACGGCAGTTGAGCAAAAGGAGCCCTCAGCTACTATTTCAATGGAACAGCTGCTCAACACCTTAAAGAGTCCAGCAATTATTTATTTCTACAAGAATCTAATCCAGGGGTAGGCAACCTAAGGCCCATGGGCCGGATGCGGCCCAATCACCTTCTTAATCCCGCAGATGGTCCAGAATCAGCGTGTTTTCACATGAGTAGAATGTGTCCTTTTATTTAAAATGCATCTCTGGGTTATTTGTGGGGCATAGGAATTTGTTCATATTTTTTTTTTCAAAATATAGTCCGGCCCACCACATGGTCTGAGGGGCGGTGGACCGGCCCATGGCTGGAAAAGGTTGCTGACCCCTGAAATCCATTTAAAAGAAAAACAACACAACACAATTCAACATTTCCTAAAAACTATAAATAAAAATAAGATAGAAACAAGCCAATTTCAAGGCAAAGGCTGCAACAGCTGACCCAAAACAACATAATGTGTGTTTATGAAAGGATGTGGACAGTGTAACAGATGGCAGTTTCCAGCCAGTGATGAGGAAGGAACTTATAATGGATTTTTGGCGTGGGTTAGTGTTTCTCAAGATCACCGTATCTGCTTCTCTCAGCAGAAGATAGTGCAGACATAATGTCAAAATATCACATGCAAATCCAAAAATGTGGTTTGTTGGACTGCCTGAACCAACAATCATGGGGGGCAAAACCATGGCTTGCAAACGGCCGTCATAACAGGATCTGACCCACAGTCTGAAGACAGCTGGCATAGGTTGGTTTAGGAACATGGCAGTTTGTTATGTTGGACTGCACTGAGGGGCTGCTGTTTGGGAGAACATCTATGAATTATCAAGGAAGGGAAGGGGAAAGGAAACCACACAAACTGGAGTTTGCCCGTCTATTTGTAAGGGAAAACGTGGTTTGGAGTCTATCCTACAGTTGGGGAAAAGCCATGGTGTGAGGATGATGGTGTGTCCTCCTCAAGAGTAAACCACTCCACAGTCCGTTTGACTAAACTAAGAGTTTATTTCACTGACAAGCTTTACAGTTCCTCATCTTCCTCGGATGAATCAGATCCTTCGAGTAAGGGCTTCCGTTTTTCCCCCCAGCATAAAAGCTTAGCGAAATTCCAGCGCCTCCTTTCACTCCTCCTCTTCCACTTCTTGACCCTACTGGTCCCAGCGCTGGCCCCTTCCCTTTCACTTTCATCTTCCCTAGAGGTTGCCGTCGAGGCTCTCGCCAGCTCCTCAACCCCTTGTTCCACCTCTGACTCCATCCTCTCCTCCCCTCCTATTGGTTCCTTCGCCCCCTGCTTCTCCGCCGTCAGCACAGGCGGCGACCCCCTTTAACTGCCACTTCTCCAAACCTCCTTCCCTGTTTCTGGCGACAACCTCGGCGCTCTCTCCTCCTCTTCCCATGCCCGCAATACCTCCTCCGCCGTGCATGGGTGCCCCATTGGTCCCACTGGCCCCTCCGCCACCCCTCCTGGCTCGGGCCAGTCCCTGACATCCATCCCCCCTCCCAAGCCCCCCTTCCCCTCCTGAGGCGGCTCGGTGGGTGTCTCCCAAGAATAACCCAGATCCCCTGCGGGGTCCCATTCCCCTACTTCGCTCTCTCCTGCCGTTCCAGGTGAGGACTGGAATCCCAGAAAAACCGTGGTGTCTGCGCTGGATGACGACGATGAGGATTGAAACACCTCCTCCCAATCCTTTCTGCACCAGGGAGGAGAGGGATAACCCGACCACAATTCATCTGTTGCTGCTTCGACGTCCCCTTCCTCCTCCCTCATTCCCCTTGGTGGATGCAGGCTTTCCTGCCAATCGCTTTCAACCCCACTGTGCCCTGCACTCGAGGGAGGAAAACCCCAAAAGTCCCCTCCTTCTGAATCTGTGGGTTGAAAGACCTCTCTCAGTTGCCATCTGTACGGCTTCGGTTTGTCGGGGTACAGCTCGTGGAATTCCCACACTAAGTACTCTTTGGTGACACTCTCCGCCGGAATCCAAGCGTTCTCCGACGCTGGCTCCCCCTCCCATGCTACTAAATACTGCAACTCTTCCCCTCTCCACCTGGAGTCCAAGATAGCCGTAGCCTCATTGAATAGCTCCATGTCTACCAGCTGTACTTCCTGTGACCCCTGCTGGTGCCCCTGTTGATACCTGTGTGGTTCTCTGAACTTGGAAAGGAGCGACCTGTGAAACACAGGATGAATTCTCATGGAATCCGGCAGTTGCAGCCGAAACGCCACGGGGTTAATCTGCTCCACTACTTCAAAGGGCCCAATTCTGCGTTGCCGCAGCTTCTTGCACCTTCCTTGCATGGGCAACCCCTCCGTGGACAACCACACTCTGTCTCCCACTTGGATACATTCCCCCTCCCTGCGGTGTTGGTCAGCTGCCCTCTTGTAAGCACTCTTTGCCCTTTCTAGATTGTCTGTGAGCAATTGGTGCAGTGCGAGCAACTCCTCCGCAAATTGTTCCGCAGCTGGCACGTCCCCCTCATTCCGCTCGCCCTCCCCCGCTGGAAAGGCTCTTGGATGATTGCCGTAGATTGCCTGAAAAGGAGACATACCTGCAGATACCTGTAGAGCATTATTGTACGCAAACTCGGCAAGAGCCAGCCTATCGCTCCAATCGCTGTGTTGCTGAGAGGCATAACACCGCAAGTACTGTTGCAGAATCGAATTCACACGTTCTGACTGCCCGTTAGATTGGGGATGTCTAGCAGAAGACAAGTTGACCTGTACCTGCAAGATTTGCATGAGCTTACGCCAGAAGCGTGAGGTAAATTGAACTCCACGATCCGAAATTAGCCTTTCTGGCAAGCCATGGTGCTTAAAAACATGCTGTACAAACAGCTTGGCTGTTTCCTCAGCTGACACTACCTTAGGGCAGGCAATGAAATGGGCCATTTTGGTCAAAAGGTCAACTACTATCAGCACGGCAGTTTTTCCTTTGGATGGGGGTAGATCTGTGACAAAGTCTAGGGAGACCGCTTCCCACGGTTTACTGGGAGTGGGAAGAGGTTCCAGCAGCCCAGCAGGCTTTTCTCTCTCCCCTTTGGCTCTTTGGCACACCTCACACCCCCTGACGTATTCCTTGACCTCCTGCCTGACTCTGGGCCACCAGAACTCCCTTGTGACCAACACCATGGTCTTGAACTGCCCAAAGTGCCCCGCCGTGGGGTTGTCATGGAGCTGCCTGAGAACTCTTGCCCGCATCTCCTCCCCTGGAACATACAGTGCCCCTTTGAACAACAACAACCCCTCCTTTTCTTCAAACCCTTTTGCCTTGGGATCCCCTTCTCTGAGTTCCCTTAGTTTGCGCAGTGCAAAGTCATCGGCTTGCGTGAGGCGCACAAGCTCTTCCCGACCCCCTAAAGTCGCCCCACACCTCCATTGTTCAGGTTTGAAGATCGCTCTTGCCACCGGAGGCCCCTGTTCCTCCAGGTATTCGGGCTTCCTGGATAGGGCGTCTGCTCTGACGTTCTGGTCACCTGGAACATACTGGATGTGAAAGTTGAAGTTCGCAAAGAACTCCGCCCATCGCATTTGTCTCTGGTTGAGGATTCTGGCCGTTCGCCAGTATTCCAGGTTCTTATGGTCCGTGTAAACCTGGATCTGGTGCTGTGCGCCCACTAAGAAGTGACGCCAGTGCTTGAAAGGCCGCTACCACTGCTAACAGCTCCTTGTCCCAAACAGCGTAGTTAGCCTCCGACTTGCTGAGTTTCCTGGAGTAGAACGCACACGGCCTCCATTCCTGCGCAGGATCTTGCTGGAGCAGAACCGCTGCGATGGCCCGATCCGAGGCATCTGTCTCTATCCTGATGGGCTTGGCAGAATTCACATGTAGCAACTGCCCCTCTGAGGCAAAAGCCTCTTTGAGAGTTTCGAAGGCGCGCTGAGCCTCCTCTGTCCACCGGAATTTCTTCTTGCCTTTCAAGCAGTCCGTGATTGGGGCTGTCATGTCGGCGAATGCCGGTAGGAACTTTCTATAGAAATTTGCGAAACCGACGAAACGTTGGACGTCCTTCTTGGTTTTGGGGCTTTTCCATTGCAGGATTGCCTCCACTTTGTCGGTGTCCATGGCAATGCCCTTGTCCGAAAGACGGTAGCCCAAAAAGTCCACCTCCGTGGCATGAAACTGGCATTTCTCCAGCTTGACACATAACTGGTTCTCCTGTAGCCTTTGCAGGACTTGCTTGACGTGTTGCACGTGTTCTTCCGGGTTTTGAGAGTATACCAAGATGTCATCAAGATACACAACTGCGTGTTTGAACAACAGAGGCCCCAACACGTGATGCATGAATGCCTGAAAGCATTGGCTGCCTGCCTGTAAACCGAAAGGCATGACTAAATACTCATAAGCTCCGAGGGGTGTATACATGGTTGTTTTCCACTCATCACCCTCCCTGATCCTGATGAGATTGTATGCCCCCCTTAGGTCCAACTTGGTAAAAATCTTACCCTTGCGTACCGCTGCCAGCAGGTCATCAATCCTGGGCATGGGGTAAGAAATTGGTACCGTGAGGGAATTTAGGATTCTGAAATCACAAATTAAGCGTTTCTCTTGCGTGTTCTTCTTGTCCACCCAGAACACGGGACTGCCCCCTACTGCCTTGCTTTCCCGAATGAAACCTCTGGCCAGGTTCTTATCAATGAAGTCCTTCAAATTTGCCACCTCCTGCTCAGACATAGTGTAGAGCTTACCTGGTGGCAACTGCGCTCCTGGCAGCAGGTCAATTTGGCAGTCATAGGGGCGGTGGGGGGGCAGTTTGTCAGCCTCTCTTTTGCTGAACACCTGTTGGAAGTCTGCATACTCCTCAGGAAGTGACACCCCCCCTGCTTGCAGTACCGCTGCTGCCGCTGGGCTGTGGGGGTGCATTTGCTGCAAACATTTTTCCATACAATATGCTGATCCAAACGTTACAGATCTCTGGCTCCAGCTTATGACAGGATCGTGCTGAGTGAGCCATCCCATGCCTAGAATGATGGGCGGACCTGCCAAAGTAGTGACGTGGAAGGCGACTACTTCAGAGTGTCTCCCAATTTGCATTCTCATGGGAGGTGTGCTGTGCGTGACGGCCCCTCCCTTCAGCTCTCTGCCATCTATTGTGGTGACTTGGAGAGGGAAATCCACCTCCAGAAGATGGATTTGGTGCTGCAGAGCAAAGTCCTTATCAAAAAAATCCGTGCTGGCCCCGCTGTCAATTAAAGCCGGGATTTGCAAAGCGCAGCCATTGGGCAGCTCCAGAGCGATCTCCAGCACTATTCCTGGCTTCGGTGTGTTGGGGGGGGGTGAGGGTTGGGGGGGGCGAGACCTTTGGGGATTCGCTGCTCTGAGGACGGTTTACTGTGATTGCGCCTGGCTGCACGTTCCCTTGCCCTGCCGCCAGGCACTTTCGTTTCCCACCACCGCAGCTTCTTCCCCCCCTTCTCTCTGGAGCGCCCCTGCCATTCCCTGCCAGATTTTCCTTTGTTCACACTGCTTGGCCAGGTGATCGCTCCTCCCACATACGTAACACTTCTTTACGACTCTCCCGCCCTTTGTGTCACTCCCCTTCCCAACCGTTGGACTTGAAAAAGGGCGCGCGCGGGCTCCCCCCAACTCCATGGGCGTTTCCTGTTGGGCTTGTGGCTGAGCGTTCACCGGCCTTTCCGCCGGGGGAGGGGACCGAAGACTGAACCACCTCCCCTGCTTTCCTTCCTGCTTCGCCTTGTCTCTGCACTCCAAACGCACCCCAATTGCCAAAGCTGCTTGCGTTAGACTATCTAAGTCCTCCAGGGGCCCTGCTTTTGCGAGCGCATCCTGGACTTCATCCGACAGTCCCACTTTGAACATCGCTAGCAGCGGCGGCGAATTCAGATCCCAATTTAAACGATGGGCAAGAAGCGAGAACCTAGCTTGATACTCTCTCACGGACATGTTCCCTTGCCTCAGCGACAAAAGCTCTCTTGCCTCAAGGTCCAGAGCGCTTCTCGAAGTGTAAACAATGTCCATGCCTTCAAAAAACGCCTTTAAGTCCTGCAAGGCGGGATTCTTGGCCAAAATCAAGGGGCGAATCCAATCTCTAGCGGGCCCCTCAAAATGCGCAATCACGAACCCCACCCGCTCAGCGTCATTTCTGAATTCTTCTTTGTGTAATTCCAGGGTGTACATCATGTCCGTTTTAAACCCCAAATATTCCTCTGGTCTGCCGTAAAACCTGCTGCCGTGGGAAGGCATTCTTCGTCCTCCCATTGCCCCTCTCCCTGCACCAGCATGCAGCCTCGCCTCCTCGAGCCGAGCTTGAGCCACTTCGTACCTCTGTGCCAGGTCCCTAGCTCGCTCTTCCCAGTCGACGTACTGCGCTGCTCCGGCTCCGTCTTCTTTGGGGGCAGTCATCTCGGCAGCCTCTCACTCTTTGAGGAGGTTGCGAAGACTCGAAGGATGCTGTGAGGATGATGGTGTGTCCTCCTCAAGAGTAAACCACTCCACAGTCCGTTTGACTAAACTAAGAGTTTATTTCACTGACAAGCTTTACAGTTCCTCATCCTCCTCGGATGAATCAGATCCTTCGAGTAAGGGCTTCCGTTTTTCCTCCCAGCATAAAAGCTTAGCGAAATTCCAGCGCCTCCTTTCACTCCTCCTCTTCCGCTTCTTGACCCTACTGGTCCCAGCGCTGGCCCCTTCCCTTTCACTTTCATCTTCCCTAGAGGTTGCCGTCGAGGCTCTCGCCAGCTCCTCAACCCCTTGTTCCACCTCTGACTCCATCCTCTCCTCCCCTCCTATTGGTTCCTTCGCCCCCTGCTTCTCCGCCGTCAGCACAGGCGGCGACCCCCTTTCACTGCCACTTCTCCAAACCTCCTTCCCTGTTTCTGGCGACAACCTCGGCGCTCTCTCCTCCTCTTCCCATGCCCGCAATACCTCCTCCGCCGTGCATGGGTGCCCCATTGGTCCCACTGGCCCCTCCGCCACCCCTCCTGGCTCGGGCCAGTCCCTGACACATGGTTTGGTGTTGCTTCTGAAACAATCCTGTATTATCAAGGTGGGGATATTTCATGTACCTAATGATAGATGGCATTTTATAGGGGTCACAGCAGCAGTACTCTTGGACAAACATCAGTGCAGGCAGCCACCTTGAACTTCAAATGGTAGGGACAGAATCTATCCCTCCCACCCGATAAGCAAGGGGGCAATATTTTTGAAAAATGGGTGCTGGCACTTCAATCCTTGTCATTACCTGTCTGGGTAATAGCCCCAATGCACAAGAACTTGCTTGTCTTTCTTCATTACAGGTCTTAGCCACTCTTCTGCAAAAGGGGAAAAAGAAAATGCCATCAGAGTCAGAAAGTGATCCAGCTTTAACACCATTCCAGTTTCACAAGCTTGAAAACATTCACTTTCTATTTACCATTAAAATTTCTAGGAGTTGGAGACTGTATACATGTTGCTTTTGCAGTGATGAGGGTTGCCACTGATGGGGCATCTCAACACTTCATCCCCACTCTCTCGTCTAGAAAACCTACTCAGCAAGTTACTAACTAGCTTTTAATTGCACTTGAGAAATGTTTTATTCTGGTTGTTCTACAGAGTTTTCACAATGTTAGCCGATTTGAGGTTCCTGAAGGGGACATAAAATGTAAATAAATAAGTTTGCTCCATCATTTCAAGGTCACAGGAGTTTAACATTAGTAAAGGAGACCCTGCGGGTATTGAGTATTGTTCCTTTGTGCAGCTTTGTATTTGGCAGGTTGTCTTGAGTATAGCATTTAAACACTGCGACTCGGTGATAATCATAAATTTCGCAAACAGTTCTTAAACCTGCCTTTAACCATAATATGTCAGCATCTTGTCGCTCAAACCCATTTCATGCAAATGAAGGAAACTGAACTTGCACAGCTTTACTTGGCCGATGCTATTTTGACAACGAGTGGCAGAGGAGGGAATGCTGTGGGGAAGCAGAGATGCTGAGGAGCAGGCTGGCTGGGGGCTGAGTGACAGGTCATGGAGAGTTCAGAGATAGGAGAGGAAAGACAGTCACTGCATGCAGCCCGCTTCCAAAAGTGTAACACAATTCTGGGCCCTAGTCTTGGCATAATTCATCCCTCTCTTGTTCCCTGTGCTAACGGGCCTCCCGCCCTGCCCCGCCCCCCGACTTTCTCAGGCCGATAACCAGGGCAAAAACAGCATCCGCACACAGAGCAGCTTCTGCTCCCTACATCTGCTCCCTTCAGTATGACCTCTGAACATCCTGCCAAGCGCTATTCCTACCCTCCCTCTTTTTCTTTCTTTTTTTGTAATCTGCACTCAGCCCAGCTCAAAAGGACCGTGCTTTCTTCCAGATAAAGGAAGCAGAGCACAGCTTTCAAGTGATACTTCATTCCCAGAAAGAGGAAACGCTATTGTTTGAAGTGAGAAATCCTATCCTCCCCTGAGGGAGGAGCGGGCTGACACGGCAGAATTTCAAGGCAGAGCAGATCTCACAAGAGTCTAGACCGCTGCCTGAGTGTGCTTGTCATTGGAGAGGCAGGAGGCTGCACCAGCAGAGAAGCTCCTCTGCTAAAAGACTTAGGAAAATATAAGCTCTTTTACAAACACCGCACGTTAGCACAGATTTGGCATGCAAATCTATTCTATTCCCTCCCACAAGCAGTAGTTGGATACCACCAACTTGAATGGCTTCAACAGAGGATTAGACCAATCCATGTGGAGCGACTCTATCAATGGCTACTAGCCAGAATGAAGATGTTCCCCCAACACTGTCAGAGGCAGTGCTCCTCTGAATACCAGCTTTTGGGAAGAACAAGTGGGAAGAGGGCTGTTGCGCTCAGGTCCTACATTTCTTGTTTCCCAGAACGGGCATCTGGTTGGCCACTGTGAGAACGGGATACTGGAGAGGGGCTCCTGGGCCTGATCCAGTAGATTCTTCTTACATTCTTCACTCATTTTAAGAAGGTGTCAGTAAGGTGGTGTCAGACGCATGACTCTTCTTGTTCAATTGGATTGTTTTAGTTTTAGAGCCAAAACTCTAGTTGGTTAGCGATTCTTGCCTCCCTGTTTTTATTCTGAATTGTTTTTATAATTATTGTATATTGTTATTGTAAGTATTGTATTTTTAGCCAATTTTAAACTGCTGGACTGTAATAAACTGATTGATTGATTATGGATTGGGGCAGCTCAATTGGTGGAGCATAAGACTCTTAAATTTCAGGGTCTTGGGTTCGAGCTCCACGTGGGGCAAAAGATTCCTGCATTGCAGGGGTTTGGACTAGATGACCCTTGTGATCCCTTCCAACTCTACAATTCTATTATTCTAAGAAGAGGGGTCCCCATCAAAAAAAAAAAAAAGATGACTAGAAAAAAATTTTTTGACAGCAATGGGAAAAAATACTTTTTAAAAAATACATCAATACAGAGAAAGCTGCCCAGATCAAATAAGCATATCCAAAAGCAGGATAATGTATAGAAGAGCAAGTTCCCCCTTTCCGCACTGAGTAGGATGAAGAGAGAACTCTTCCCTCCCAATGCAAATATGTTCACTCAAAAATACTTGGTGACCCACACAACAGTATAAACAAGTGTGCACACATGCTTTTTTCATGATACCATTACAGCAGCCCTGGATGGGTGACCAGAACAAAAGGCTACTAGCACAAGAGGCTACTTTAGGGTAGCACCTGGATTTTACTCAATTTTTTCCAACAGCTAAATAAAAATGATTTGCCGCTCCATTTAAACAATCTCAGATTCTATACAATGCAGCAGAAAACACATCACAATGAATTAAGCACACAGGAAAATTCAACAGACACCACTAAAATGCAAAACACACACAGCAAGGATGATGAAGCCACTGTGTGCTCAAAGCTCCACACAGACGAATGCTGCCATCTAGTGTTGCTCGGAAACAGAGTGGGATCAGTTCAGGGGATTTGGAGTGGTGGTGGTGGTTAGAATAACCTCATTGTTGTAGAATTATAAGAGGTGGAAGGGGCCCTGAGGATCATCTAAGTCCAACTCCCTGCTATGCAGAAATATGCAGCTGTCCCATACAGAGATCCAACCTGCAACCTTGGTGACATTAGCACCACACTCTAATCAACTGAGCTATCTATGGATAGAGTATGGATAGAAATGGTGCTCTTCATTAGTAGTTCTGATGTCTGGGAATTGCAGACATGGCTTGCTCTTAATGGACTTGCTTTAGATAGCTTACCATTCATGGTTTGCTCAAACAAACAAACAAACCATAATCTGAGTTTGTATAACACAACACGCAATGCTGTCGTGTTTGTGCCACATTTGCAAGGCAGCAATGGGATGTTCAGAAGTAAGCTGTGGTTCAAAACAAACGGTGGCTTAGCATGACATGCAAACCAGCTCACAACATACAAGGCTCAGAACATCTAATGGGATTTCCCATGCTAATTACTAGTTTGAAAGGTGCTCTGTGAATAGATACTTAAATGACTCCACCCCCCTCTCCCTTATGGCCTTTTCTTCCTGACACCTCCTCTCAGATCAGTAATGTGCACCAAACTGTTCCTGGGAAACGCATCTTTACTATGAGACCTCACACCTTACTTCTCATCCTAAACTGAAACAACGCCCAAGTATATCTAATCACATTTGCTTAGATTCACTCTGATTACCTTTGACATTTCTCTACACCAAGATAATCTCCTCTACTGTCAAAATTAAAATACCCTACCCTACAGGGTATTGTATTATCCACTTGTATTCATTTGTGTTGTGGACACTGACAGCATAAATGAAGATAATACAAACCTCAGTACCCAGAAACCTATTAAGATATTTGTCTGTGATTTCCCAGGTAATGCTCAAAAACCATTTCCCCCATTCCAAGGTCTGTAAACTGAATGAAAAAAGCTATGTTGATCAAACTATCCATTAGATTTCAGACATATCTCGTTCCACTCTTTATAATGCATAAATAATTGATGCTTTCCACTCTCCAGAATACCTCCTTAGTATTTTTTTTGAAATCTACATTTTTATATCACAAAACTGATGGGATTGATACAAAATATTTCATTTACTTAGAATACTTCTATATATATTGTCTCCCTGCTTATTTAACTTATATGCAGAATTCATGCGAAAGGCTGGACTAGATGAATCCCAAACTGGAATTAAGATTGACGGAAGAAATATCAACAACCTTAGATATGCTGATGACACAACCTTGATGGCAGAAAGTGAGGAGGAATTAAAAGAACCTTTTAATGAGGGTGAAAGAGAAGAGCGCAAAATACGGTCTGAAGCTCAACATAAAAAAAAAAACTAAGATCATGGCCACTGGTCCCATCACCTCCTGGCAAATAGAAGGTGAAGAAATGGAGGCAGTGAGAGATTTTACTTTCTTAGGTTCCATGATCACTGCAGATGGTGACAGCAGTCACGAAATTAGAAGACGCCTGCTTCTTGGGAGAAAAGCAATGACAAACCTAGACAGCATCTTAAAAAGCAGAGACATCACCTTGCCGACAAAGGTCCGTATAGTTAAAGCTATGGTTTTCCCAGTAGTGATGTACGGAAGTGAGAGCTGGACCATAAAGAAGGCTGATCGCCGAAGAATGGATGCTTTTGAATTCTGGTGCTGGAGGAGACTCTGGAGAGTCCCATGGACTGCAAGAAGATCAAACCTATCCATTCTGAAGGAAATCAGCCCTGAGTGCTCACTGGAAGGACAGATCCTGAAGCTGAGGCTCCAATACTTTGGCCACCTCATGAGAAGAGAAGACTCCCTGGAAAAGACCCTGATGGAGGGCACAAGGAGAAGGGGACGACAGAGGACAAGATGGTTGGACAGTGTTCTCGAAGCTACCAAAATGAGTCTGACCAAACTGCGGGAGGCAGTGGAAGACAGGAGTGCCTGGCGTGCTCTGGTCCATGGGGTCACAAAGAGGCGGACACGACTAAACAACAAAACAACAACTTCTATATCAGCTTTTGATCCAAAGACCCTTGAGGTGAGTAGTAAGAAATGAATGAATGAATGAATGACTTTTACCTTCATCCAATGAGGTAGGAACAGGATAAATATGGTGGGTGGCTTTAGACTTCTCATCTGTAACTGTGCCCTAAGACAGAACAAAAACAGGTATTGCATCAGAAAGTAAAGGAATAAATGCATAAAGAATCACCTTCCTTTCCCAGCACCATGCCATATTTGGAGCCTGGATAGAACGTGACACTAGATGGCATTGGAGTAGTGATCTATAGGCCCCATTTCCTCAACTGAACTCTGGGCATACTAAGAGCACACCCATTTTGGTTTCTTACCAAGGAAAACCCCTGAAAAATTCCAGCCATTAGTGCAAGTGAAGTAGTCTAAATTGCTTTCTCTTTCTTTTGAGATACGTACAGGATACATCTATTAATTCAAATAAACTATGAGTATCACCCAGCACTGATCCCACCATGAATGCCCACATTAGTTTTCTTATACACTAGTTTATAAATAGTTTTGTAAGCATCATCATTTGAAATTCAGATTTCCTACCCCTTTTAAATGCAGATTATTTATTTTAGAAGCTATAGGCAAATGTTTTCATTACTTGTGGTTTTTTTTTTCTAAGTTGCTATCCCCTCCAGCTAACAATGGAAACAAAAGACTCCTGTCTGGTGGGTTCTTTTTCAGCGGGCTCTTATAAATATTATATCATGTCATCAATATATAATAAATATAAAACAACTGCATTCTATTAGTATCATTTAAATCAACTTCACCTGATGTTGTTTTGAGCGATGTGGAAACCTGATGTCTTGCATGTTGTTCTTTCTATACTTAATCAATAAGCTTTTTCTTATATTTAATAAAACTTAAGAGCTTATTTTCTACCTCTGCCAGGGCCCATTTTAGTGAATGCCATAATTTTAGATTAAGTGGACATGCTGCCACCTGCCCCTAATGTTAAGACAACTTAACATTAATACGCTGTAATCCACCGCTGATTTCACAAGCTATATAAACACTAAGCTCCTTTTAGCTAGAAGCACAATACACTTACGTCTATTCTTAGAGACCATTTTGGCTGTGAGTCCTAGAAGACCTGCTCCCTGCCTTGCAGGCCTTTTCCCACCTGGCTTGGGAGGGTGAGACTCTGACTGACCCCAGCTACACAAGCTAAGGCTGCTGAACAGACTCTTGGTCTAGTGTACTTTGTAAGGATTTTGGGGGGAGAGGGATGCTGCTGCTGCTGTTATGTATTTTTATTTTACACCTTATGGTTTTTGTGGGAATTGTTCCGCTTTTTTTTGTGGGAATTTTGTGGGAATTGTTCCGCTTTTGTAGGAATTGTTCCGCATGCTTTTTCATGTTGTAAGCAGCCTTGACCATGGTCTGGACTGTGGAAGGGTGGCATACAAATAAAATTCCATATGTATGTATGTATTCTCAGCTTTGCCTTCAACTATCTGGGTGAGAAGTTAATCTCCAATAGGAAAACTGAAGAATGCTGGCATGTTCCCCTCATTTCCTTTTGGAGTAGGGGAGAGGGGGAGAAGAGGGAGGAAAGAGCCTCTTCTAATTCACACAGATAATAGAAGCACTGGTACATCCACTCTCTGGCATCATTAAGTCAAGGATTGAATTATGACAAAAAAGCTGACCAGTGCTTGTTCCAGGTTTATGAGGCCAGTGGACAAATGTCCCCAGGAGCCCCTTTTCAGCTGTGGAGAAGAGCTGAGGCAGCCACTGCAGTCAAAGTTCTTCCCTAGCTGTTCTCTCGGAGAGGAAGGGCTTAGGAGGAAAGCAGCTCCCTCTCTACAGTCCAGAGCAATGTGGACCCCAGGTTAGAAGGTAGCGAATAATGAAGATAGTACTAATAGGCACCTCATACCAAGATTGTAGCCTTACAATCTGACGACATCGTGTTGCACCTGTGAACACACCTATGATGCCAAAGAGGTTTTCGCAGGGACAAGATACATGTAAAATGGAAATATTACAGTTATATTGAAGGTGAGCAGGAAATACATTTTAGTCACCTGACCAAAAGCATAGACCCAAGTCTACATCACCAGCTGAAGCAAATCACCATCTCCTTCAGAAGGTTCTGCTAGAGCAGACATGGGGAATCTGTGGCCCAGCAAATGTTGCTGAACTACAACTCCCATAATCCTTGGCCATTGGTCATGCTGTCTGGGGTTGATGGTGTAGTGAAATAAAGAACTTTATGTGTTAAAACTTGGCTTTGAATTGTAAAGCATTCGGGGAATATGTTTGTGGGCCCTTTAAGTGGAATGTGGTTTTGCAAGTGTAATTGTCTCCTGCTGGTAAAATGGGGAGGGATGTTATTTGATTTATACGTTAATGTGAGATTTGGTTTAGCTGTGAGAAAGGGAGGTTCCCCTTGTTGCCTGTTTAATCTACCAGCAGCTGCTGAGGTCGCTGACAGGTGGGAGCTGAAGAGTCATTACCTTACTATTGGCCAACTCACAATTAAGAGCACACTTTGATTGGCTTTCTTTAGAAGGTCCCTCGTGGGGAATTTAGATAAAAGACCCAAGGAATTGTAAGGAAGGAGGCATTGCCTGCGACCCAATGCCAGCCCTGGACATTTGACCGATCCTTGCCTCAGGGACAGGGATCGAGCTGCTGATTTATGTTTTAAGTTTTGCTGTGTGAGTATTAGATGTATAGATAGTGATACTCTACAACATTGTTATTTTATTTTCTGTAACCTTTATTTGAGAACTATGTGACTATGATACATTGGTTGTTTTTTCTTGTAATAAATTCTGAGAGGACAGGTTTGTCCGTGTTTTGTTTCAGACTGCAAAGCTGAACCAGTGCCTGACTGCTTGTCCCTACCTGGGAGATTTTTAAAAACGTGTCCACGGTATAGTGGTACGGATTGTGTAGCCTGGTGACGGCAGAGAGTTGCTCCTTTTTACTCGTGCCCAGGGTTATCGGTAGACTAAAAGGGGTAGTGGCAGCGTGTACCGTTTGTTTGGGGTTTTGGATATAAATCTTGGCGACTCCTTCCGTCAGAGGGTCATAATCCTCCACCCTCTCTCACTACAGATGGGTGTTGGAAGTCCACCAACATCTGGAGGGCCAGTAGTTCTCCAGCCCTGAGATAAGAGTCTGAAATAATTATGTTCCTATGTGCTGAGTCCCTTTGAAATTATGCTAAACAGATCAACATTTGACATGCTAAATGTATGATGTGCCTGATACCTGGTGACGTTTGACAATGTCCTTTAGCTTATTAGCCAACTTCAGTTCAATTTCTGGTACGAGGTAGATGGTTGGTCTGCTCAGACAGTTATTCTGGAAGAGAAAATAAAGGAAGGATAATTTTATTAAAAACAAAAACCAGTAATATAGAGGTTACTGGCACAACTATGGTAATCCATTACACACAACCTGGAAATGGCGGGAGAGAGCTGGAGAGTCTTCATGGCTTGCAAGGGGGCCCTCCCTGGAGCCCAAAGAGGACATCTGTGAGGGCAGAGGAAGCCCCAAAGAGGTGCAGTCGGGCTTTGTTTAGGCTGTTCAGCCTCTGTGCCTAACAGCTGGTGAGAGTGCACATCCTCCAACCGACCCCAGAGCTTTCATTCTAGTTGTGAATATTTTTGTATACAGTATTCTTTTGTCTGGATTGGAGAGTGTGTGGCAGAGAGGGTGTTTAAAGGGTGCTCCCCATTTTTCTTATGCGCACAGGTTCTGGAATATAATCTCCATCTAAGTTTTTTTGGGGGGGCACACCTGCATGCACTGTTTGAATAAATACTTCCTGTTTAAGTCCTGAATCTCTGCCCAGCTTCACCGGAGAACCTCATTTGGTTCCAGTTATCATGAGGAGGAGAAAGACTTCTCCATCTACTTCCCCACACTGTGCTAGTATTCGGCTGTGGCTCAGTACACAGAGACACTATAAGCAGCCAAGAGTTCAACTGAGAAACCAAAAGAATCAAGGCTCAAGAGCATTAACATGCACCAGGGCTAGTTTATTCCACACCAGGGCTCAGTCCATCACAATTAATATCTCAGTATCTGCCATGTTTGTTTAGAATTAAATGTATATTTAATGTCAAAATTTATGATAATAGCAAGCTTCCAAAAACAATGGTTCAACATGTAAGGTGCTTGGGATTTCCTATGTCTGCAGCAGCAGCCTCCAACATCATGTGTCAAACCATGTATGAAATGGAGGGAGTTTTCAAAGCAGTCTCATAAGGAATGGGGATCTGCTGTTCTAAGTAAAACATCCCACTAGACGTGCTTTATCGTGAGGGAATCCAGAGTGGCTGGGGCAACTCAGTCAGATGTGTGGCATATAAATAATAAAAGAATAATAATTGTTGTCGTTGATCTCTATAGAGCCCAGCCAGTATCTTTTATAAGGCTAATTTCTGCTGGTAGAGATGGAAGTTTTCACATTGCAGAAGCTCTGTCAAGGTGAACTGAAAGATAGCTAAATCTCAGGCATACTTGCAAAGTGGTTAGTTGAACAGAATACTGCTCTCAGTTCTTAAGCTAAGTTTGTGCTGGTGACATCCCAGCACATGAATTATCATCAGAGCCCAGCAGGTTTGCTGGTGAAGTATCAACAGCCGAAGAGAAAGTGAGCTATAGGATCACCATTTGTGGTTTTCTTTGTCCATGCTTCCTTCGCAGTACAGTTTGCAATGTAACTTATTATTTTGAGGTTCATTCGTGTAAGGTTTTATTATAAGCAAGCAATATATAAATTGTTTACTAAATTAAGAACTGAATTTTGCAAGCATAACTGAGTGCACTAGCATGGGCACCTGGACCTGGCACCTCTGCCATATGGCTCCAGGAAAATCACGCTGGCTCTGCTGCAGTATCCCAAACATGACTGATCTGCCTCACAGGGTTATTGTGAAGGTAGACAAGACTGAAGAACTTTGTGCCAATTAATTGTTCTATAAGTGATAATCCTGCTCTATAAATTAAAATAATTGCTTCCTTTCCTGAATTCTTAACTACATACACATTTATCCCTTTATCCTCCCTGATAATCTGTATTTTTAATGGGACAATATGCCAGCAAGCTACGAATGCAATTTTTACATACGTTCACAGGTGGGCCTGGGATTCCTATGCAGATCACATTCCCGTAGGATACATTTTCAATACGTTTTCAAACAGAAGGCCATAAATTAATCATTATTATTAATAGAATTCTTGCCTGCACCAATGTTTTTTCAATATTCATAAACATTTCTACGTTTCGATCCATTCGGGAAGGGTTCTGCAAATCAAATCGGCGCCTGCAACAAAAAATATATCGTACTTAGAATAGCTAAAAACCTTTAGACATGTTTGGGATAATTCAAGACAGCATTGCATGGAATTAGGGCCATACAGCATCTGATAATTATGGTAAAGTCTTTGATTGTCCTGCACACGTGCTAAGTCAACACCTTTTCCCATCAAATCCAACAGAAGTTCTATCCAGGCATACAGAAACATTTCCTAGGGAGCCTTTAGACTTAGGGCACTCCAAGGAACCCCAGCTTAATGGGGTGGAGCGAGAAAAAGGAATGTGATGCCAGACAAAAAATAAAGGCAGTGAGAACAGCCACAATTATCTAGGATTTGGGGGAAGGGAGATACCCCAGAAAAATACTATGCATCAAAAGGAAATAAGCAGCCCTATAATGGAATTACAGCAGTCCATTATCTTCACCACAGACCCTATGTGCAACAGGAGAAGAATGTATGCATACAAGTGTATGGACTAAACTGCTTCCTTTCCTCCTCTTCTCTTCCACAAGCCTTGAAAATATCAAGAGTTGCATCGCTGGCTCAATCCATAAACTAATCCAGTGTTTTGTTTAAGGATAGCAGCCAGCTAGATTGTTTTCAAAGTTACAGGGAAGAATAAGATCTAATGCTCTTGCCCTGTTTGCTCCCAGCATCTGTCTGTTCCTTTATCCTCACTCATCCAGAAGTGAATGCCAGAATCTGAAACACTAACAAGGTCTGAAAGGAAATTTGAACGGTCAAAGGAAAAACAAGTGACTATTCAATAAATGTTATGCCACTCTGCTTCAGAAGTTCTCCAATGGCATGTAAAATCACCAGATAGGGTCCACAGATAAGCATGAAGCTAGACAGAGGAAGCAAACTTTCCTCTGCCTCCTCTCACCAACTGTGGAAGTTGCTACAACATGATTCACACACACACTGTACGTGTGTGTGTGTGTGTGTTTTATAGAAAAGTCCACTTTGCCATGCTTATCTATGGACCCAACCCACTATATTACAAAATAACAACATACAGGAAAGAATAAAAAGAGTAATTTTCCAATGAAAAACCTGATTTAACTACAAGTTCTTTTGAAATAAAATCATATTCATCTGTCTACCTAAAACTAATGCAGGGAGTGCCACATGCTCATACTCTTGAGCAGGACTTGGGAATTCTGTGGAAAAGATTAAAAGACTCACCATCCTTGCTCATTTTTGTACTTATATGCAGCACCGAGAATGTGACATAGTGTTCCTCCAGCTTTGAAGTCCATGAAGCACTTTGCCTAAAACGGAGAAAATATCAAGGTGACATTCATACTCACACTAACAAAAGCAGAAGCAAGCAGTGAAGCAGCAGAATATTAAACAGTACAAGCCTCCCAAGGAACCAACTGCAAACAAAATCACATTATTTGAGCAAAGTATTGGCAGGCTGAAACTCAAAGTACACAAACAAAATCACATTATTTGAGCAAAGTATTGGCAGGCTGAAACTCAAAGTACACACACCTCACTGGTCTCCTGTATCTCCCCCCCCCCCACACACAATGTTAGAGATTTCAAGTTACATTTGGGTCCTGCATACTGTCCTTAAAGTTCATATGAATATACACAGTACACTGCTTGAAAATCTGCAGCATTGCAAATCTGTAGTGCAAAAATTGACAGGCCATGTGTTGCACAGAAACAACTCCCAGAGTGTATGTGAACAGTTATCTCACCCCTACCCTCCTAATGAATCGGCGCAACCAAGTAGGAGCAAATGATATGAACCCAAACAAAGTCAGGGTCCTAGAGAATTACTCAGCACCAAATCAGGGCCCCTTGAGGTCTAGTCAGTCCTCTTTGTGTGACTATCCTAGTGATCCCTCTTGTCAGGGGTGTAGTGAAATGTTCTACAATAAAATACGTGGTCTCTCAAGTTGCTCCAGTACTGTGGCCAACAAGCAATACATAAGTAGGGGTAAACCAACTGCAACTTCAAGACTGATCTATTTAATTTAAATCAAAGACAAAAAGATCAATTTAAATGCATGCCATCACTGAGTTTGCCATCTTGAAGTTCACAAAAGGAATCGCAACTCAAGATGCTGGCAATTACCTATGAAATCCTAAACAGCTTGGACCAAGCACGTATTTGGGTTCCATCTATAAAGCATGGGTAGGCAAACTAGGGCCTGGGGGCGGGATCCGGTACAATTGCCTTCTAAATCCGGCTCGCGGATGGTCCAGGAATCAGCGTGTTTTTACATGAGTCGAATGTGTCCTTTTATTTAAAATGCATCTCTGGGTTATTTGTGGGGCCTGCCTGGTGTTTTTACATGAGTAGAATGTGTGCTTTTATTTAAAAATGCACCTCTGGGTTATTTGTGGGGCCTGCCTGGTGTTTTTACATGAGTAGAATGTGTGCTTTTCTTTAAAATGCATCTCTGGGTTATTTGTGGGGCACAGGAATTCGTTCATTCCTCCCCCCCAAAAAATATAGTCTGGCCCCCCACAAGGTCTGAGGAACAGTGGACAGTTTGCTGACCCCTGTATTAAAGTCTTGAAACAAAGCCCTGCTCTGATTTAATCCTACAGTATTCTTAGTATATTGAACCCTGCAGGGTTGTTAGCAGATACAATAGCACAAGAATTATGAAGAGTGAAGGCTAAATTTGTCAACTTGTGTTTCTGACACCAAGTGAAACAGACAGAATCTTTTTGCTTCTGGGTTCAAATACAGCCTCCCACTCTTAAATGTTGGCAGCTTTTCAGGAAGCAGCTGTAGACCTAATTACTTTGAAGTATATGGCAAACGCAACAGCTGAAGAAACATTACAAGAGCGTTTTAAATACTCACAGGAAACTTTGTAAAGGCAGGATTGGCAACATGTTTTCCGAAGGCATCTTCCTGAAACTGCAGCAGCTGCACCACAAGCCCAGCCAGTGTTTTATTGGTAGGAGCATCTGCTTGAACATACTGAAAAGCAAACATTTCCCAAATCAATCTTTGTCATTTCACACTCATCTGAAAAGTCACTCACAAGCTATAGCAACTTTAACACCACAAATTCAAGGTTCATTTCTGCCATGTTGGTGACTTTTTAATCCTGACTTTTAACAGTTATTCTGCAACACAAGTTAGTAGCTAGGCAGTCAAAGATGAGCTGTCATTAGATTTAAATTTGCCAAATTCATTTAAGCTGCTATTAGTTTTCAATACATTAAATGCAAACCATCACATGTAGCATACATACATTACTGGCGAGTCTAGTACTACTCCTGTGTTCAACACTATACTACTACTACCACTACTTCTACTACTACTACTACTACTACTACTAATAATAATAATAATAATAAATTATTTGTACCCTGCTCATCTGAGTGGGTTGCCCCAGCCACTCTGGGCATATCTCAAGCATTAAGGGCACCCTATTTATGTTGTGTGGATTTCTTATAAATAGCGTCTAACAGTGGACAAAGCTGATAACCATTTGCTACCCAAGATTACGTTCACATTTTAGTCCACTGTTCAAATGCATGAGCTTGCACCAGTAAGAGAAATGAACATTTGTATGAACATTTCAGAAATTAAAGTGATCCTCAAAATCCTCTTTCCATGGAGCCTTTGCTTGACACCCCGTCTTCATACCCACTTGCAACGAAGTCTGTGTAATGACATTTGTATCCTGAACTGCCATTGCCTCTCACATCCCTTTCCTCTGTCATCTCGATTGTGAAATTTCAAAGCTGTCACTTCCTTTGCACAGCAATCCAGATTTTTCACTTATGCTGTAAACTACCACAGGGTGGCGCTGTGGGTTAAACCACTGAGCCTAAGGCTTGCCGATCAGAAGGTCGGCAATTCGAATCCCAGCGACGGAGTGAGCTCCCGTTGCTTGGTCCCTGCTCCTACCAACCTAGCAGTTCGAAAGCACGTCAAAAAGTGCAAGTAGATAAATAGGTACCGCTGCAGCGGGAAGGTAAACGGTGTTTCCGTGCGCTGCTCTGGTTCGCAGGAAGCGGCTTAGTCATGCTGGCCACATGACCCGGAAGCTGTACGCCGGCTCCCTCGGCCTGTAAAGCGAGATGAGTGCTGCAACCCCAGTCGGTCAACACTGGACCTAATGGTCAGGGGTCCCTTTACCTTTACCATGTGCACTGACCAGGGTGGATTTGATTTAAATCAAATTGATTTAAATCACGATTTAAATCACTAGTCAGTAAGGCTCGATTTAAATCACTAGTCAGTAAGACTTGATTTAAATATTTTTTTTTACAGAAAGACTAATTCTTGCTGGTATAATCTTAATATTTACAACCATGTGAAGGTTTTATTTTTGGAATAATAAATTTTCAGAGTAGTTTTTACAGTTATATCAAAAATTACTGATTTAGTTATACTACTAGAAATACATAGACAGATAATTATGAAATTATGGTGAGGTTTAATAAGTTAACTGTTTATATTTGGACAACTTTTCTGCTGTACTTTATTGGAAGGAGAAAAATAATCATTTCCTTAATAACCATTTAAACAATTTATTTAACTAAAACAATAACATGATAGCATATGTATCCATGTTTGTTAACTGATGTGGTTAAACATTTTTTTAAAAAAGCTTAGACTGAGTTTTAGCACACTTGATAAACTTAAAACAAATCCTTATTTCCTGATGAATAGCCTTTGAACTACAATGTAACTTACATAGAAGACTATATTTAGAAAGATTTTTCCTCCAAAAGCATTTTATTTTAAAAATCCAATTTAAATCAAAAAAATCCAATTTAAATAAAAAAAATTGATTTTTTTAAAAAAAAATCATTGATTTTTATCCACCCTGGCACTGACGGATGTGTAAAAGAAATGGTATTTCACAGGCATTTGAAAGTTTGGTCTATGTAGGCATTGCTTATGGTCCCCACTAAGCCTTAACCCTCCCACATATCTAGCCTTGCATCATCACAGGCAATGTGGAATAATCACACACAGGTGAGTCGGCACTGGGCTGCCATCTGCTGGAGACAAAGAAGTATTGTATTTATTTCTAGCATGGCATGAAGGAAGCGAAGCACCCTCCTCTAAGCCAAGGAAAGTGCTACTACCTTCACTGAATCTCTCTGGTATCCCCCTGAATTTTGAAGCTAGGAACAAAGGAAAATTCCCTCCTCTGCATAGAAGCAAAGTCAGTCTTACTAATCTCCTTTTTCCCTCATAAAAGAGTTCAGCCTCTGCCAACCACTTTATGAGAAAAAAAATAAAACTGTGGGTTAGAAATATCTGTGGGCTAACTGACAAGGCTGCCTGAGCCCTTTGGCAAGAGATGGGGAAGTGTATCACATCTGACACTGTGCAGCACTTCAGAGGCAAAGCACTTGGGAGTTCTCAGTGATTCTGAGTGCCTCTTTGATCACAGGTAAAAGCTGTGGTGTGATTTGTGCCTGGCATTTTTATACTGCAAGCATCTCCTAGTCTGATATCCCCTGGCATTAATTATTTACTTTACAACACTGTTATTCCCTTGAATGTTATCTGCTGCCTGGTGTTTTGCTAGAGGTAGATCAGGGGGAGCTAAGTGTCCAAGACAAGGAAGGTGAAAGAGACTGCCATCTTTCTGATGGTAGGTAGGGAAAGGTCAGCCAACCCCTGGTCTGGTGCGTCATGTATGAATGGGCTGACCTTGCATGTATAAGTGAGCCTGGGCAGGTGAGCTGGGTGGCTGTCTCAGGACTTCACAGCATCCATGTCAACCATGGGGCTGTCTTGGTACTCTAATGACATGTGTGCAATGAAGCAGCAGAACTGACAGCAAGAGCACAGGTGGCATCAACCTTCAACTCTAAATGAACATGGGTGAGGATGCACTACTACACTAACCATGTGGCAGTGATAGCAACAAAGAAAGCTTGCTTCTCTGTCATTGCTGAGTTTGCAAACAGCCATTCAGCACAGCTTTTCTGAGTGATGAATCCCCCTTTGACATTTGCCCACAAAGCACTGTTCTGACATCATTAGCAGCCTCCTCTAACAAACTTGTGCTGTCCTTTAGGGATAAAGTGGCTCAGATTTTGACAAAGTTGGACACCACAGGCCCCCTACCCAATTCCTGGACGTAAGAGCTACAAAGCCACAGCACCTCTGTCTTGTTGGGATTCAACTTCAGTTTTCTGGCCCCCAACCAAAGCATTTCTACCTCAAAGCAATGATCGAGCAGTTATACAGCCTTAACTGATTAAGGGAGAAACAGGAGTTGGGTGTCAAGCTCATACTAATGACTCTGTTCCAACCCTACCCTGATAACCACTCATACAGCTGTTAAGAAGCATGGGGGTCAAGAAGGAGCCCCAGAACCACATAGCCGGATTGCTATGGGCTCACAAGCAGTCCCCCACTGCCACTCGCTGGAAACTGCCATACGGATAAGACAGAACAGAACCACCATATCACTCTGCCTTCAACACACAACCAGCACTCCAGATGAATACCATGGAGAACAGTATCAAATGCCACTGAGATAAAAACAAAGAGGGTCAATCCTCTCCCAACACAGGTCATCAACCAAGGCTTCTTCAATGGCAAAATTAGGCCTGAAACAAGACTGAAATGGGTCCAGGGAATCTGCTTCTCCCGACCATGCATGGAGCTGGATGGTAACCATCCTCCCAAGCTCCATCCTCAAAAAGGGAATAATAAAGCCATCACATATCTCTGGGTCTAGGGAAACACGTAAATGTAGTTTTAATTCTGTATATATGCCCTGGGTTCTTGCACTGGTAGTAATTATTTCCTCATCTATTACATTCATGCTTTTAAAGCACACTTCCAACGGTTTCATTCGCTGACCTCTGAGACTTAAATAATGCTTTTTACTGCTATGTTAATAATGTTTTAACTGTCTCAGAGAGATTATATGGTGCTATGAACGTTTTCCCTTTTACTATGCCAAGACATCTCGTAAAAAGGGGAAACAAGCCCATATTTAAAGTTCCACATGGTACGTAATTGCTTGGCCACACACAGAGGACCTTGGACACACTTCACGGTTCCATCACCACCTCCGAAATTAATGCAAAGACAGCTTCAGCTAGACTTAAATGAAACAGATGACCCTGTCAGCTCACACATCTAGGCCCAGAAGTCCTCTTAGGACAAAAGACCACACTAAGCACGTGCCCCAGGGACCTTTACAAATGGACAACCTCCCCCCCCCCCATTTTGTTCCATCACACATTATCCCTCTGACCTCTTATAGCCCACCCTGCGGAAAGGCTGAAAATAAAGGATAACAGCAACCTGACATTTGAAGCAGGGACAGCTTTAACATAACAGGCCCCACAACTGCAGGGTGAAGAGGCAGCTGGCCCTTTGTTAGCTCTTCCCAGGGAAAGCAAAGACCTTGCCTCTTCCGCACAGAGCCCGCCCCCTTCGCTTCACACAAGAGCTCCCATTCAACTGGAAAAGGCTATCCTCTTTCCCCTAAAACCCAGGTAGGTAACAGGACACCCTGACCAAGTCTGAACCAATTTGCACAAGCCACTCCCCTTTTAAACTACCATTCTCAAGAGACAAGGAGCCTAGGTCCCTGCCCCCAACTATTCTCAGGATTACACTCCATTCAGTTCCTTTCTCTCTTAAGCCACACACACCCCTTCTATTTATTCATTTATTGAATTTGCATGATGCCCTTCATGTGCAGGTCTCAGGGCAGTTCACAGCATAAAAATACAAGATAAAAAAAATACAAAATATATAATGAAAACAAGAACAAACCAATGACCCTCCTCCCCGCCAATACTTATTCTGTATGTAAACATCTACATTCGCAAGCTAAAAGGGTAAACACAAACCACATGACCCCAAAAGGGTCACCCTTCCGCCTGCCAACAATTAAGCACCTGTTTATTGCAAAATGCAACCTGCACAAGCGTGTTTACATGCACCCCATCAGTCCCAAAGGAAGGCTGAAATCCTGTTGATCCACCCCTCAAATACTCTTTATAATGGGAAACAACCCTCCAGAGAGGACACCCATACCTCACACCCCCAGTGTCGCCCACCATGTCGCTCTTCATCTCCCTCGCCCCCTTTGAGTCCCTGGGCTTCCCTCCTCCTTATTCTGCACACCATTTACTCAGGAGTAAACCCCTCCGACCTCAGCTGCGCTTCGATCCCGAGAAAGCGCGGGAGGTTTCAAAGCCCCCCCCCCCCAAAAAAACCTCCCGTCTTGGGTTTTTGTTTTTGGCACTCGATTCGCCTCCCTTTGTCAGGGGAGGCCGCTGTGATGCCCCCCCCCCCGCGAGAGGGAGGCTCCCTCCGGCCGAGGGTCTTCCCTCCCCGCCAACGCCGGTGCGAGGGGGGCGGCTTCCCCCCTGAGGCCCCGCCCTCCCTCCCTCCCTCGCCAAGGGAAGGGAAGGGACCCGTGAGGAGACGGAGGGAGGGGAGGCGGCGGGGCGGGCGAGGCCCCCTGAGGGGAAGAAGGCGAGGCCTCTTTCTCCTCAGGCGACGCCGCCTCCGCCGGGAAGCCCCTCACAGCGCCTGGCCCTCGGCCTGCTCACCTTCTTGCAGTGCTTGCCGAGCCAGGCCCGCGCGGCGTCCAGCTGAGAGACGGTGTCGGGGCTCTCCCAGAACTTCCCCGAGGGGCCGCCGTCCTTGCGCCGCGACGCCGACAACGGGGCGGCGGAGGAGACCCCCGAGCCGGGCGCGCCCCCCAGGACGCCGCCGCCCGCAGGCACGGCCGCCGCCGCTGCTGCTGAGGCGGCCGCCGCCGCCGCCATTGTCCTTCCCGGCCTTCCGCGCCTCCTCCGCCGCCACCGCCGCCGGGGCCCGACGCCTCCCACTCTCTTGGCCCCGCGCATGCGCAGAGCCCGCGGGACGCCGCGGCGGCTGCCACACCGCCGCCACTCTCCCGCGCGCACGCGCAGCGAACGAGCCTCCCACTCGCTCTTGCCTCACGCGGCCTTCCCCGCCCGCGCGCGGGACGCCGGCTCCTCTCGCTGGCTTAGGAGGCGGGAGTGCTGGCGGGGCGCATGCGTACCAAGGGCCGTTTATACGGCGGCCCCCCGTTTCGACGCCCTCCCTCTCTCTCCGCGCAGGCGCCAGGTGTGGGCAGGCCACGCCTCCTGGAGGATGTGCGCATGGGCGGGTCGGGAGCGCTTTTCTCCCCACCGCCTTCTCTCTCTCTCTCTCTCTCTCTCTCTGCGCAGGCGTCCCGGGAAAAGTTGTGCGCCTGCGCGCTGAGAGGCCCTTGTTCTGGTCGCTGCTGCCCGGCGGAGCAGCGTGGTGGCTGGAGCAGCAGGCGTCCAAAGCCTCGCTGGCAGGGAAAGCCGATCCGCCAGCCCTGGAAAATACACATCCCGAGCCTGGCAGGAAGGAAGCAGCAGCAGCAGCAGGGTTTGGCGCCAGAGATCCCCACCAATTATTCGGCTGGATCTGTTGCGCCTAGTTGAATATGCAGTTAATTGACCGTGCAATTCTGCATTATGCAGAATGAGCAAAAACAACAGCAGGAGAGAGAGGCTGAAGAAGGCTTGCTCCATCAGCTTTGCCAAAAGCCCAGCTCCATCAGGCGCCTCCTCGCCCCTGAACTGCCAGCTGATCAATACAGGAACAACTCGCTAGAAATGGGTGCCTGGAGGGTTTCCCCCCACCCCGGCCTTCCTTGTTCCTTGCTCTTTATGTGATGTGTTTTCTTAGATCATAAACTGTCTGCGTTTTCATTGACTGCAGCCCTTTTGGCTGACAGCAGGGTACAAATGCTCGATAGATACAAAATAATAGGGGAGTAACTCAGTGGTAAAGGAACCCAATTCAATCATTAATAGCATTTTCCGACGGGGCTGGGAATGTCCCCTGGAGAGCTGCTGGCAGTCACATTAAACACAGAACTGGGTGGTTCAAAGGTCGGACTCCTAAAAAGGAGTTTCCTATGCTGCTATGGCACTGAGAAGGCTATAGAGCTGAAGGTTAGAAGCTCTTGAAGCTGAGCCATAGCTCAGTGGTGCTGCTTTGCATGGATAAAGTCCCAGGTTCAATTCAGTTGCTGTCAGTCAGTGGATACACAACTTTTATGCTCCTAACTTTAAAACAAAATAAATTAAAAAATTGTCCAGTAGCACCTTTGTTGTTGTTCAGTCGTTCAGTCGTGTCCGACTCTTCGTGACCCCATGGACCAGAGCACGCCAGGCACGCCTATCCTTCACTGCCTCTCGCAGTTTGGCCAAACTCATGTTAGTAGCTTCGAGAACGCTGTCCAACCATCTCATCCTCTGCCGTCCCCTTCTCCTTGTGCCCTCAACCTTTCCCAACATCAGGGTCTTTTCTAGGGAGTCTTCTCTTCTCATGAGGTGGCCAAAGTACTGGAGCCTCAACTTCAGGATCTGTCCTTCTAGTGAGCACTCAGGGCTGATTTCTTTAAGAATGGATAGGTTTGATCTTCTTGCAGTCCATGGGACTCTCAAGAGTCTCCTCCAGCACCATAACTCAAAGTAGCACCTTAGAGACCAACTAAGTTTGTTTTGGGTATAAGCTTTTGTGTGCATGCACACTTCTTCAGATACCACAGAAGCTTATACCCAGAGCAAACTTAGTTGGTCTCTAAGGTGCTACTGGACAATTTTTTAATTTTATTTATTTATTTCGACTGCATCAGACCAACATGACTACCTACCTGAATCTTTGTTAAAGACAGAACAATACTATTGAAGACCTCATCTGCCAGACTCCCTTCTGAGCTGATTCTGCTCGAGTACAGAACTTAACTGTTATAGGGAAGCCAATGTTATTACTACTTGATTAATAAGAGACCACCAGGAATTAGCTTTGAAAAGGAAAAGCACAGGAAAACAGCAATGCTGGTCAAAATCCCTCAATCATTTCATACTCCTGTCACTTTTCAGACACCTTTTTTCTCCTGCTCTGGAGGGTAGGACTTGAACCAATGGCTTCAATTTACAAGAAAAGAGACTCCAACTAAACAGGAAGAACTTTCTGACAGTAAGCGCCGTTTGACAGTGGAACAGACTCCCTCTGGAGGTTGTGGAGGTTTTTAAACAGAGATTCTATGGTTCATGCTCCTTCATAGGCTGCAATCCTATACACATTTGTGAAGCCCTTTGAAGGTGGTAGACTCTCCTTCATTGGAGGTTTTGAAACACAGGCTGGATGACAATCTATCAGGGATTCTTGGATTGAAGGGGGTTGGACTAGTTGGCCCTTTGGGGTGGGATCCCTTCCAACTCTATCATTCTGTGACTTCAGAGCCAACATGTATAGGATTGCCTTGTCAGTCAACCAGCATAATCAGGGTCAGTCAAGCCACATTGGCTGCCCTGCCAGGGACAATGTCATAAAAAGTTTCTCTGGTAGTGAAGATAATGGAGTTGTGATGCAGGAAAAGCACTGTAAATTTCTACTGAGCTACAGCCTCACCTGTTTAATAAGCCACACTGTATCTATGCAAGCAGAGAAAAACCTTTGAGTAGTTCTTCTAAGTCAGGGGTCAGCAACCTTTTTCAGCTGTGGGTCGGTCCACCATCCCTCAGACCTTGTGGTGGGCCGGACTATTTGGGGGGGGGGGATGAAGGAATTCCTATGCCCCACAAATAACCCAGAGATGCATTTTAAATAAAAGGACACATTCTACTCGTGCAAAAAGACATGCCGATTCCTGGACCATCTGTGGGTCGGATTGAGGTGATTGGGCCACATCCGGCCCACGGGCCTTAGGTTGCCTACCCCTGTTCTAAGTATTCATGCCATGGTGGTTGTCCTTCTGATGAATTTTGTAGTCTCTTTTTACTTGGATATTGACATTTTAAGGCAGCCTTTCTCAAGGTTCAGTCCCCAGATGTTGTTCGACTACAATTCCCATCATCCTTAGCTTGCAGAACCTGTTGGTCAGAGAAACAGCTGCCATTCCATCAGCGTGTAAGTAGTAGTAGTAGTAGTAATAATAATAATAATAATTTATTATTTATACCCCGCCCATCTGGCTGGGTTTCCCCAGCCACTCTGGGCAGCTTCCAACAGAACATTAAAATGCAATAATCTATTAAACATTAAAAGCTTCCCTAAACAGGGCTGCCTTCAGATGTCTTCTAAAAGTCTGGTAGTTGTTTTTCTCTTTGACATCTGAAGGGAGGGCGTTCCACAGGGCGGGTGCCATTACCGAGAAGGCCCTCTGCCTGGTTCCCTGTAACTTGGCTTCTCGTAGTGAGGGAACCGCCAGAAGGCCCTCGGCGCTGGACCTCAGTGTCCGGGCAGAATGATGGGGGTGGAAACGCTCCTTCAGGTATACTGGACCGAGGCCGTTTAGGGCTTTAAAGCTCAGCACCAACACTTTGAATTGTGCTCAGAAACGTACTGGGAGCCAATGTAGGTCTTTCAAGACCGGTGTTATGTGGTCTCAGCGGCCACTCCCAGTCACCAGTCTAGCTGCCGCATTCTGGATTAGTTGTAGTTTCCGGGGAGAGGGAGAAAGATGGGGTTGCAGGGCTTCTTCCACTGAAAAACATGCAGCTTTGGGCTCACCCTCTAGCATTTCCATTCCAGTTGGTCATTGCAAGAACTCTGGAAGGGTGTCTTGAGTTCACTTCGGCTTCCAGTGGGAGGCAGTAATGTTTTCGAATCCCAGTTGCTGGAAACCAGTGTGGGTTCTCCTGCTCAGGTCCTGCTTGCAGGTTTCCCGCACGCTTCTGTTTAGCCACTGTGAGAACAGGATGCTGCACAAGAGAGCCAACTGACCTGATCCAGCAGGTTTTTGCATCCCACCCCCTGGGTGAAGGAAATCTCCGACATCTGCAAACTGCTTTGGGGGCTTTCTTTTGGCTGCAGTGTGGGGTGAGATGCTTTTAAATAAGCAAGAGCTGTGAGGAAGATTAAAAATGCAGCAGGGCTGGATAAGACAGGCTCTGTTCAAGGCTGCCTTTGGAAAGTGCTCAGAAACTTCAACTGGCTCAAAGAGCTGCAGTCAGACTCTGGAATGGGGCTGGTTATAGGGAGCAGGCAACTCCCTTGCTAGAATAGCTCCACTGGCTAGCAGTCTGTTTCAGAGCACAACTCAGTGCTGGTTATAACCTATAAAACCCTACATGGCTTAGGCCCAGGCTATGTCAAAGACCATATTCTCCCATACAAACCTACATGTCGTTTTAATTCTATTAGTCTTTAATTACTCTTTATTTCATAGAACTTATATCTTGCCTGTAAAAAGAAATCCTCAAATTGGTTTAAAAAAAGATAAAACAATAAAAATCAATTAAAAATTGTAATACTTTAAAACATACAAAAGTTAAAAGATTAAAATTCACCGTAACTTTCTGTTTTTAGCTTTTTCTAGTTTATCTGTGTTTTTATATTTTTCTCTGCAAGCCGCCTTGAGTCCTTAGGTCTGGGGGGGGGGGGAGGAGAGAATATAAATAAATGTAATAATAATCAATGCCTGTATCATGTGTCCTTTCCACACCAATGTGTGTGTCTCACCTGGTATGATGATAGATATTTGAGGAGTTTTAAAATATTTAATTCTGTGAAATGGCATTTACATGGGGGGGTGTTCCACACCTGCTTTTTCCAGTAAATTATGCAACTCCACGGCTAGGACAAGAGGAAGTTCTACCTGCTTGGCTACCTTTTCTTTGTTATTCTCATTGTTTGCTTTTCACAAGACCTGGAGAGGTTCTCACCAGAACTCTTGAAAACCTTTGCATGAAACATTTATGCTCCTTGACTTTTCTCAGCTGTGCTCAACCCAAGGCAAGATGACCCGAAAAACAAATGCGAGTTTACGCAAAGGAAAAGACTTAGCTGCTGTGTTTGTAAGAGACATTAGAGCTTTATTTTTTTCTCCTGTTTTCCGCAGGATTTTTGCACAACGTGCTATGAAGTCATTCCTGGCTTCATTGCTCAAGTTATAAACAGAGCTCAGATATGAAAATGCCAAAATGACAGAAGGAAGTCTACATACAGAACAACACAAAGTGTGTGCCTACTAGACAGTGCTGGCACTAGCTTGGCTAGATCCAAGCTTCGGGGGGGGGGGCAAGTATGACTGGGTGGATTTGGATGTTGTAAAAAACAAACAAACAAAAAACCTTAGAGAAGGGAGATATTACCAAGTTCCTTGAAGTTGAAGTTGCTCTAACTTTGACAACCACCCTGCACTGTCTCTTTGAATGTTGCCTCCTCTAGGCAAACCTTCCAGTAGCAAGTTCACTGAGCTAATCCTGATGAAGCATCACAAGAGAAACGCCATGGAATTTAAGAAAATGGATTGTAGGTTATTGAGTAGAATGGAAATTCCTTTCTACTGGAGGCAAAACTGAATCCTCGCCAGCTTTGTTTAAAGACACACACATATTCCATCAGAGAACGGATCTACCTGGGTGATTAAAAAATATTATGAAGTTCAATCCCATTTTTTTATAACCAGATCCTTAATCAGGAGGACAACAACAACAACAAAACAGCCACCCAAGACATCCATCCTGTCACGTTTTATTTCATGTGCTGGGAGATAAATTAGAACATCCCATACAACAAACAAGATTTACAGTTTCTCTGAAGGAAATGTAGAAAAACAAACAAGCTTTTAATCATGATTTATTGTTTATTATTAGCAACAATAGCATTTCTGCAAGGCCAAGAAAACATGATTTGCATGTTAGAGAATCAAGTGATTTCTGAACTACACTTAAAAATTAAAAACCATTATGAAAAATTTATAGGGGAAGCATCTGTCCTCCCCTACAGGCATTTATTCAGCGCTCACACACACACACACACACACCAACTACCCCTTGGTTGTATCCCTTGCTGCCATCTGCGGCACCGGGACAAAGCCTGTGATCTGTGCGAGTGAGTTTCCACAATCGATACTTAACTCCTGCCCCCAAAATTGGCATAAAAACCTCATGAGGACTACATGTTCAACTGACTGGCACCCTTTCAAAGAAGTGTTGCCTGAGTAACAGACATCCAAATTGAAACAGCTCAGCCTCCCCCCCTCTTTTGTTGTGTCTTCCATCCTCTTTGCTGCTCCCTTTTTGGGTTACACCTTGGGCTGCTGCACTTGTGGCACCAGCACCTAACCTTGCCAGCGAGGCGCAAGAGTTCTTCTGCCCAGAAACAACCTGCAACTGGGCTTTCCTGGATGCCTGCCCCCTCCCCCCTTACCACACTAGGGAGGCCCAGCACCTTGCCTCTGCTGCTGCCTGTCCAGCCCTTACTGATCTAGGGGAGCAGGAGCTCCAAGTTCACAGCTGGACCTCTGCTTCAGGCACAGCAGTGCTCTCTGCCGCCACTGCCTTGCTAGGCCAACTTGTCAGCCAAGCTCTGTGATACCAATCTATAGAGTATGGGTGCAACTCTTCCACGGGTTATCATGGGGCCCAAACGCTCATCTGTTGTTGATGAGCACTGGCGGGACGCAGGGCTGGCCTGCAAACTCGTCTTGCTGCTTGCTGACGCCTGGTTGCACCTGCCAACCGGATACAAATGGCTCCCTAGGATTAGAAGCGCTGGAATTTATATTGTTAGTCCTCAAGCCCTGATTGCTCCTAGAGTTCCACTGCTGAATGGTACTCGTCTGCTTGCCAGGAGCTTCACACGGTGGGTCCTGAAGCGCCTTATACTCTGTGTCGGAAAGGGGGAATGTGCGGGGCTCCCACGGTTGGACGTTCTATGACAGAGAGAAAGAGCAGCAGCGTTAACGGAATATATTGTTGTCATTTGAGGAGGAGGCGCGAGAAAGAGAGAGATGTTATGCATGCTTCCATCTTGCTTGGATTTGATTAAAAACCAGAGCAGCTTTTCTCTTGAAGGAACAACACAATCAAAAGTAATCATCCTCTCAACCGTTATTCATAGGTCTAGTTTATATATGCCACTTTCTTTATCTTGATAAATATGATGCCTTCCGTAGAATGAGAAGCTGTTTTAAGTCACTGGCAACAAGATGCCAAGGTGCTCAGCTCAGATATCATGCTAAGCACAATTAAAAGGCTACACTATAGAATAAGCATTTAAGCAAACCATGCTTTAGAGATGCATGCCAGCTTTCATTCTTCATCTGCTCAACACTCAACTTCATTGGCTTACTCCTATTTCAGTGGGGCAGAGAGACACAGTAGGTGCCTTAACTGTCTTAGCAGTGCCTCCTTAACTGTGGTAAGATCAAAGACAACGTAGTTTGCAAACTAGTTTCAATACTCTTGTTTGGCTGCCTTTACAAACAATGCTTTATGAACCAATATAGGTTCAGAGGTAAAAACTATGGCCTGGCATCATGCAACCCACAAGACTAACAACCCAATTATTGTGACACCTTTTTGGAAGTAAATTACAAGGTTTAACTTCTGGTTTCCCCCCCGCCACCCACAGCACACAAATGCAAACAATCCACTGCAATGATACATTCAAAGTCCAAATATAGTAGGTTTATTTGCATCCCCTTCAGCCCCGGAACTGCTTGTGAGCAATTCTTCGATTGTATTCTCTTGTCTTTTATGGCAAATCCAAGATGGTGACATCATTGTATACGCTGAATGAGCGACCATGGTGGGCAATGAAGATGACAGAAATGCTTCAAATATGTATGGTTTGCCAAGTAAACAGGCTGTATATTAGCTCTCCAAGTAGAAACACGGGTCCTCACCTGAATATCTTCGTCCATTTCTGAGAAGGAGAAACTTGTGTCTTCACTAAAGGACAGACTGTTTCTGCCCCTGCCCTTTATGAGGAGGGGCTGCAGAACATTGAAAAGTTCTGGGCTGAGAGACCCCACGGGAGAATTTGCATACTGGAGATGGTTAAGATTATGTGACATGGCATCTGGAGAGCCCGGCTGAGGAATCCATCGGCCATCTGCTCTATTAGAGCTCCTAAAAGAAAAACACGCCACAAAAACCAATCACACTGCAAATGTGAAGCCACACTGTGAGGACAACTGTTACGCATGAGAACTGTAAAACTCAAAGAAGTGCAAGCTAAGAAGCAGAGAGGCCTATAGCCAAGGTATCATGCAGAATTTCAAAATGAACTCTTCACCCAAACTGCACTCTTTAAAAACAACAGGAGCGCACTGGGCAGGGGGCGGGAGAGAGAGTCCACTTGACTTTTCACTGCCATATTTACAGCCAGCACTCTGGCAATAATTCTACTCATGGATATGACAATGAGGCTAAACTACTAGAGAGATTCTGCCTGGTTTAAGCAAGGGAATGTGGCTTAATACAGAGATCTTAGCTGCCACATATTGCAATAATTGTAGTCCTCGGTGTTTGGAACAGCACAGGATACTAAGGCTCTGAAATTAAAACGAGAGCCAATGGTAAGTCTTCCTACAGACAGAGGGTGTGTGTGTGTGTGTGTGTGTGTGTGTGTGTGTGTGTGTTACCGGGTATTTCATTCATCCTGTTATGCTGTTACGATGCTTCCAAATCTTCATAGAAGCCAATTCTCTTCCTACCTGCTCTTAATCTATTACTTTCTGAAAACAGAGAGGCTCAAAATATGATGAATCTCTATTATAAGGGAAATTCCACAGCTGCTTCCAAGCCCGCTTGCATACTTTTGGAGCACCCTTAACAAAAGCTTATTCATTCGTTATTTTAAACCTGTCAACAGTTAGGCGGGATACGTGTGGGTGGGTGAACCAAAGCTATCAAATTATTTCCTAGCTAAGGAGAAACTTAAATCTTGTCTACTAAGGCTCAATGCAAAACTCCTAATCCACTCAACCACAGTTCACTTTACTCACTCTTCATTAATGCTTTGCTTACAAGTTATGCAGGAAACAAAGTTTTTAATATAATCTGACTTAGGAAGAGAACTATTCCACAACACACAGCTAACAGTAAATATTAGGATACCTGTTCCCTCGCCTGTGGGAAGTGCTTCCTGCCCAGGAATCCCAGCGGGCCCTTTCCAGCTCTTCATATTTTTGGTGATGGTTCAGATATGTCTCATCAGAAATATCTTCCAGCTAGGACAAAAGAAACTTATTTTTGACACATTCAAGAGAGTCACAGCTGTTTCTAAATTGATACTGTACACCCGCCCACCAATACACAGGGAAAATAACCACATAATCTGTACAGGCCCAGCAGTGCAAAAGTTTTAGAAAGTACAGATTCCCCCTTTCCACAGTTGCTAGAACATCACAGGTGTACACCAGTAGAGAGGACTGTTTTGGTAAACATGGCTACCAAATAAAGTACATTGATTTTGTCCAAAAACGGAACCAACTCTGCACCTTAATAACTAAATTTATGGAACATGTGTATACAAACCTTTTGGATACACAAGAATGGAGATAACATTTTCTCACACAAAATAGGTTTTACACTCCTCAGTGGCAGTGTTGTTCAGTCTTGAATGAGAACAAACCAAAAGGAGTATGTGTTTGCTTTGATTGGTTCAAGACACAAAATGAATGTACTGTAGAGTCTTATGACTGCTGGCAGGACAAGCAAGGTAAGAATGGTGGTCTGTCACCTAAGGGAGTCAATTCTATGTAAAGTGTCATTGTACACAGTAAATACAAGGCAAGAGAAGCCCTGGTCCATGCAAGCCTAGTTAGACAGATGCACTGCTTGAGGCATGAGATAATGACCAGACCTCTTCCTCCTCACCTCTGAATCTACTTCTCCTGAGGTCTTCAGCTCTTTGAGATCCACCATTCTCCAGCTGCAGGAAGAAAATGACTCAGGGTTAGGGTAATTTCTGCACATACTGCATCAAACCAAAAGTGTACTCCAGGGCTTGGCTTGCTATGGTGCTGCTGCTTCCTCACCAGTAGACACTGAGGCAATGCCACATTCTGAAGTCAAATACCTTCTCCAAAATATCACCAAAGGAGATGTCAAAACAGGCTATGCCTAATTAGCTCTAGTGCTCACTTGTGCAAGTCCTAAAAACCATGCAGGTTTCACCTTTCTCATAAGCAAGTGGACCTGCTAAATATCTACTGCTGAAATAGGGCGGTGGGACAACAACGCCGACAGTGTGAGATGCACAGAAGCTGAGTAAATGCACACACCATCCTCCGGCACCAGGAAATAAACCCATCCCTTATTCATGGCTATCGGGCTTCATCAATTCCACTCTTAAAACATACATTGATGTACAGTGGAACCTTGGGTTTTCAAACTTCATCCGTTCTGGGAGTCTGTTCGACTCCTGAAACTGTTTGAAAACCAAGGTGCAGCTTCCAATGGGCTGCAGGAGCTTCCTGCACTCAAGCGGACTTCTGGGTTTTCGGTGTTCAGGAGCCAAAACCTAAGACTACCAAGAGGTTTGAGAATCAAGGTACGACAGTACAGTACAGAACTCAATCACCCTCAAGCTTACCACTGCTATTGACTGTGTAGCACGAAGGGATTTATTGGGGGGGAGTGTCATATAATTATTGGGGAAACTGCCTTGTGTGCTATATGGCAGAAAAAGTGTGTGTGTGTTTGTGTGTTGTGTGTTTAAGAGCAAGTTTCTAACCCTCCATCCTGTGGAAGCAAACATACATCGCTTGCACCCAATATTCCTCAAGAGCCATGAGGGCTAGAAAACTGCTCCATAGCTGCAAAAAAACTTTAAAAGGAAACAAGAGTTGACAGTGGATGAAGATGTGCTTTAGGGTCAGGTGCAAGTAACCTGTGAAGCTCTAGATGGATGTTTCTGAACTCCAATTCCCATCATCCCTGCCAAATGGCTACACTGGCTGCAGATAATGAGAGTTAGGATTCCAGGGCACCCAGGTCCTGCTGTAACACACAATTCAGCCACTGAGTGTTTGGCCAATTCATGGTATTTTAAGTTCCTCCACACCTGGAATTACAGCTAATGCTTCACCAGGAGGTACAGTTAGGAAACTGCCACCATGCCTCAGGGCACTTTAGAAAGGATTGTGTTGATGTGACAACTTCAAGAGTTGTTGTTGTTGTTAACTCAGCCCTGTCCTTGACTAGCAAAACGCCATTTGGCATAGCGTGCTGTACGTATACTCTTACAAAAGGACAACTGGATTTCTTGCAAGGGTTTTCCCTTATGAAATACACTGCTCTTATGTCTAAATCAACATGCTCCAGCTGCTGTTTAAATCTGAAGAGCCTCCAGGTGAACCCACCTTGGTGTCAAAATCTCTTTATACTGTAGCTTCTCCACCCGTGTAGCTGCAGCCATTGACATGGGGATCACTATATTGTTGATGTCATAGGAACATTCCACCTTTTTCTTCTTGGCAGGCTGCTGAAACCAAACAAGGATCATCAGAAAATTATACAAAAACATAGTACTGTCATTCGCATTTCCTCCCAACGCATCAAGTACAAGCACCCCATGGCTGGTTAACCAACGGCGTCTAAATGCCCGCACAGCCAAATATAGAGTCTAGCAGCTGTTTCAACATCTCTCTGTGTGCATTACCTGTGTGCTGTGAGACTGTGCTGGTGTGACCTAAGCAGCTGCAACAAATCTGAGCACTGATATGCCTACAACAGCATCTCTTATTATTGGCCTGATGCTCCATGCAGAATCAATCTTGCCTGAATAAAAGGACTCTTAGGTGTGCCACATTTTTGCATAGATTTGCTGCAACTGCTCTGTGCAGCGGTTGTTCTTAGCTGCCTTGAGCATGCCAATGGAAAGATGGTGCATACATCTTAAGACATGAATAATGAGCAGCCACCTAACATTGAATGTGCTACAGAGCACAGAATGGGATGGGGAAAGTATCTTGACAGGGTGGGGCTAGGGGATGGAAGTTTTCCAGGCAAAACTCCAAAGGCATTTCAGCCACCATGGAATACAACACTATTAGCCTGAGATATGGTTAGTGAGGTCCTTCCAGCAGGGCAACCATATAATCACAGTCAGGCTGTTTATTGATAAACACAGAAGCCATCTGAAATACAGCTTATGGCTTTTTAAAATACAAAGAGAGCAGACAACCTCAGGATGAAAAAGGGTGAAATAGTATATACTGTAGAAAAACACCCAAGACAAGAAGCTGAAGGACACAGGAATATTCCGCCCAAAGCAAACATGAAAAGGGGATAAATGGATAGTCTTTTGCCTCTATTTCTACTGTACATTTTATTCAACCTTCAGGGCTTCCTTTTTCTTATGAAAAAAAACCAGCAATGGTTTTGTTTTGTTTTGTTTTAGTGTAGTAGTCTGCAAATCTAACCAATAATATTCCTAAAAGAAAACGAAAAAAGCCACCAGGAGATATACTTGAAACAGCATAGCAAATGAGTTAGGAGACAATTCAAGGTTAAGAGAACAGCACATAATTTAAAAAAACATTTTGCACTCCCAAACATGCCTCGCCCAGGGGAAAGATGAAAGAGGCTTAAGTTTAAAGCGAAAGTCACCCAGCAACACTAATTCTTTAGTTCCTCTTTGCAGTTCTGTTTGCCAGAGGGACTGTGTTCCAACTCACCAACGTCGAGCTGCTAGCAGCCATGGAATTGCCAGGGACTTGGTTGGAGTGGAGGGCAAGAGTATTTTCAAAGCACAGAGATGGCACATGATGTAAAGAACTAGGTCTGTAGGTCTGAGGGCTAGGAACAAAAAAGCTGCGACTGGCCGATCCTTTCAGCAGAGGACCTGGTAATGAAAACATGAAATTAAAAGGCACTCCAGTGAAATCCAGATCATTTAGTAAGTCACAGCTATCCTGTGCTCATCAAGACAGACAGGAAATGAGGATATACTAATTCTGCAACTTCTGCTTAACGGCCACATGGTAGATGGGAGTTCCTTTTTTCCACTGTACTTTCTGGAAATAGTTTACCTGTTATTTTTTTAATGTTGCTCGACTGGAGGAGCAACATCAAGTGGGAGTGAACCGCAAGTGTATCAATATATATGTTACCCTAAAATATTGCTCCCGATGCCCATTTTGTAGATGTCCTGCCTAAACCACCAACAACCCTACTGTTAAAATTGAGGCACAATGATGAGCAGCATGGAGAGAGTGGACAGAGAATTTTCTTTTGCCTCTCTAGCACACTTCAAACTTGTGTTCATCCAATAAAATTAACACAATCGTTTTAGGAGAGGCAAAAGGAAAAACTCCATTTAGACAATGAATAATGAACGGAGATTCTCTGATACAGTACATTATGAGAAGATGACCACTCAGATGCTTTTAAAAAGCACTGGGCAAGTTCATGGAGGACTGTTATGACCAATAGCTACTGATAGATATAAGCAGAACTCCCCTTGACAGATTCAATAGACCTCTGGTTTTCAGATATTGGGGACAAACAACATGCTATATCCACCTCTTTCCGGCTCCTGTCAGGGAGTGCCATGGGGCATTGGCAACTCTTGGAAATAAATGGACCTGACAATCCTTTGGTTTGATTTTGCCCGTAGCTGATCTTTTCCTCAGACAGAATGTAGCACCTTTAAGGGGAACTTGGGCCAAGAGCTAAAATAATGCTTCTCATATATTGCATATAATTTACCAGATGCGGAGAGGGATGAAGAACAAATGTTGTTGGTAAGGTCTTTCAAACCCCACTGGGGTATCTTGAGAGTCTTGAGTTTATGACTCAGCCTGTGGTCCTCTCTCAGCAAGGCTTCAAAGTGTAAATGAAGAGGGTTGCCTATTAGCAGAAGAAAACAAGTTAACCCACACATGTTATTATTCGTTATTCAAATTTATATCCTGTGATTGTTACAAATAATTCACAAATCATGATAATTGCACTGAATACTTCCGATAATTATAGTACATGCATATTAATGGTACAATATTTTGCTTCAGGTTTTTTAAAAAAATGGGATCGGTTAGATTTCACATACTGTTCTTGTAGGTTTATGTACTTTACACTGTGGGGTGTTTTTTACCCTGATGGTTTGTGTGCAACTATATTATCTTACTTAAAAAGGGAAAGATCTCAGTGAAGGCATGATTTATTTTCTTTGTACTTGCAACTGGTACCAAGCTCAATACCATCCATTTGGTATTTAACTTATTTCCTGAATTACATTTGACTCCCAAAGCATACTGACATAGCTGGGCAATATATTGATGTATTGTCCAAAACTGGATTAAAGTCTATATTGTGATACTGTTTCATAATTTTTGACCTGGAAATGTTGTAAATTTTGTCTCTGTGTGTGTGTGCTTTGCAAAAATCACAACATTGGAAAAACTGTGAAGCCAGCCAATGCCTCTACATAGCTCCACCCTTATTTCAGACATCGTGATATATTGCGATGTTTAGCTGGTGATATATCGCAATGTTGAAAACCAGATATCGCCCAGCCCTACATAAACACAATCCATTTCAATAGTAACAAAAAGTAGATGACTAAGGCTTGTCACATGTCACAGCACAGGAATCCTGCACGCTCAGTAAACTACGGTCAGCAAGGTTAATTGTGGACCTTCACAGATTTGGCCTTTATCAGCAAAGGTCTGGCTCACTATAAACCAGGGGTGGCTAACCTGTGGCCTCTAGATGCTGTTGGAATTCCAACTCCCACCAGCCCCAGCCACCATGTCCAACGGTCCAATAGCATCTGGACATTATATAAATTAATGAATAACAGCAACAAAATTTGAAAGGCCACAAGTTAGCCACCCATGTTTGAAACGAATGATAGGGAAGGAAACGTTTGAGTGATACTTTTACCAATGAGAGAATCACAATATAACACACCAGAATTTATACAAATAAATGTGACTTAAGCATCGGTGAAATAAACTCTGTGCCACTGGTCATCTTGCAAAAACACCACCTTTGGTACTTACAAAATAATGGCAGCACACTGCTTTTATTGCTTTTGCAAATTTCCCAACTTTTGCTTTCTAGTAATCTTTGTACATGATTCTCTTAAATCCCTTTAAAAGGCAATATGTTAATTCTTTAGAGAAGCTGTTCTCCATGGAAATATCAAGCAAAGTAAAAGGAAACTCTGTTCTACATTATTTATACAAATGCAGCCTCTACAAATGTGGCAGAACACAGCAGTGCCAAAGCCTCCACTGAGATAAGATGGCGAACAGTCAGCTCATGCAAGTAGAATGAAGAAACAGGCAGGTTCTTCATTCCACATGAAGAGGCTGTTTATCATTTTACTCACCATGAGAAAATGAAAGAATGGGATGGAAGCCTGAGTCCAGCAGAGATACCCGTTCCTGTAAAGACATTGTCTCTGGGTCTATGGTCTGGACAGAGGCCTTACAGTCACACAAGATGCAGGAATTGGGTCGTTCACAGTTACACTTCATACTGAGAGGTTTCTGTGGCTGGAACACAAAGGAGATCAACAAAATAGTTATTTATCTGGAATGGTAAAATCGGCCACTCTCTGTTTCAGACACAGGTTAAAGATGACTGCAAACCAAGTAACCCAAAGGCCTAATACATAAAAAAAGCAAAAGCACAACAAGCTCTGTGGAAAACGTTGCTTCTTCCAATGGGTACAGTAATGCTCCAGAGAACAAAGGCAAGCAAGAAGTGCCAAAACTCAGCGGTATGGGTGGGGCCTAAGAGTACAACTGTCACTTCCTTTCCAATCTCTTCCTGTTCAGAATCCTGGCTCTTCCCTTTGCAAACATTCCATTTCTACTTGCTGTCATGATTGAATACAAACAATGAGCTTTTTAAAAAAAAAAGTGTGATATATTACCTGTTCCCATGGCTCTCTTCATACTGCTGAACCCTTTTTTAGCAGAGCACTTAGCAATACTAGAATGACTACAACTGGGAGGCTCCAGGTTCAAATCCCTGCTCAGTGACAAAGCTTAGGATGATAGCCAGACCTACTGAAATCAATTGCCATAAGTAACTAGGTGAGATATCCCAGTGGAGATGCTACCCCCCCTTTTTAAAAAAGAGCCAATTTTCTCTTGTTAGCATACTTTACATGAGTCATGGTGGAATAATAGTGCCAGAATCTTTCAGGTGCTCATCTAACTAACATTGCCTATACTTCTTCTATTAAATTAGTAGCAGCAGTAGTACTAGCCCATCAGAATTATTATTATATATTTATACGCAGCCTTTTCCCCTGACGGGACTCAAGGCAGCTTACAGAAAAATGCAAGAATCGTTTAAAATATAGCATAAAAACAATAATAGAACTAAAACTACATACATATAGTAAACATACAGATAATCACAAAAAAAACAGCACAGCACCGGCCCTTTCATTAAAAGCAGTCAATCCCCCAAAGCCTGTTGGAACAAGTAGGTCTTCACCTGCCGGCAGAGGGACAACAAGGAGGCAGCCAATCTAGCTTCTCCAGGCAAGGAGTTCCAGACTTGGAGAGCTGCCACCAAAAAGACCCTTTCCTGCATCCCCACAAAGCGTGCTTGTGAGGGTGGCGGGAGCAAGAGACGAGCCTCCCCCATAAGATCTCAAAGGCCAAGCAGGTTCTTATGAGGGAATGCTGCATTTTAGACAGCTTGTACTTAAGCCATCTAGGGCTTTATAGGTCATAACCAGCACTTTGAATTGTGTCTGGAAACAGAATGCTATCCAGTGGAGCTGCTCTAGCAAGGGAGTTGCCTGCTCCCTATAACCAGCCCCAGTCCAGAGTCTGGCTGCAGCTCTTTGAGCCAGTTGAAGTTCCTGAGCACTTTTCCAAAGGCTGTCCTACGCAGAGTGTGTTACAGTAATCCAAATAGGCTGTAATCAAGGCATATGTCACTGTGGCCAAATCAGACATCTCAAGCGATTCTGTCTGGAATGCCTACAATCCAGATCTCCAAGGTAACAAGGCTACCACCATTTGATTGCTGCCACCAGACAAAATTATGTCCTGCCTGTCTCTCCTTAAAGGTTGGCATTGAGACAAACATTATCAGAACCTTCTTCAACAACAGCTGCAGAGGTGAAACATCGCACCTACCTTTCTGCTAAGGTGTGAGACTGCACTGACTCTCACCAGCCTGCGCTTCCTGTATCTGCAAATTGGACGGATTCTAGCAGCAACACAGCTGTTGTCAAGGGAAGATAGTGTAGCTGGCAAGCTATTGTTGAGTTGCTTTGGTTTCTTGAGAATCCTGTTGGCATCCACATCATCTTGGGAATTGCTGGAGGAGCATGTGTTGAAACTGCAGTCAAAAGGAAGAGATTCACACACTGAAAATTCTTCTGAAAGGGGGATCTAGAAGATTCAATACTGTACTTGGGCAGATTGTCCTATTACATGTATTTTTGTAGTTTCAGTCCTCAACCGTCACATTCGACCTACCAAAAGCAACACAGAGCCTTGTAGCACCTTAAAGAGTAACATTTACTTTTTAAAAAATGGAATTTTATTAAGAGTTTATAACGAAAACTACTAAAATTATTGCCAAATATCCTTTTTGTCCAAACTAAAAGAAGTTAAGAGAAGAGAAAGAAAAATAAAAAGGAATAGAAAAGGAATTTAAAGAGAGAAAGTGAGAAAAATAAAAAAGAGAAAATGTAAGAAGCTATATATAAACATTATTCCCTAAACCAGTGGTGGCTAACCTTGACACTCCAGATGTTTTGGAACTACAACTCCCATCATCCCTAGCTAACAGGACCAGTGGTCAGGGATGATGGGCGTTGTAGTTCCAAAACATCTGGAGTGTCAAGGTTAGCCATCACTGCCCTAAACCATTAACTTCAATTCTCAAATCCAAATGTCATTCTTTTCCCACGCAAATAGTATATGAGAGGTTTCCAATCTCTTAAAGAGTAGCATTTTTACAGCATCAGCTTTCAGTCTTTAGTCCACTTTAGTCCATTAGAGGTGTAAAGTATTATCATGAGTTACAAGTATACATAAACATACAGGTATGTTGTTTTGGGGGGGCGGGGGGGGTTGTAAACAGACTGTTGGCAAGTAAAGAAAAGCAGAAAGTATAGAGTTTCATTTCTGGCAAGGCTTAAAAAAAAAACAACTAACAATGATTATACTGTGCCACTCAGAGTCAGCAAGAGCTGGGAAACAGGGTTAACCACGTTGGCTATTTGCACCAGCTTTGCTTTACAATTACCGAAAAAACAAAAGTGACAGCATAGAAATTCAGAGGGCTAGCAGGACAAATGTAAACAACCTTGCCCTTCAAAGACTGATGTAGGCTTTCCAGAAAACTTCTCAGAACCCTTTATCAAATGGAATCTGATTTAGCATGACTTGTTTGACATGCATGCAGTAAACGAAACTATACAACTACAACACATTAATTTAACAAGCTATAGAAATCTCTCAAAAAAAATTCCAAGAGCCAGAAAACTGATTTGGAGGGGGGGGGGATCAGACAAATATGTTCCTGGTTGCATGGTATGGGTTTGAGGCCACCTTGCTGAAGCTAAACAGGCGTGGATCTGGTCAGTGTTTGAATGGGAGACTTCCTGGGAACATGTACACTGCCTGGGGTTCCATGATGGAAGTGTGCTAAACGCAGCGAGGGGGGGGGGAGCCTTTTGGTTCTTTTCAGAAGCAAGGCAGGATATAAACATTTTCTAAAAAAGAATGAATGTGCTTTCAATGTTATATTTTTAAAAATTAAAAGCTCTAGAAATGATTTTACTGGAATAACTAAACATTTTAAGGCATGATAATAGTAGACACTTCCCTAATTCTTCAAGTTTTAAAGGGGGATTGAAGGTTCTTAAAACTGTTAACATTAATTTTAGCACACTCCCAAAATCAAGCATATAAATTTAGCTATGTGTGCATGCTTCCTAGGAAGAGTCATCTGAAACAGCTCAATCTGACCAGTGTTACACCAATTTACATTATTTAGTAATGTTATGAAACAATAGGTTGGATCCAGAAAGTGGCTCTTCTCTTGAACTGTCTCTCCAGAGTGTCAAGAGACCTGCCTGAAGACGGTGAGTGTATAATTGTGCAGTAGGAGAAGGAAACTACTAAACAGCCCACACTGTTCAGGAATGATGCTTCAAGAGGATATAAAGGGGGTGGAGGGGATGGAACAAATTTGCTGAGTGAGCAGCCTTTTGCTCAGGCAATCTTTGGCTGCAATCCAATAGCGTGGATCCACAGAACCATGAGTGGAAGGGAAAATGGATTAGCTCTGCTCTGTGAACTCACATGCCAGCAACAGAGGCTATTTTTCACGGTGCAGAACCACAGTGTATCAGGAAGTTGAATTACAGAGAAACAGCAAATAACAAAAACAGGGTGAATACACTCTAGCGGGCCTTAAGAAAAAGTCTCAAAAAATGGGTTTCTGCAAAGTCTTAAGTAAGAGGTTGTGCAAATGGAGCAACCTCTCTGGGTTTAGGGTCATTTCTCTCATGCTCTTCTGCCAGTCTGGAAGCAACTCTCTGCGAGCTAAAGAAGACCTCGGCTAGCAGAAAGACACGCTTGGATCCAATCCAATGCATTTTAAGAAAAGCAAACATGTTGAAAAATAAAAGCTTATGTTTCTCAAGAGTTCTCTGGGAAATATTCCACCCACCCATACTATTGCCTTAAGAGATATTAAGAGGAATAAGCGAACCCCAGCATGCTTCAGTACATTTAAACATATTCCTGTTCCACAAACAACCTGAATCCACTGTCACTTTGGACAAGAGGCCCAAGAGGTTTTTCATACCACTGTGAAGTTTACAAGTCCTGGGAAAGAGATTTGGGTGACTGAACGCATATACACAGCCCAGAGCCCCACGCCAGCAAATGTCCAGTTTGCAGGGTGGGTGGGTCGGGTCTCAAACTTCACCATGTTGGCTTCTGCAACTGTGAGTGAGGGGGCAGGAAGAAAAGGAAAAGGACAAGGGGAAAACGCAAACTCCTTTCATGTTTTAAAAACAACTGTTTCCCTTTCACTCTTGGCCCGAAAGCGAGAGCTCCAGGCAGGCAGAGTGAGAGGGAAACAAAAACACTCTCCTTCCTCTTGTAATTAAAATATTAATCTTTACCAAATATTATAAATCTTTACCAAAAAAAGAGGCACCATAAAGGGCTATGGACATTGTTTTGCTGACACACCCACACCCTTGAATGCCACAAAGAAATAAGTCTGGTAAAGAGAGCAACCCAAGCAGGGATTAAAACCATTTTTATCAACATAAAACATCTTCAAAATTAAAACAGGCAAAACACAGTTGTGTTTATTTTGTTTTATAGCCTGCCATACAGGGTCCGACGTAAGGCAGCAATGTGCTTAACAACTTAAGGCAAAGTGGTCCCATCAAAACCGAAGCAATCCTTCTCCTGGGAGGGAATCATTGTCCCACCTTGGACAGGGAGCCACAGAACTGGTGGGTGCAGCAGAGGGAAGGAGAACTGTCACGACACATACAGCCAACATTCAGGAGGAAGCAATGTTGATGCATTTTATATGCCCAGGTGTTCTGTTCTTTTCTGACAGCAAACAGACTGTACTCAAAACAAAGCAAGACAAAAGTAGGCTTTTGCTTACCAAAACACTGTGGTACAAAAATGAAGATTCGGAGGTTTCACACCTTGCCATTTTAGTCAAACATGGTAAAGACACATGCTGACGCTAGTGATAGCTGTTTCAAGATGCTGTATTGTTTTTTTGAAATGCCTTATTCAACCAACCTTCCCCAACCTGGCACTCTCCATATCTTCGTTTGACAATTGTTGCCATCATTCCTGACCACTGGCCTGTACTAGCTTGGACTCAGGTTTGTCTACAGTGCAATAGCAACTGGGGGTTGGGGAAGGCTTTTCTAGACATTTGTTGAGATAACTAGGCTTCCAAGTTGTGTCCAGAACATTACCGAAGTGCACCCAACCAACTAGGCATTTGCTACTCCACGTTCATAGCATCAACCAGAGACCCCTCGCACAGCACCTAAGGAACCAAGAAGAGCCCTGCTGGATCAGTGCCCATGGGACAGCAAGTAGGAACAGAGGCATGGATCCAACTGAATGGGATGGAGCATGCCAAGAATCTGGAGTCTGGCCACTTAGCATTCCATTCATTTCATGAGTTATCTGCTGCCAACAGATACTGATCACAATGCCCAAGCAACAGCCAACGTGTAAAGATTTGCAATCTCTTAGCCAACACTAAAAAGTCACTATAAATCTTTGACAACTACGGCTCGTTGTAAAGCGCTGTGACATGCCTCAGGCTCATGCATTCCCCTCACCCCTCCTTTGCAAGCCAGAAGAGGATATTTAAAGGTTTCTGAATATAGTTCAGAAAGTAGCTCGTACAAACCACAGGCAGAAAACCAACACCGTCTTGTGCAATTAGGCTTCTGCCTCCTCTCCTGCTGCTCCCTGTGCATTCTCCACATCTACTGCAGAGGATTCCCCCAAACCTCTGGAGCAGATTTTGGAGCTTGGGGGGGGGGGCTGCAGGGGGGAGGAGAGTCAAGATGCAGTCCTGCTGCATGAGTGAAAGTCCACTTTGCTTGTGCAAACTGCTTGTACAGGAACACTGTTGGATAGAACCCTCTATAAATGGACAAGGATTTCACATCAGGCTCACATCCTGCTTTGACATAATGGCTTATTCATTTCAGTTTTTACAAGCCATGGTTTCCTGCACATGGAAGATATATTTATCAGTCACCTCATGCCAAAGCCTTTAGGCAACATACAATAAAAGAGATTAAATGCAGCGAAACACATCCAGATACCAATTATTAATAAATGAACAAACCAAACAGCAACAAAAGCAACTTCAACCCTGGCTCAATTATACCAAATTTTTAAAAACCCCACCTGTATATGCAAAACACAATCACCATAAGAATTTGAAAATGAGCTAGAACAGATGACATGATTTTAAATTCAATTTGAAACTTTAAAAGTAATTAAAAAGCTGAAAGAAGGAGAATGCTTTTGTCTGGCGCCAAAATGGCATTAAAATGGATGCTAGGCAAATGCTTTAATATGACAGGAAATTGCAGCTTGTTCAGAATAGGAGCTTTAAATCTCTTCCCCTCATGCATAGAGGGGGGCGTGAGTCAGGCTCACTAGGGTGCATTCCAAGTAGCTGAATGCAGCAAATGGCTTCATTTTCAGGGGTTAGCAGTAGGATGAGCTGCAGCAAACCTTGGACTTGTGCACTACCCCCAATAAGGAGCTTGCAAACTTTTGTTTACATCTTGTTTTGACATCTGAACCTGGACAAACTTGAGTTAGTTTTACCTATGATTAGTGAAAGCAAGATAACCCCCAAACATTAGTTTATTCAGCCTTGCTGAATCAGACCAAAGGTTTATATTGTCCTATTACCCACAAAGACCAGCCGGATGTCCCAAGGGGAGCCACGCAAGTAGGATACCATTACAGAGCTCAGGAGCTTCTTTTATCACATTACATTAACAGTCCCCATCACTTCAGAGCATTCTAAATGTGATGCGAGCAAAGTAGGAAGGGTGCAATTTTTGCATTCAATAAAGTTTCTAGTATACATTGCCTTTGTTGAATTTCATCTCCACACGCAATTAGTTTGCAATGGACATGGCAATGTCTCTTCAAACATTGCCACAACATGAGCATAAGACCATTGCTCTGTACAGTTTATATTTTTACTGAGAACAGGAGAAAAGGGGCTCCCGATTCCAGAAGCCATGCTTCTACCTAAGCCACCTACCAGCCTGGTGCCTGCCTTTCAGCAAGAGCCTGGCGTCTCTAAGGGAGGGAAGTTCCCTCGGCCTGCTCAGGAGACAGAGCCCTTGGGCCAAGTTAGGCTGCACACATGCACACACAGATATCTCCAAGGATGATTTTTGCCTGCCGCTGAGGAGGCAGGCAAGGCAGACTAGAGAGCTAAGGCAGAGAGTTACCCTGCAGTGCACACACAATTTCTCAAAGGCGATTTTGGCGGCAGCCTGCCGCTGCCGCTACAGGGGGCACGGAAGAGCAACTGAGGCAGTTAGCAATTGCAACAGCTGCACAGGACAGAAAGAAGCATCGGCTTCCCAATTTTTGCAATATCGTGCTATTTGACTATCCCACATAAGCACACACCTGATTCAAGATATATTGCCAGGTAATATTTTTTAAAAAAACGGTTATCCTGATTTGCTCTCAGTAGCAGTATAAAACAATATATTGCCTGGTCCTACTCTGGAGCATATCTGGGGGCAGTGTGGAGGGGGGAGATCGGTTGCACGAATGGAAGTATATCTGCTTGTGTAATGACTTGGTTAGATTCAACCCAATTAAGGACAGCAAGACGTTCTCTTGCAAGGAGTCACTACTACTCTTTGCATGTGAACCATAGGCATTGCACCCAGGGGAATCTCAGAGGAATAACGCACCCCTGTCTTGCAGGTATTTGCTAAAGAAAATGTGTAGAACATGTGTAGAGAACTGGTCGTGTGGGGTAATACAGGAGATTCAGACTAAGGCCTGAAAATAAACACCTACTCTTCCTACAATCAATTTAATGCCGTTCTCTGCCATGACAGAACATCAAGAATTAAAATTCCTAAAGACTGACCTCCATATGCTGGCATCTGTAGATGCTAATAGCTTGTATTTACTATATTTTGGTAAAAAAAGTAAAATTTGAATCTTGTTCTATTGTGATGAATAAAAATGGCAACGCAGGGGTAAACTTGACCAATAATGAACTGGAATCTGTTGTGAAGAAAGAGAAACTTTTCTTAAGAAGCTGATATGGTGCTCAAAGGCGACATTTGACGGCTCTACAGTGGTACCTTGTTTTGAGTCTGAGATCCGTTCCGGAGCCCTGGATGCTCCACAAAAGGGACGCTCGGTAAAGCGCCGCTGTGCGCACGCGCACGGAGCAGTTTGCACTTCTGTGCATGTGGCAAACCCGAAAGTAACCCGTTCCGGTACTTCCGGGGTTGTTGCGGATGTTCGCCGAAATGGACGGCTGACGGGGCGGACGTTCGCGGAAGTATTACTGTATATGGAACCTGAAAACAGCTATGCAAGAGGATTTGTTGACCACTGACTGAGGCATCTTTCCCCAACCAAAAGTTCTCCTGTGACTACATTCAAAACTGAAATTGTACAGAAGGAAGAGACACAGAAAGCCTTTGCTTGCCACACCAGCACATATGGAGCCACAGACAAGCGACCTGAATGCATTTTACAACAAGCTTCGCCAAACGATGTATTCTATTTTGGTCCGAGAACATTTAAAATTACAGCAATCCATATAGAAGAATTCTTTTTTTCTCAAAAACACCAAATTAATTTTCTCTCTTTTAATCAGAGTCAGTAGAACACAAATGTTTACTCAGCAAGACAAATTCCAGAACATCACACTGATCAACCTGAAAGAAAAGTAGGACTAACCAGTTACTTATTCCGTTGACTTGATGGGGTGATGTGCAGGCTTTGGGGGGCTCTGGAGACCCATTGATGGGTGTACAGGAGGGACTTTGACACACAAGGTTTCTTAAAGACTGCGCAAGGCGAGAATTCTGCAAGAGAAAAATGAAATCTCAAACTCAAGTAAGTCTTGTGACAGAATGAATCAGAAGACTCATTTGTTTTGTGCTCTGGAAGCAGGAAGAGAAAAAAACAAAGCAAAAGCAGCAATTTAACAAAGTGCAAAGTAGTTTGCCATCTCAGTAGGGGTAATCCAGAACCATCTCCTGCCTCTTTCCATATGTCTGCATTCGAAAGATCCATGAATACACCCCCAGGCTCCAATTTAAACATTAGAAGCTGCTTTTAATTTCATCCACAAACTAAAAATAAGACCTGAGCATTTCCTTCCTCTCATGAATGATTAGATCTCAACAAAAAATACCAGTAAAGAGGGGAGTAATCCAATTATCCTCTACGGCTACAATCCTATGATGCAGGAATGGCACCTAACATTTTAAGAAACTTCTCAAGATTTCAGTCTAAGTATTGCTATTTGGCGACAAGAATAAGACAAGCTAGGATGAAAGCAACCACCAAAGATAATGATGCCAGTCAATCCATAGCAGATGGAGAGGCGACAGAGACTTAATTTTTTAATAGCCATGTTTTTAACAGTCAATTTTAAAACTGTGAAATATTTAATATTATTATAGGAGATAGAAATCCTACTTATGAACTGAATTGTATTATTTCTTGCTGGTCTTTGACCGTATTAAAGTTTACAACTACTCTCAAGATTTCAGCTCTCATCATGATGGTGCTTAACATATTTGGTAATTTCCAACATACTACTTTGTAAGCTCTTTGAGAATGAGACTCTGAAACACACAACAAACCCCACACACCTGCCATAAATGTTATGCCAAAAGCTGTCAGAAAATTTATCTCAAAGGATATTTATAATCAGGTCACTTTCAACATCAGGTAGTTCCAACTTCAGATTTGCTACCTTCACTTAAGAAGGCAGCTAAGCTATTCATTAACAGGAAGCTTAGTTATCCATTTTAGCATTTAAGAAAAGAGGTCTTGCTGTAGGGAAGATGCACAAACAGCCACTTAACAGGAAACACATAAACCTCAGTGAATATTACAGGAAAGCTGTAATCAGGGCCATGTGTTTCTATGCCTCCAGGCATTTGCTGCACCCCTGAATTTGGCATCCTGAGTATTGTTTATCTGTTTTTACTTTTTAGGCAACCATATTTGCAAGTAAGCTAAGCTGAAATAACGGGACTTACTTCTAAGTAGGCATGCACAGGATTGGTCTATAATTTTGCAGAGAAAAACATGAATTCAGGAGCAAACGGAAGGAAGGGAGGGAAGAAGAGAAAAGGGAAAGAGTGTGTCTGGTGACAGTTCAAATGCCAGCAAATCAGCCGGGACAGGATTTCCAGCATCTATTTCCCACGGTTGACATGCATCCTTCAGTCTACCCTCCCACCCCATCAGGACAGGAGACTCCTCCTTAAAACCAAAGCCCAAAGACACAACACTGAGTAGTAAAAGCATACTGTATACAAAGCCTGAACAATAAAAGCCCTCACTCTGTCCTGTGGGAACAGCATGTTAAGTTCAAAAAGAATGGCTCTTTAGAATACACTTATCAACATATCAGTGAAATTAAGATTAGAAGATCGCTCTGGGAAATCCACAGAGATTCCTCATCACTGGGAGAATTTGTTAACAGCCAGCCAGGAATTTGGATCACTTCAAGGAAACATCTGCATGAGACTCAATTCAACATAAAGTCTCAGCATCAGTGTGACAGTCCCCCACTACTCCTGAACCACTTTTTCCATGAGAAATGGAGCAGAAGCCCTCCTCATTTCTTCTTGGAGTATTCCCACCCATTGCTTGACAAGACTTGTTCTTTAAGAAGCAAACCACCATGACAGCCACTGCCAATGCATGAAGACATGTTTCAGTCATGCGAACAGCTTCCACAAAACTATGGAAGAACTTTCACTATTTCACCTACCGGTAGCAGTATGTGCTCAGAAGAAGATCTCACTACAGACAACTATGTTTACAGAGGGCTGTGCAAATCAAGCATTTTACTCCCAATTGCTCAGATACCAGGATCAATTCATTCTATCTTAACTTGTGATCAGGAATTCATTATGTATCATATTAGACCTACCACCTGAAATGACAAATAAAGCTACCTTTCTCAACTCCTGACGGATAATCAGTAACAAGATAACTTGAAAGGAGAAATACATTTTTTGTTTAGAGAAAAGCCATCAAGCATAAAGAATTCTAGGTCTGTGCAAGATATGGCAGAATGAATGAGAAAGAACTGGAAGTTTGCAGGGCAAAAACAAGAAAAGTAATTAGAGAAACAGAATTACCAGGATCCCTAAAGCTATCAGGCACTGCAGCTGAGAAATCCAAATGAAAAATGAGCACATGGTGAAAATCAGAGCACATGGTGAAAATCAGAGACTATCAAAAGATGTCTCATAAGAAATGAAGTAAACTCTGGATATCATGTGCTCAGGAGGTATAAGAGAATACCTACCATTCTCCAGAAAGCTAATATGGAAATAACAGTGTTAGTTATTGGGAGAACTGTTACTTCTTAGTTCAAACCCCAGTTCAGTCTCCTATTTATCAGTTGTCCTGGGACAAGTTACTCAGCCTTCGTTTTGCTGCTTGTAAAAAGTAGTCACCATATTATTGCAAAAGTGGCAGGGACTTTGTGAAGGTATAAAATCTGTTTAAAAGATGCCATTGGGGGAAAGTCTCTTAAGATAAAATCTCTCACGGAACTCATTTATAATTATATCCTTTTTATTGTATTTAACAAGACAAGCAGACCCCCACAGGAAGTCTATGCAGCCCCTCGACCAAGAACACAAATTTTACATCTGCCTCCTCCAACAAGGTCAAGAGCAAAATTTCCCAGGAGCCTCACCCATGTAAGCCCTTTCAAGAACACTCCCAGGGGACTATATCACAAATAAAACTTAAGATTCCACTTCTGTTTTATCTGGGAAATAATATCTGGTAAAAAGAAGGCCAGATGAATGAAGAGAAGTTGTTTGTGAATACAGTATCCACCAAGATTTTTAGCAATTTCTCTAATGCAGGTGTGGGGTGGAAATCCAAATCCTGCTTTCATTAGAAACCAGCACCAATTTAGTCACTTATACTCACCCTGTACATCTACAGGATTTTTTTTTAAAAAACCCACATTACATTTCTAGACACCCATCAATCAAGCAAGCGCATGAGTTATTTCAAGCCTAAATCCAAGGCAATGCAGATTTTAAAGACTGGAACACACATTGTTAAGCAATATCATTGCACAAAAATGAGTCTACTGCCAGTTTATACACTGACCTGTTTCTCTGCATTCTGCAGGAGGTAGGAAGGGATACAGGGAGACAAGTCACACTGCCTGTCCCCGGTAGGCACCTTCAGGTGGGAGGAGGGTGGCGGCAGTATTTTATTTTTCCTGGAGTTCACCACAGCTGCAGAACCTAGACAACTCTGTTGTCTCATCACATCCTCATGCTGGAGATCACCCAAGACAACAGGGCCCTAAAGAATAAAAAAAGGATATTATTCACATGTGTGATTTTTAAGACATCTGAAAGGCAGCCCTGTTCAGGGAAGTTTTTAGTGTGTGATGTTGTATTGTTCTTTTACTATTTTTTTGAGGAAACCCAGTGCCATATAAATTATTACTACTACTACTACTACTACTACTACTACTATTACTACTACTACTGAATTACTGTATATTTGTTTATTATTTATCAAAGATAGCAAAAATGGGACTGGGTTTTGCAAAGGTGTTTGGCTGCAGTGCCCCTAATATTTTGCTAAGCCATGCACATGAAGGATTGCACAGTTGACAGATTTTTATTCACTCAAGATCTTTCCCTTCCTGCCTCCCTAAATCTTCCATAAGCAAAAATGTTTGGTAGCAGTAGGGGGGCATGCAGGATATCTGCTTTTAGATAAACTTCCTGTAGTTTTGCCTGTTAGCGCAAACAGAGCTGCAGCCAGTAAATGCCCTTAATCAGGTCCCAGACAGAAGCAGACTGACCCAGATAACCACCACTGTTTGTTTCACCGGGGCTCAGACAGCTTTCTAAATGTCCCGTATTGTCCACGTCTTCAGCACCAGTGTAAAAATACTCCATGTGCCCAGTTGCAGCTCACATGTTTTTAGCATAATTCTGATTGCTTTAAAATCATACAGTTGCAGGAAGAACTGAGGTGGAATTGGACCTCACAACAGGCTAAAAAATAATAATGGCTAGCCACCAAGCCCAGCTGCAACTTGCAGCTCTAATTATACCACAGTGAGGGCCTTACCTTACAGTGTGCATTAACTGCATCATAGTCAACCTGCTCCTGAACTCCCAAAATAAACTGTGGTCCAAACCTGGGTATAGTTCCTGAATAAGAGGTTAGAGAATGAAAGGGATACTTCTCAAAAGAAGAAAGTTGGCCTACCTTATTGGCACGGAGCTGCTTGTAAACATCAGTCTGCTGCCTTATACGATATTCCAAGTCAGAAACCTGAGCCTGTAGCCATGTCCATCGACATATAATGGCTGCTCTTTCCATTGCCCACTGGCGCTCTGCTAGGCGTCGTCTGAAAAACAAGCATTTGCATGATGTTAGTACAACAACCTATGAAATCACTGGTGCCAAATTCTAGCTATTAAGACAGTTAAAACTGTTAAGGAAAAGAAATTCCGGGGTGAGAGACTACTCAACAGCCCAGCTCGTCGGGGTGGAAGTCCCCCGCGGGTCTATGCGGTCAGTAAAAGAAGGAAGTTCCAGTCAAGTAATTTGGAGCAAAACAGCGGTCGGTAGACCATGATCTTTATTGTTGCGCAACAGGTCCCCACAGGAGTAAGAACCCTGAGCATGGGGTGACATCCTCTTTTAAAACTTCCCTCTTTCTCCCAGAATACACTTTGAGAGGCATCATTGATACATCATCACTACATCGGTAAAGGTACCCCTGACCGTTAGGTCCAGTCGCGGATGACTCTGGGGTTGTGCACTCATCTCGCTCTATAGGCCGAGGGAGCCGGCGTTTGTCCGCAGACAGCTTCATGGTCATGTGGCCAGCATGACTAAGCCGCTTCTGGCAAACCAGAGCAGTGCACGAAAATGCCGTTAACCTTCTGATCGGCAAGTCCTAGGCTCCATGTATGTGCTCTCAGGCTTGGGGAATTATGGCAGGATGCCGTTCCTGCTGCCTATGTGACTTCCTGCTTCTTGGTTCATGGAGGGAGGCGGAGCCCAAATTCACCTTTCTTTAATGGTTAAAATGGCATTGGAATGAGGAGAGTCGGTTAAAGTATGGATTTTCTACAAATTTATAAAGCTAGGTATCTTCCCTGAGCTGTCAAGTCGAAAGGATACATTCAGGCATAATATTCTAACATTGAAACAACTTTAAAGATGTGCTCCCCCCCATGTCATTTCCGTAACAAAACTATGGTGCTCATTACTAAAGAACGTGGTCACAGTCACCATCTTAGATCTGCCTTCTGTGAATTTCCTAAACCTCTAGTTAGCCACTGTGGGAAATAAACAGACCCCCTGTCTGATCCAGCAGGACTCTTTTTCTTAAGGGTCTATTTAGTGCTACTATTAAAGCTAAACAGAGCCTCCATTTTCAGATGCTGTTATGTTAATGAATGGCAAATGCTGGTGACATAACAGAGAGTTACTGCCTTTGTGCCACTGCCTGCATGCATCTAGTTTGCCGCTGCTGGAAGCAGAATGTTGAACCAGATGGAAGCTCTTTCTGATCTAGCATGCAGAAGCGACCCAAATATTTCAGTCACCTTGCTCCTATAAGAAGTAAATTATAAAAGGCACCTAGATGTCTTTTTCTTTGAACAGTAAAGGCAGAATATGGGGTATCTAGCTACAAAGAACTTAGATCCACCTCCCACTTAACGTAGCAACAAGGAATAAAAAGCTAGAGCCAGGCTTCTCAAACCTTCTTTGGAATTGCAAACAAGTAAAAAAGCAACATTACTTAGCCAAAATTGTTCACTAGACTACAGACTTTTAAATCAAAATAACACATACCAAACAGGGGGGGGGGGTATGGTTGAGAATCAGCTTGCTTCAGTCAAGAAGTGACCTCAAAAAATTAAACATCCAAGAAATTTTAAATGTGGTTGTTTCCAAGCTTCCTTCATTGGGGGATCAAGCTATATCATAGCTCTTCTCCTGCATGTTACTATATTTAATGGCCCTGAACCAATGACTATACCACACAAAAGTAACTATAACCATGCCAACCATCTATGAAAGGGTGTGAGCATTATTTTCTTGGGGCCACAGAATACATGATTTTCTGGCTATCTATCAAGCAGGCTGCAAAACTACTCAGATAATTATTATTTTTGCTCCTCTGACACGCTATGTACACTAATGGTGTCAAATAAAACTTAAGAATATCACACCTTCTGCATCATCACTATTCTTCTTTAAGATGAGTAACTGTTTTATCCTATGTAGGTGTTAATTATAAAACTGTTAGTGCTTTTCAGATATGCAATTGCTATTAGAACAACACTTTGCTGTGTTAAAATGCCACATTGATAGCTGTCTCTGTTGTAAGAATTTAAGGTATTTTATTTATATATGTATTAATTTTTATTAGTGTGCCAAGCAAAACAAGGCCTCATGTCTGAAGCACAGTCCTGAAACCATTTTGACTCCTAAAAACTGACCAGGTGTTTCTCTGCAAGGAGGAAGGGGGGTGAGAGAACCTTTCCATTGTCTCAGAAATTAAGTAATCACCATCTCAAAGGAATGGCCAGACTGCCCAGGAAAGACAATCAGATAAGACATTATCATATGAAGTGGCAGACAGGAGATAAACAGCGCACTCAGATTTCTGCTGGAGACCGCCTTTTTCTGTGATGCAGCTGTGATGTATCTGAGGGGTGGTCCTGGGTTACACCCCTTTTTGTGATGTATGTATGATGTATAGGGGGGTGGTCTTGAGTGGAAGGGGGGGAATTTCAAAGTCTATATAGGAGCTGGCACACCATTGTTCTGGGTCCTTTCCTGCTCCTGTGTGTGTGTGTGTGTGTGTGTGTGGAAAGCACCCTGTTGCAACAGTGAAAATAAAGGCTTTGCTTCTCAATTTTTCTCTGGTTGGCCTCTGTTTTTTACTCCTACCGATGGACAACCTGCAGAGGACTTTGCAAGGGCCCTTGTGTACCCCATAAGGGAATAAGGGCATATTTTTCTTATAACATCTCGCTATGCCTTTATCATGGGTCAAATATCGTAAAGAATTCCAAAAAGTCAAGAATGCATGTATTAAGTGGTAGTCTAGATTTAACTGCATTACTGGGTTGTCAGATAGAAAAAGCAGGGGCAAGATGTGACACCCTATCCTGGCAGCTGGCAGAACCCCACGAGAATAATTTTCACTTAGGGCTAGGCACCTTCTGCCTGAGGATTCCAGACTTCTGAAACAATACCTAGCTTCTTTTATTAGCCATGTACTAAAGGCATCTCTGAGCAGGGAGTCAGAAGGCAGAAAATACAGCCCTCCTATCACTCCTGCATTGTATTGTGTACAACTAATGAGAGGAACTGCATTTCAAGTCTTCTTGAAGATGACATGTGAATTTAACATAATTATGTATTACTGCTGTTACCGTAGGAAATTCATGGTTTGCCACTATTCGACTGTCAATTGAAAAAAGGTATGGAGGGAGCACATGGATGCCAACCTGGATGGAGAAAGTATTTTGAGGAGCAGGCAGGGGCAATGCAATTGTTTTGGACATACTGCATTTCCTCCCCTCATTACGCTGTAAATGACCTACGCATCTTGGCATACAATGTATCAAAAACTTCACCATAATCCAAGAGGGCTCTTCAGCACAACTCGTAAAACAGAACCATCAACAGAAGAGAGAATTAGAATAAGTACAACATGCACATTTTGTAGGTGTCCTAAAGCCATCTAATCTATGCATCTGCTCCTTTCATGAGTTGGCATTACACCTATATGGCAGACAGCTCTTTCAGCCTATTAACATTTGATTTCCATAGCCCTGGAATGACCTCTAGGTTACTGGAACTGAGCACTGCTAAGCCAGGTCTTCATTTTATTTGCGAGGGCTAAATCAACTAGGTCTGCAAAAGACAGAGAATGATACTACAATACTGGTGATCAAGCAGAAACACAGTCTACACAGCCCCAATAACTACAGCTTCGTGGGCAAGAATGTGCCTCAACAGCACCCATACTTAAAACAGTAAGACCTAGCTAACTCAAAGAAGCAGACTCGCTTCCACATTGGTGACTATCATAGTATTCATATATATTACTTCACCTATCAAAAGTCTTAGATAACTGTGGAGGAACAAACAGTACAAGAAGTTGCTGCATTATGCAATATTATTGATTCAAACCATGTTCACATGAGCAAATGTGAACAGAATTTGAGAGGAAATAATCAGAAGGACACATGCTAAAAATGGCACAAGTAAATCAGGAAATGTGGATCCACAGAATTCCATCCATCTGTAAATGGCACAAGGAGACATTTCTGAGTTAACCACTTCACACCCGTCAAATGAGTTTGTGCTTAAATTTGGAACAATAATCACTTTCCCAACTACATTTGATATAGAGATGCAATAGGACTGAGATCTCTGAAAAGAGAAACTCCGGTGCTCAAAGGCTCAGACAAGCCACATTTAATACTACTGCTGTGCCCGTCCCCCATGGCTGCAATCTGGTGGTCTTTCATCTTTTTCCTCTCCGTCACTGACATTTAGGCTGGAATCCTACACACACAACAGAAAGCAAGTCCCACTGATTTCAGCTGTGCATACTTATGAGTAGAAACGACAAGGACTGTGCTATTTAAATTATATACTGTATTTCTTTGTGCCAACTTTGATTTCCCAGGTATGAAAATGTTTTTCTAAATCCATCAAGCCTTAAGTCGGGGCGAGCCAACTTCAGACTTGATGGATGTACTTTGTTTTTTCTAGAACTTTTGTGGTTCATCAACTGAAACCAGAACATCAAGTCCTGGGAGGGGGGCTTCTGCAAACACAGAAAAAAGGACCTGACTAAGCCCAACAATTTGTTTCAAATGTCAGAACTGGGCTCAGAAGCCTTGGACAAAGATTCACACAAATATTAATGCTTGGTTTTCCTCCATGCTTGCTTTATCAAAGAAGGATAATTTATATTTTTATAAGCCTCTTAGCAGCTGCTGCTGCTAAAACGTTGCAAATCACCCCAAGCTCTACTAGATCTCAATCTATTTTCTGCCCAGCTCTACTCCAAAATATGAATCACTATTATTCAATCTCAAAATAGAACACATCTGAATAGTAACACCTTAGAGACTAACTGGTTTATTGTGCCAGAAGCGTATTGGATAGCACCTTCTGAACTGTAATGGAAACCAGTACAATTTGGCAAGCTACCGGTACTCCCCAAATCTTTGTACTAGAAAGCATGCTCCATGAAATCCTTGAAGGACAAACAAGAGCTTTATCCATACAATGTTAAAATTCTTAACAATATAAACCTGCATTAAGCAAATATATTAGGGAAGGACCATAGCGCAGGAATGCAGTAATGTTTTGCATTCAGACAGTCTCTTGTTCATTCATTCTGCAGCATCTCTACAGTAGGAATGTGAAAAACCAGTCTGAAAACTTTGACAGCTGCTGCCAGTCAGAGTAGGAGTGGGAAGCTGCAGGCTCAAGGCTCAAATGCAGCTCTCCAGGCAGGTCTCTTGGGACCCTCTCAGGTTACAAGCCCTCACTAGCTCTGCTCTGTACCCTTCCTGAGTACTTTTGCCCGAACTATGAAAATACCTCTTGCTTTCCCAAACGAAGACATCCTGTGTGCGCGCACAGAAGCCTCTTGACTTTTACATGGCTCCAATGTTGCCTACCTCTGCAAAGGAAAAAGCTACACCCATTGTTCCACTCACTTTAACCTCTCACCCTGCTCTCCACAAGTGCACAGCCTCTGGAAGCTTGCCCATGAGAGAATGGAGCCCTCAGACTGAATTGGTGCCCCCACCCCCAGTGCAGACAATTTTGAACTAGTTGGGCCAATGGCCTAACTACTGGAGTAAAGTGATCTCCTACATGCCTGTCTTTATTATTCTGGTAAATTGAAAAGAGTTTTCCAGTCAGATGGATAAACATTTCAAACACACTCAACAAAATAAAAGGTCATCTCCTTTCACCTGTAACTCTCTTCCACATTTCATTATATAAAGAACTCAAACTAGGACATCTTCCCACACCATTAATCCACAACTGAAACCTTCTAATCAGCCAGATAAGATGTAGATAAGGAGAATTCTGAACCTTCAGAGGCGCAAATGAAAGTCAATGCACTGTGCCTGAAAATTAAACTAAGGTTAACGAACCGCATAAACGAAAACAGAAATCCCGGGGTGGGGGGGCATGGTTCATCTGTTCCTAGTAAACCCTGGGATCCTGTCTCTTTTACACAGGAAGATATATTTTCCTATCATCATTGCACAGACTGAATTTAGGCAGTTGTGTGCACAATCCTCCCACCCAACCCCAAGCAACAAATGTCTAAGATCATTAACTCTGGTATCTGTGGGGGAGGCAACTTCTCTGCTATATTAAAAAAGAAAGCAGCAGCAAACTTTCGTTTTTAAGTAATCTGCTTTTTGCTCATAAAAGAAGTCCCTTTTCTCCCTGTCTCTCTTCAGAGTGAAGACCAGGCTAGTCCTATATTATAATCTTCAAGTGTCCCTGCGTCCGTTCTGTGTGTCACGGAAGTGCGCTCTGCGCATGACACACGCAGACGCAGGGATTGGCCAGCAGAGACTTGGAGCACAGAGGCGGGTCCACAGCTCGGAAGTTCCTGATAACAAATATGGCGGCCGCTGCGGCTGGCGCCTGCTCGGCCTGCGGGAGGCGCGCCTGCTGCAGGCTGCGCTCGGCCGCCGAGGGAGAGGCCGCGGCTTCGCAGAGACGGCGAGAAAGCGAGCAGGGCGGGTGGTGAAGCGGCGCCGGAAGAAGCCGCCGTTCAGCCGCCGGCTGCCCTCGCTGCCGCCACCGCCGCCTCACCCTGAGGGGAAACAGCAGCCGCCGAAGCGCTGGCGGGCGCCACGGAGCGCGCTCGAAGCGGGGGCCGGGAGCAGGGCGCGCCGGCGCCCCGCGAGCCGCTCTGCCACCTCCTGCCTCCCTAGAGCCCGTTAGTCAACGGGCTAACTTCAACTAGTAAACAATAGAAAGCAAAGAGTAAGGAGTAACTTCCATCATAGAGCTTCAAAATGCTGATGACAACGTAGTGTGTGCACACTCACAGGATGACCTCCAAACCATCCTAAATACCTTCACAGAAGCTTACGGAAAAGCTTGGTCTATTGCTCAATATATAAAAAAACCAAAGTGCTGCACCAACAAGCACAAAACAACCCCTCTGCAGCACCACAAATCCAACTTAACGGTGTAATGTTGGACAGTGTTGATCACTTTTCCTACCTGGGCAGTTATCCCTCCACAAGGGCCATCGATGTGAGCTCTGCATCGTTTGAGCTCTGCAAGTGCAGCTTTCTCCCAACTGAAGCACAGGAGTGTTTGAGGATCAGGACATCCACAGGGAAACCAAAATGCTTGTTTACAAAGCTACTGCACCACCAACTTTACTGTACGCTTGTGAAACATGGACCACTTATAAACTCCAACTCCTCAGAAGATTCCATCAACGGTGTCTCTGAAAAATTTATGTATCACTTGGGAAGACAGGTGAACTAATACCAGTGTACTGGAAGAAGCAAAGATCACCAGTGTCAAAGCAATGATTCTTCAACATCAACTTCGTTGGACTGGTCATGCTGTGTGGGTGCCTGATTATCGTCTTCCAAAGCAACTACTCTATTCCCAACTTAAAAATGGAAGGTGAAATACTGGTGGACAACAAAAGAGGTTTAAAGACGCTCTCAAGGCAAATCTTTTAAAAATGCAGTATACGCATGGATAATTGGGAAACAGTGGCCTGCGAGCGCTCCAAATGGAGAAAAGCCTCTACCAAAGGCGTCATGGACTTTGAAGAAGCATGAACTCAGGACAAAAGGCAGAAACGAGCTAAGAGGAAGCCACATTTGGCAAATCCTCATCGTGATCAACTCCCACCCAGAAACCTATGTCCTCACTGTGGAAGGACGTGTAGATCCAGAATTGGCTTCCACAGCCACTTACAGCCACAACATTAAGACTGTGTTCATGAAAGACAATCTTATTCGGCAACGAATGATCACCAAAGAAGAAGTAACTGCTGGATAGTATGGGGGGGGGGTGCTTATTGACAAGCAAAATGCTATTTCATTATCACTTCTCAGATGAGACAGACAATTTATTTCTGGTGTTTCAAGAGGAAGCCTAACCCTCAAGAGCTGACTTGCATGGAAGCTGCGGGGAAAGTCGAATGGCTGAAAACAGCCTCTCTCCCCATTCCACTGAAGGATGGATGCATTTAATCAACTGAAGGTCACTTACTGGATATTACCACCCAAAGCAAGCAGAGGAAGGCACCCACCCCAGCTTCTTACTCACCACATTTCTATTTCAAAACATAATTTATCTGCCCACCCCAAATATTGAAGCAGCTCTCTGGAGTTGCTTGTTTCCTGACCAATGAATGGGACCAGGCTGATCTTTCCCTGACTGTGGAGATCTTCTCAATGGCCATTTCGTCTTCTGGTGAAGGACAGATAATAATAATAATAATTTATTATTTTTACCCCGCCCATCTGGCTGGGTCTCCCCAGCCACCCTGGGCGGCTTCCAGCAAATATTAAAAAACAAACATTAAAATCACAGATTAAAAGCTTCCCTGAACAGGGCTGCCTTCAGGTGTTTTCTAAAGGTCATGTGGTTGTTTATTGCTTTGACCTCTGGTGGGAGGGCGTTCCACAGGGCGGGTGCCACCACCGAGAAGGCCCTCTGCCTGGTTCCCTGTAGCTTCGCTTCTCGGAGTGAGGGAACCGCCAGAAGGCCCTCGGCGCTGGATCTCAGTGTCCGGGCTGAACGGTGGGGGTGGAGATGCTCCTTCAGGTATACAGGCCCGAGGCCGTTTAGGGCTTTAAAGGTCAGCACCAACACTTTGAATTGTGCTCGGAAACGTACTGGGAGCCAGTGTAGATCTCTCAGGACCGGTGTTATGTGGTCCCAGCGGCCACTCCCAGTCACTAGTCTAGCTGCCGCGTTCTGGATTAATTGCAGTTTCCGGGTCACCTTCAAAGGTAGCCCCACGTAGAGCGCATTGCAGAGTATACTTCCCTTCTGCTCAACAACCTCAACTCTCTAGTTACTAAATATGAAAGTATTCCATGTAGTTTATCAGCTCTTCCATTAGCTCTGCTGGGTGTCGATGCCTTTTGGCTCTGCTTGTCCCACATCCGTCACCTCGTTCAGATTCGCTTAATGGTTTCCATCCCAGGCGGTTGAACTGTAATTTTAAGAACTGGTGCCAGCATTTCCTTTCCCCCCCTCCTTTCTTACCATCCATTTTTCTGTAGATTGGGATCATTTATCAGAGCCTATCTATCATGCAACGTTTCACTCACCTGACTAGCAGTAATTATGGCTGGAAGTGAACAGCATCCTCCAGTATTGTCAGCCTCTCACTAACCTGTCCTGATCATAATTTTACTTCCTATCTTACTTTAAAATTAGTCAAGGAAAATTATGAGACAAAGCAAGTATATCCAGAATGAGATCTAAAAGAAAAAATTAAACTCAAATTAAAAATGAGACTGGCAATACACAAATCATTATTTTGTTTTGTAACCCAATGTAGTTTTTTCCTGTGCAGGCATCCAGTTGCCAGAAATGTTCCTAGAAAACAGTCTTCTATGAACTGTAACACTAAATACTGGTTAAGACAAACAAACCTTTTCACTTTCTGTAATGACTCACTCTGAGTGATACAACAGACTTCCATGAAGACATGAAAAACTCAATTCAGATTACAGCATCTTCTAAATTGGTAAACAGCAAATAAATACACCCTTAAATGGAGCAAGCCAGAAATATGATTTGGAATCTTAGCTGCTTTGCAACTTCCTAGACTGACGGCTTAAGATTTGGACTGTATCTTAACTGTAATGCATGGGTTGCCTTTTCTACATTTTTGGCTCCTTAAGCTTATGACACATTTGTCCTTTGTCATCTAATTCTCTTGTTGACTTATCTGCATTTCTTTTTACATCTGCACACAGTGGCTTACTTTAAATAATGGAATTTCTATTCTACCTTTCTAAATTTCAATCAAAGTAGCTTACAAATAAAGAAAAAGCAAAAAGAGTTTTGAAGCAGTGATACATCCTTAAAAGCAATATCCTGAAAGAGTCTGCTGAAATGCAAGTTTCACTTCTCACCTAAAACTGAGCAACAGTACAGCCTAACTTACTTCTGGGTTCCAAAAATAAAACAGCCCACTCTCTGGTGCCCACTTGGTGAACCATCAGATTCCTGGGGATAGGGGGAGGCAGCAGAGCAACTCTTGAAAGTAGGTTTCTGGGGAGGCTCATAAGTCATTCCTAAGTGATTCCTCTGGTCTCAGATCTCTAGAACAGGGATCAGCAACCTTTTTCAGCTGTGGGCCAGTCCACTGTCCCTCAGACCTTGGGGGGGGGACTGTATTTTGTTGGGGGGGATGAACAAATTCCTATGCCCCACAAATAACCCAGAGATGCATTTTAAATAAAAGGACACATTCTACTCATGTAAAAACACCCTGATTCCTGGACCGTCCGCGGGCCGGATTGAGAAGGCGAATGGGCCACATCCAACCCCCGGGCCTTAGGTTGCCTTCCCATGCTCTAGATTGAACTTTAAAAGCTCAAAAACAGCATATCTTGAATTGACCCCAGAAGCCAAGTGCTAACTACAGCATCTAGTAAAGGGTCTGTTTCTCAGGATACATTGCTATGGTTTGCTTATGTTAGTCACCTTATGTTTGCTTATATTACGCACCTAATATAAGGTCCCAGGTTCAATTCGACCAGGACCCTGAAATCATCCTCTGAGGCCCTTCTTTGTGTGCCCACTTCATACCTCCTCCACTCTTGGATGCACCAAGAGCAACCAACTTAGAGATGTGAAGGCCTGCGGGGGAGGGGATGGAAAGGTTTTTCCTGGATCTTCCTATCTCTAAACCACAAGTGTTTGCTTATTCTGTTATCCAAACAGAGGCTCATGGTTTGTTTCTCTCCAAACCATGATAAGCAGCCAAGCTTCATTCTTTGCTTCCCACAAACCACAAGCCCAATTCAGATGATAGCAGTGGGGGAGGAACGAAGCAGGTAACAAGCACACTACTCATTCATGCTCAACCATAGCTAAACATGAATGCAACATGCAGACATAACCACTAAGAGCATATCCTGCTAACTTACAAAGGAATATGCTTTTAAGTTAGAAGCAGTGAATGACTGCAGAATATATAACCTGAAACAATATTCTCTAGCTACTCTGAAAAGATATCGAGAAATGTAACTTACTGTAGAAGTTATTGCCATTACTCCAAAGACACACACTTTTACTGTACAGAAGCAAGCTCTGGGAACCACAACAAACTGGAACATAATAGTACCGGTAATAGTAATAGTGGATAGCAACTTAGCAGCAATTAACTTCTGTATGCTATACAGATTATTTTTTCAAGACCTTTATTTATAAAGCACCAACTATTGTACTGGATGCTTTATAAATTAAGAAATAGACAGATCCAGACAACATCATTTGCTTCAAGGCTAACTCCCAGCCTACTAAAATGAAACTAATAGTCAAGTTCAGTTTAATATCATTCAAGAGATAATGTGCAGCGGAACAAAGGAAACTCCCATGTCAGACCATATTGGTCTATGTAGCTCAGGACTGTCCACACTGATTGACAGTGGCTCTTCAGGCTTTCAGAAATGAACCTTTCCCAGCCCTCCCTGGAGATGCTGGGGAATGAATCTGGGACCTATTGTAGGCAAAGAAAATGTGCTGTACCACTAAGATATGGAGCTTGCCATTTCAGGCTGAAATAAATCAGGTCAGGCTTGTATTCAGAATACTGAGCTACTGTGCCCCTGAGTGGCAAATGGTTCTATACATGACTCCAAGCCACTTATCCCAAATAAGAAGTTTAACAGGAAGGTGCTTTGTGCAATTAAAGCTGCAAAAGCAGAAACTACTTCCTCAAGTGTGTCTATCTTCTTCAGCCAAAACACCAACAGATAAATAATTGCTAATAGTTACACGACTTCTAAAGATTTTTGTTTTGTTTGTCTGCACACACACAGGCTGTTTCAATTTCTTGGGTTTTTTAAAATCAACACAGGGGCCTTATGAGATATTAAATTCCGAGTTAACAATGTACTCAATGCCACCAGGGTATCCCAGGTTCAAACTCAGTATGTGTACACTACACATTACTTGCCATCAGGATACATCAAACTCAAATCACTGGGCCAAACACAAGCTTTTTCCACCACTTTTGGAGCATCAACCTTTTCTAAGGTCACTTATCTTTGCTTAGTTGTATGATTATTTTGAGTCTCTCACATGTACACGCTGCTCAGGTATAGATGGTTAAGGTTCTCACAAGAGAGAGAGGATGCCACAAATGCCCTTTCTTTCCTCTGGAACAGACACCTGCCAGATTAATATGTCGCACTACAGCTACACACATGAAACCCTGAAGTATGCCAAAAAGTAGGGTTACTTTCTGAAGCTGTGGCATTTGATAACCCATCTCTGTCCTGTGCAAAGACTTCAGTTGACAATCAGATCATCATCATTTGTTGTTTAGTCATTTAGTCGTGTCCGACTCTTCGTGACACGACTGAACGACCTCATCATTACAGAGCAGTTAAGTTCCAAAAATTCACCACCCTAGGCAAACTTAAAAAACAAATAGAAAGCAAGTAGAATTCATACCTGGGAGACCCTGATTCTAATCAACTACTATCACTGCTACCAAGTAAGTGTTATTCATTATACTGATTGACTTTGTCTTGAGGGGTTATTGATCATGCAAACTATCATTAACTTGTTTAGTGCCTGATCAGTTTAGTGCCTGCTGCAATGACAAGAGGAAAGAATTCTTAGTAAGGTGTGTGCTGTTGGATTTCCTCTCTTTCAATTCAAGGAACATGCAAGGAAAGGATTGGAATCTTCCAGTGGGCTCACTAACTGCACCTTTTCTATGTACTCTAGTTACCTAATTATTATAATGCACTCTTCATGATGCTAGCCTTAAAGGTGTTCTGAAGCTTCAACTGATACAGAACACTACAAGCAAGTTGCTCATTGGACTTGGTCAGTCAGTAACTCAAATTCTGCTTGATTTACAATAAGCTAAAAAAAAGTAGGTACCGTAATCTATTTAAATTGCTTGTATTCTTTATTTCTGAATCACCCATAACCAAGATTATCTGCAGAATGCACAAGAAAACTCTTAACACAGCACACAGGTAAGCTACGGAATTCGCTACCACACGATGTTGCAATTGCCACCAATTTGGATGGGTTTAAAACAGGTTTGCACAAATTCACAGGCTATCATTGGCTGCCAGCCATTATGGCCGTATATTACTTCTGGTATCGGAAACTATATGCCTCTGAATACCAGTTGCTGGAAATCACAAGTGGGGAGAGTGCTATGTGTTCATGCACTGCTTGCTGGCTTCCCACAAGCCTCTGAGAACAGGATGTTGGGCTAGATAGGGCTTTGGTCTGATCCAGCAGGGCTCTTAGGTTCTTATGCAACACATAAGCTTGCCTTATACGGTACAGAGTCAGACCACTGGCCAATCTGGTTCAACATTGCCTATACTGTACTGAGCAAATAAGATGGTCTACCACTGAGCTACTGCCAGTCCGTACTTCTGCTGCCATGGGCAGACTTTTAAAATCCTCAACACACTGGGGACGAAGAACCAAAAAGACCACCTTCTCTCACACATGTTATCCTGTAAACTCTGGTCATCAGCATCCCAGACACTCATATGCAGCAGAGCCTTTCCAGTTGTGGTGCTAAGTCAACACTGTGGAATGTCCTCTCAAGGCAGGCCCACCTGGTAGAGTCTATAGCTTCAAATGGTAAGTGAAAATCTGGCTTTTTCCTGCCCGTCATTCGTACCGGATTGATAACTGCAGCTGTGCTTATTTAATTTTATTTTATGGTGCTTGTTGTTTATTCGTTAGCCACAAGTGTTAGTGGCCCCAGGCACTTGAACAAGAACGACCAACTTTCTTGAAAAACTTCAAAAAACTCAGGCAGGCAAGGTTCCATGCAAAGAGTTTTCCAATTCCTTCAAGAATGTGAACAAAGGATTTTATCTGAAATACCCAGAAAATATTGTTCTCTGAAGCATGGGCTTCCATTGGTGCAGGGGAGGGAAAAGAGGAGATTAAGAACCATAATGCCAATATTTCACTTTTTTAAAACCTGAGATATGGTGCAAAATGTTCAGGGATTGTTGTTATTTTTTGTGAGAAACTAACCTGCTCACTGCTACACTCTGGAAGAATTACTGCAGACACCCTGACTGTGAAGGCAGAGGTTTCCTATGTAACCTATGTTATCCCCCAAATCTTGTTCTCTGAAGGCAGGAGCTGCGAATTCTGGGTAATAATCTCAGATAATGTATATTACTGCTTGTTGTATAAACTAGTCTGTAGTGACATGCAGTATATTGTCTTTTACCTTCCGTTTCATTGTTTCCAAAGCATGAACAGAACCAGTACTCTTTCACAAAGCTTGCTGCAAGGATGACTTAGACCTTTTCACCATGTGGGAACTGCTTCCCAACCATAAGAAACAACAGCAAGTGCCTTGTGACTATTGCACTGCTTCTCATGCCAATGTTGCCTTGTCTCTCAAAACAAACGATTCAGTTGGCATGGGAAATAACTGCATCATTTGCTTGGCCCACATAATTGTCTATTTCAATCTTATCATCTTGCTCAGTTGTTTTTTTCCCCACCAGCTTTTGTTTCTAGCATTTTAACTGTTTTTCTTGTTAGTCACTCAAGCAGCATTCGGGAAGGAAAGCACAGTACAGACAATAACACAAAAAAATTATTTTTTTCCAAAGAATTCTCCTACAGACATTACCAAAGCAACCTGAAATCCAGCCACAAAAGGAGTGATGGTAATTAAGGACCAGCTCTAAGTTCCTTACCGGTATGCAGGTCAAGGCTGCCACTGAGCCAATAGATTCTTTCTTTCTTTCTTTTTCTTACCCCGCCCCTTACACAAAGTAGCTCAAGGCATGGCATTTCGCTGCTCCATTTTATCCACAAACCCTGTGTCTTAGTTCAGGCATGACTCACCCATGGTTACCCGGTTAACTTCACATCTGAGGGGGAATTTGAACCAGGGCCTTCCCCACCCTTATCTGATATGTTAAGTGGTATACAGCCCTGCGCTGCCTTTATACATCCCGGTGGTGGCCTGGATGAACCGGAGTTCGACTCCTACCCCCTTCTGTGCACGTGGAAACCACTACTTACCGCGGTAGCATCGCAAGCACATGGCGGCTTCAACCCGTGACCCACACACCATATGGACACGACGCCTCCCACATCTGGCCAGAAATGCAGGGAAAGAGGAGGCGTTGCGCAAGAGTTGCCTCAGCCCTTTGGCCAGAGACTTCTGGCGCGAGTAACAAACTAGGCGCAGCCCCAAAGGGGAGCTGCTCGGGCTCCCCACCTGTGCAACGGGGCGGCCTGCCTCGCAGGGTTGCTGTGAGGAGGGAACCCCCCCCCCGGGAAACGAGGGAGGAAGTTGAAGCGGGCGCCTTCTGCTTCCTCCACGGCGGCCGCCGACGCCTCCCGCCCAGCCCGACCGCGCCTCCCCGGGCGACTCACCCCACGTTGGCGGGGCGCTCCGTCGGCGGCGGCGGCTCGGCGCTCTCGCTGTCCGAGGAGCAGGAGGAGGCCGAGGACGACGACGAGGACGACCCCGAGGAAGCGGACGACCCCGAGCAGGCGCTGGCGCTGTCGGTGGCGTCCGAGTCGCAGGCGCGCTGGGCGGCGCGGAGGCGGGCGGTGGCGGAGGCGGCCAGCTGCCGCAGCTCCGGGCCCAGCGCGGGCGGAGGAGGAGGCGCCTCGGAGCCCGCCCGCCCGGCCACGCTCCGCGCCAGCCCGGCCAGCTGCTGCCGGACGTGCCGCTCCACCTGCCGGGCCTGCAGCGCCCGCAGGCGGCGGCACAGGCTCCGCGCCCGGCCCCACAGAGAGGCCTGCCGGGCCCGCGCTTCCGCCTGGCGCTGCCGGCGACTCTGCGGCCGCCACGGCGGGCCGCTCGCCTCAGACGCAGCCGCCGCCGCCATGGCGGGCCCGGTCGCAGCAGCCGCCGCCGCCGTCGCCATGAAGGGAGCCGTCGCCTCGGGGCAGGCCGCTCCGCCTCAGCAGCAGCAGCCGCCGCCTCCTCCTCAGCGCCTCAGGGCGGTCCGGGACTCTCCATGGACTCCCGGCCGGGACAATACGAGCTCGCCCGAGACGGCGCGCGCGCGCCCGGCCAAGATATTTCCCTCCCAGCCCGCGCCTCAGCCGCGGCGCACGCATGCGCGTAGAAGCGGGCCGTCGCAACAAGCTCTCTCGTCTCTCTCTCTCTCGAGCGCGCGCGCCCTGCACGCACAAACCCGCGCGCGCCAAATCCTCGGCGAAAACCTCGAGTTGCTGACAGAGCGCTGCCGCCGCAGCCGACAGAGGGCGGTCGCCGCCGTCTGCGCGTGCGCCCCGCGGCCTCTTTTTTTCTCCCTCCGCCACTGCTCGCCATCTTGTTACCACGTGAGCACTGGGATTCGCTACCGCTCATGCGCCAATGCGCGACCCTCCCATATTCGCGCTGCGTGCTCCCGCCCTTCCGAGGAAGGAGACGCTCGAGGGAGACGCATGCGCAAAACCGTGGCCATGCGCGCCCGGCCTTAACCCAAGCGTTTCCAGCGGGCGCCTGCGCAGTAGCCGCCACAATTACAAATCAACGCAGGCGCCATCAATGCTGTTAATACGCGTGTCCTGGGCTGCATTCTCACGAGCATGTTTTCTAGTTCCAGGCATGCCTGATTTCAAACCGCAGCTTAACAAAACACGCAGCTCCAGCGTCTCCCAGATGTGCACAACAGGCAGGAATTCAGCAAGTGGAGCCTTACCCCAGAAGCATTTCCTCCTGAATGTCTGACTATTATGCATCTGCCAATACCATAAAATGAAAAATGGCTCTGCAGCTCAAAAGGGGCTCTTAGCAATATTTTAACCAATCAGACAGTACATATTAGAATCACAGAATTCATTACCATGATGGTAATGTAGCCCACCGCCTGCAATGCAGAAATATTTTGCCCAAGGCGGGGCTCCAACCCAAGACCCAGAAATTAAAGTCTCAAGCTCTATAGACTGAGCTATCCCAGCATATAGAGGACAGGCGTATCAAAGCCTGGAAACATTCAAGCTTTAAGCAAGCTATCTTTTTTACAGAATACACAGTAGAATGGGGAGAGTTATTCCTGAAAATACATTAATTTTACCACTGAATACTTGCTTTCAATGTGGGCATCTTGCCCCCTTTTCAAAAAGCCCCAGTGCCTGGACAACCTCCTACCGCTTTTTAAATGGCAAGATGTTACACAGACCCAAGAAGCTGCCAACTGCTGACCACAGCATTCAAAGGCTTTTCTTTCTCAGTCTTTACACTAATGTTAACACATTAGCAAATGAGGTTAATGGCAGGTACCCTATCCTCATCTCTCAGGTTACGGGGACAAGCTGAAACAACTTTTATATTTCCAGGAGGGAATAAGAAGCAAGATTAGAATTTTAAGACTATAGTATACAATTTTTCATATACATACTCAAGCCAAGTGCTTGTCTGTATTCGGGGAAAACCACATTTGTCAGAGGCTATACACACATACTAACCAAATTGAACTCAGAGTTTTGGAATCACTGCCATAGCTTATACTGTATCTGTATGAAGGGCAATATGCAAACCTTGTGCTCATAAGAAATAAAATCGGATTACAATGTGATATTAAGCACTGTTACTTGGAAGAAAGTTCAATTGAATTCCGTGAATCTTACTCCCTGCAAAAAGTGGTTAGAACTGCAGCCTTAGCCTTTAATACACTACAAAATTCAAAGATTTTCCAAGCACTAAGAGCTCCTGTGGCATAGTGGGAAGTGTGGTAGTCTAGGCCCTTGAAGACCAGGGTTCAAATCCATCCTCAGCTATGAAGCTCACTGTGAGCTTGGACCACTCACCGTGTCTCAGACAGAATGGAGAGGAACAGCAAGGGAAAGGTACAAGATTAAGATACAAGTTAAGTCCCATTTCTACAAATTCTGAAAACAATTTAAATGCTACCGATTAGCATTTATTAACTATGCATAGCAAAGCAGCAACTAATACACAGCACAAAGTATATACCGGTAAGCATGGTACATTGCCTGCACTCGTTTAGATTGTAACAGTATGCATAATTTTTCAAAAATGCTGAAATGTGGCAGAAAAATAAGAATGTGGCTCCCAAGAGTGCTTCATCTGGCCCCTTCTTTCCTCACTTTTAAGTATATATTACAAGTTATATTCTGGCAGGCATTTCTGGTGGAGGTCTCAAAACAATAAGTTGCTATATTGCGGTTTGCTGGCCTATATAATATGGTTACTGTTTTGTTCCCATTATTGTTATTTTTAAGATTGTATTTTAGTTTGTTTGGTTGTTGTATCTTTTTAAAATAAGAAAACCTGTTTCAAATTAAGATTCCTGCAAACTTCATTCAATGCTGATGAAATTAAAAATGAAGAATGCTCATTAGCACTGAGTGGAGTTTGCATGCCACACTCCTCTTCACGCATCCCTTGTTGTAACAGATATAAGCAGGAACTCAAATCCACAACAAAACACTTGCAGCAGAGGTATTCAAATTGCAGCAGAGTGTTGACCATTACTTGTCTACAACCTAAAGCTCCAATTTGCTCATCCCAGGCTATCTGAAGGACTGCATCCTCCCATAGGAATCTGCCCAAAATCTGAAACCTGCTTACTTGGCACTAACTTCCCTTGAACTCAATGGATTTCTGAGTAAACATGCATAGCAATGGGCTGTATGAATGCATGCCAAGACCGTTAGGGAGACCTCTGGGCAGGGTCTGGTCGCGGGCAAAATTACTCACCTGCCTTCCCAACTATGGGCATTGCAGCAAGTTCCTGAGAGGTGGGGAGGAGAGCAGCACGGTGCAGGCGCAATGGCAGGCATATCAGATTGGCCTGCGCCACCCCACCCCACCCCCCCACACACTGAGCTTCCTGGGTTTCTCAATCACTGAAAGTGATGCTCAGCATTGGGAAGGCACATGAGCCTCGCTGCCCTGCCTGTACTACACCACAGTTCAATTCTTGCAGGGACTATGCCTCTTCCTGCTCCGGTACAGCACTAACACTCAGAAAGCGCTGTATGATTGAAAACAGAAGCAGCAGTAATAAAAAAAGAAAGTGAACCACCACGGGGCAGTAGATTTTGCTTTCTACTACTCCTTTGCAGTGTCTGTTCATTCTGGACGTACGTTGCAGCTTGAATACATTATTTTGGTATGATTTATAACAGATGGATAGCTCCAAAGGGAGTGAAAGAAAAGGGTATCCTGCCTTGGGGTCTCTCCTTCGGGATGTGACGAGAGGGAGGGCACTGCCTGTGGGCGACTGATTGTGGATAGGCTTGATAATAGTTGACATATTAGAACTCGGCCAGGCTGAGGGTGGAAATGCGAATTAAGGTGGCTTCTAAGTGAGAAGGGGAATGCTGGGAAGCTGTGTCCACGGAGAAGACATGAATGCAGCTCAATCCCGCTCATGATGTGACTGATGGGTATTTTGCGTTTGTATCACTTTATAGTATTGATTTAACATGTTGTACCATGTTTCTTGTATTTTTATTTTAACTTTGCTTTGTATTACAGTGGTACCTTGGTTTAAGAACAACTTAGTTCATGAACAACTTGGATTAAGAACGTTTGTGAACTTTGCCTTGGAAGCAGAACATGTTTCGCTTCCTGTTGAGTGTGTTCCATTTGTAAATTGAGTCCCCCGCTGCTATGGGGAAGCACGCCTTGGTTTAAGAACGCTTTAGTTTAAGAACGGACTGCCGAAACAGATTAAGTTCGTAAACCAAGGTACCACTGTACAATGTTGTTCACATTGGGGGACTTTGGGCCAAAAACCTCTATAGAAATAAACCGTAGCATGTGACATAGAAGGCATTCCTGTGAGAGGCTTAATATTCTTAAGGATTCTTACCGTCATGTTACTCCCCTTTCTGACCCGTCCATTTCTGAAGGTCTGGAAGAACTGCGGCACTGCACTGCAATCCAGGATGAGGGCATCAAAACAAGCTCCTCCAACTTCAGGCGCATCCCTGTTTTATCTGGGGGGAAAGTGATTCCAGGGTTTGAAAGAAATGCACGGAACCATAATTTTTCTCAGGACCAATAAATATATAAAGAAAGTTGTAAGGACCATAGAAGGACCATAATTTATTTAAAGCCATGGAAAATCCTGAGCTCAAAGAAAGAAGGATGCACAGCAAACATTTCAACATGAGCAAGTTCCACAGTTTAACTCAGCACCATGTACTTCCTTTTAGGTTTCCTGAACCTTCCAACATACACCTGAACTGGATGTAACAGTGTTACATAAAATAAAAAATAAAACAATAAAATCGGGGGGGGGAGGGGGAATTGCAGCTATATTTTGAAACGTAAAGTTAAAATACGAAAACAGATTAGAGCAGATCGACCTGCTAAATTTCTGCCTGCCAGACTGCTGAGGGAGAAATGATGGCGGCGCAGAGGTTAAGGAAGAGACCTGAGACAGGCGAGGGTTCAACACCTTCAACCCCTGGGTGCGACCTTCTCTCCGCCTCAGCCTACCTCACAGGGTGGTTGTTGCTGTTATGGGGGGTTGTTATTACTTAAAAAAAAAACAACGAGGTGGGGGAGGAGGGTAAACCCACGCACGCCGCCTCGCGCTCCTTGGGGAGGGGGGATATAAAGCGAAATAATGAACTAAATAAAGGATGAGGGAAAAGAAAGAGGAAAAGAGAGGCAGGCGGCAGTCCGGCAGGTGAAGCCCAGACAGTTGTAGGCGGGGGGCGGGGAGGAGGTGATGGGGCGGAGGGACTGAGGGGAGGCGCGTCCGGGGGAAGGAGAAGGGGCGCCTCACTCACTCACTCACTCACCGGCAGAGGCCCGGAGGCGGCACCGGCCTCCTCCTCCTCCTCTCTCTCTCTCCGGGCCTGCCCGTCACCTTCCGCCTTTCCCCTCCAAGCCCCGCCCGCCGCCGCCTCCCATTGGCGTACTCCGTTGCCTTGGAGAGACGCGAGCGCCCTCCTCTCGCCCCGCCCCTCCCCGCCGAAAGCCCGGCTGCTGCGCTTCCTTCCTCCTTGTCTCCGCTTCCGCTCAGGGACCGGAAGCCGTATCGGCGGCGGCGCGCGGGGCCTGCCGGGAGCCGTAGTCCCGGCGCCTGAGAGGGAAAAGAGCGAGCCGGCCGGCCAGTGAGGAGAAACCACCGACCCAACCCACCTACCTCTCGCCTTCTTCGCCCGTCCGCCCATCTCCGCGCAGCCGCCGCGGCCTCGCGCTCCTCCTCCTCCTCGCCCGCCCCTCGGCCACAGCGGCGAAGAGCAGCGGCGCGAAGGAGGTCGGTGGCCCGGGAGGGAGGGAGGGAGGGAGAAAGAAGGAGAATAGGCGGCGGAGAGGGAAGGAAAAGAGCGGGCGCCGCCGCTGCTCGTCAGGGAGGGAGGGAGAGGCGGACGCAGCTGCCGTGAGGCGCTTCGTGAGGGGGGGGGATGCGCAGAGGAGAGGGCGGGAGGGGGGCTGTGAGGGAGGGCAAGGGGCGAATTAGGGGGGAGGGGTTGCATAGGGCGGGGGGAGCAGGCCGTGGGGGGGCCCCGAGGTCTTGGCGGTGAATGGCGGGGTGGGCGTGGAGCGTGGAGAAGAGATGCTTCTTGGGGGGGGGGGATGAGAGAAAGAGAATCCGCACGAAGGCTGGTTTGTTTGTTTTTTTTGAGGGGGGGCAGTGACAGGTGTTTGTTCCTGCACTGGGACGACTTGACGTTTCCGCACCTTTTCTTGCAAGGTGTCGCTCTCTCCGTTTCCCTCCTGGCAACAACAACCCCGTGAGGTAGGCCGGGCTGAGAGGCAGCGGCTAGCCCTCAGGGAGCTTCGTGGCCAGACCCTGCCCCTCCTCCTCGTGGTCCTGGTCTGGGATGCCCCGCTTGGGAGAGGTGGCCAGGGCTCTGGAGGAGGTGAGGGGGGGCTTCGTCTGGGGAGAGGGGCCCTAGGGATGGGAGCGCTGTGCGTGTGTCTGGCAAAGGGATGTTGGGGATGGAGGTCATCCTAAGAATTGGATCCAGGGTCTGGAGGCAGTGGCTTGGCTAGTGATGGAGGCGAGGTGATGTTGGAAAGCTGGGCAGAACCGAAAGAGTGAGAGTAGGACAGGAGGCTGGTGGTCCTGATGCTGAGGGTAACAAAGAGATGTCTTCAGATCTGATTTAACAGCATCAGAGGTGGGAAAAGCCATGGTTCTGGTGGCAGGAAGGGAGGGTGGTAGTTTGGCAAAAGTTAGTTTGGCGGCTGTGTGGATTTCAGTAGGTTGTTGGGAGCGTAAGATTTTCTGGATCAAAGCAAGCTCTTGCCTTCTGGAGCAGAATTCTGCTTAAGGCAGTACCCAGCCAGGTGCGTCCGGATGCTTATGAGCCTCAGTGTTGTTTGTAGTCACAATTCCTCTGGGTGCAAGAGGAACAGGTAGATAGGTAACAGGAGGCAGTGCATCAGATCACAAGTAGGCATCATTATAGGGGAAGAGAATGAGAGTGAGGTTGCATGGAATTGGGATGAAAGTAAATTCCTGGGGTTCCCAACTTTTATAAGCCCTATTTTAACACTGGAACAAAAGCTTGCAAGGGTCAAGTTGGCTTCGATGGCTGGCTGGTGCTGACGGGAGTTGTAATCCAGAACATCTGGAGGGCACCAGGTTGGCAAAGGGAGCTGAGAAGCAGTTCTTGTTCTTGGAACATCAGTTGCAGGCGAGTTCAGGTTGGCAGCATTAGCTAGCTTACACTTCTTCTGTTGTAACAAACGGACTAGGAATGAATGGGACATGGACGCGGAGAGGCAGACTGGGATTAATAGCTGTTAAGAATGTTCATTGGCAGAGCTCGCTTCTTGATTGATTGAATCAATGGAGAAAACCTAACTTTGGCATTGTGTGCCAAACATCCGAGCCTAAACAAGTGTCTTCAGCATAACTTTGAAGTAGGCTAGGCTGAGATGTGTAGTGACTTGCCCAAAGCTGCACCATGCTCTAGGTTTAGCAAGGATTTGAACCTGGACACCACAATCAGTCCCTGTCTCAATTCACAGTTATTAGCACTGGTCTCTGTTTTATGCCTTTTTGGGGGTGTTCACTCTCTATGTATAAAAAAAGATGTAGTAATCGCATACTAAACTTGGAGTAGCTATGATGGGGAAACTGTGAGACAGCTGGCACAATGTTCTTCACTGCATGGCTCTTGAACAGTAGTTGTTTTTAGGTGCCCAGCATGTCCTGGGAATTTGTGGGTTTGACTCTGCATCGGCTCTTGGATGGGTTTGCAATGACAAAAGGGTGACATAGAAGAGGGCATTTCAGTGGGTACAGGGTTTTTATGCCTGCGTGGCGACTCTCATCTGCCCAAACTCTTAAATGTCACTGGGACTGGTACATCCTTTGCCTCCACTGATACTGTGATGATCCTGGAAAACATATATTTTATTTGACTGTTGTATGTGGGGACTCTCAGTGGACCTCCATGCGGTCAGCCTTCCTTGGGCACCATGAGAAAAAACTGAATGGACTAAATGTTGCCCAAACTTGCCCACGTCCTTCTGATCTTCCCAAGCAAAGTCCCAAATTGCCTTGCCTGTCTTTGGTTACGGAGAACAGCCAGTAGGGATGCTGGCTTCTTTATCAGCCTCTGCTCTGGGCCTTTAATAGTGAGTTGATGACGAAGATATTAACACAGGGACTCCAACTCTCATCAGTCCCAGACAGCATGGCTAGTGGTGAGGGATGATGGGAGTTGTAGTCCTGCAACGTCTGATGGGCACCATGCTGGCAAACCCCCCCCCCCCTGTTTTCATGTGGCCCTGTTTTTTATCTTGGTATGTCTTAAAAGGCTTCATCTGCTGGTTTCCTAAAACTAAAGCTGCAGTTAAAAGTAGAGGAGCAGTCAGGGCAGCCTGGCTTTTTTCAGGTCAGTTGCGGTCCCTGCAGCTCATAAAGTCTTTGAATAATTAAGAAAGTCTCTTGGGAATATCATGAGGATTTTTCAATCCCTTTGGTTATACTGAATCTTCTTTCATCCTGATAATCAGCACTACTGGTTAGGACCAAACTGTGCTGCTTGGCTTTTCAAACTTTAAATAGAGCTGGGGTAGGGTCAGAACCACAGCAAAGTGGGGAGGTGGGTTTAACACTTTCCTTACATTCAGATACTGCTCTTCCACTCAATGTTTTCTTTAGCACCAACTAGCAACTTGGGAGGCATTTTCATGGGTATAAATGGGGGATAGGGTTACGAAACACAAATACACACTGCTGCTGCTAGTTAAAGTTCTAAAAGGGAAATGTGTCACCAAATTAAACATTTTTTAAATGTGGAGCTTTGCACTTGGGATGGGCATGGCTGAGCAGTTGCACAAAAAGATCCCGGCTTCAATCCCCATCATCTCCCTCTTTAAAGGATCTCTGGTGATGTGTAATGAGAGGGAAGTCTGCTAGGAATTGAGATGTATGTGCTGAGATGATGGCGTTTGGGATCCTGTGATTTTGAAAAGACTGGTTTCACAGAAAAACCTCCTCCCAAAAGTTGGTTGAAAGGAAGCTGACAAACCCCAGCCAATAAGCCTGACTACATGTGATCATGAGGCATTTGGCTTCCTATCTCCCTCAGAAACACAAGATTTACATACAAGTTCTGGTTGGACGGTTGCTTAAAATTTTAGTTACAGGTAGGTAGCCGTGTTGGTCTGCCATAGTCGAAAAAAAATACCAACTAAGTTTGTTATTGGTATGAGCTTTCATGTGCATGCACACTTCTTCAGATACTTAGTTGGTCTCTAAGGTGCTACTGGAAGGAATTTTTTTATTTTGCTTAAAAATTGTTAGGCTCTCCTTGATACATTTTATCTCTCCTATCCCTTCTCCCTCTTGTTTTTCCAGGAACTGGACCATTTTGCTCTGCCAGCGATGTTCTCCCTGAATTCATGTAGAAGAGGTAAGAAGGTAGTTGGCCGGAATAGGGTGGGTCATGGGGGAATCACTATTTTTTATGACTGGGGGGGGGGGAGCTCTAAAACTGATTCTCTTCTCAGTCACACCAGACCTTTGTGAGACTTGAGCTTCCCCCTGTGGCAGTGAATGAAATTTCCAGTCACTTTCTATTCACACTGGCTTCAGGTCCTCATGCTGAGCTTCTGACAGGGATGGGGAGTCCGGTGCCCTCCAGATATTGTTGAACTACAACTTCCAGAAGCCAGCATGGCCAATGGTCAGCGATGGTGGGAGTCTGAATCCAGCAACATCTGAAGAGCTTTCGGTTCCTCATCTTTGGCTTACAGCATTGGCTAGGACGTATTCAGATGTACTACCTAGAAAACGAGAAAGACGTTGTGGGTCATTGTTGAGCTGAAAATCATCTCACGCCTTTGGCTATGAATTGGTCCATTATCCCGGGTGTGTTTTTCAGATGTTACATCAAGGCTCATTTCAACCAGGCACAACTAAAACATTTGTTACTGAAGCTGCCCATGAGCATGTAATTGGCCTCAAGCTAATAATGACACACATTCAAAGATTCACATCTTTGCAGATCTTCAGTAGCCATTTAGATAGTGGCCCTTTCCCCCTCTGCAATGATGTGGGTGGCATTCAACTGTCATGGCTTATATAGAACTCACATACCCTGCAAACCCAGTTTTCTGTCCATTCTAGCCACATTAGATTAGGCTTTGGTGTTCCCCACCCCCAATCCAATTTGAAATAGGAACGCCCCCCCTTTTAAACCTCATATATCCCTTTTTCTTAGTTGTGCTGCTTTGCACCACCTTAGTGAGACTGCTGTCCTTGGTGTTGACAACATCTGTACAACATGTTCTCATCTTCTATCATGTTGTCTCTTTCCTCTTTCCCCTAACCAAACTCTCCATTTAGCTCATTACTAGTTTTCCACGTTAGTTGCTCCAGCCATCCGCCATCCTTGTTGTTCTTTCTGAGCTCCTGGCTGTTGATTTTAAAACGAGGTGCTCATGCAGGAATAAAGAATTCCTGGGATTGGCTGAAAGAGAGATGATTACTGTGTCCGCCCGGTGAAGTACTATATCACCTTTGCAGCCCTTTGGCATAAAGACCCTGCAAATTTTCATCACCAAGAGCAATGCATTCAAGGATTCTTTTCCTAAGCACACACTTGGCTCACTTGTCAGGTGAGTTGGCACGATGATGACATTGGCAGTGGCCGAATCAACTGCAGAACTTGAAAAAGAGACCCCAAGCAGGGCAGGAGTCCTCAGAACAAGGCTAGTGGTTTGTCATGGACTCCATGGTGGTCCTATGATGGCAGAGGAACACAGCAAAATTACCTTCCTGTCTGCCTCAGAAAGGCTCGACCATGGCTGGTTCCTTTGAGACGAGAGTGGCAAGTTATGCCTTTAGCCTGACCTGGCGGGCTGCAAGACAAAATGTAGAAATTAAATGCTGTTAAATGCTTTTATGTTGCTTAATAAAAAGTTTTGTGACTTCAAATAAGGAGACGGTTGACTTTTGGCATCTTTCCTACGCGTTGCGTGCTCAGAGCTCCCAAGCTTTTGTATAGCTGTCCGTGACAAACCACTAGCCAGCCTCGTGTAGATGGTTGTCCATCATCTCACCTTTCTCCTTCAGCTCTCCGTTACTGTGCTCCAGCTCTTTCCTCTTCCTGTCAAAGATGGGGTTGCAGCTGCTATTCTTTTCACTGCTGTGTTTTACATACCTGGTTCCTTTCTCTAGAAATACTGTGGAGAGGGGGGAATCCTATTGGTCCACCCTTCCAACCCTGACGGCTGATCCATTCCATGTCCACAGCCTGCTCCCTCCCACGTCTCTTCCTCATATGCCATATTTCTTTAGCCTCACTCTTTGCTCTGTCTCCTTCCACAGACGCAGTTGCCCTCCTTACGTAACCCCTTGGGGATAGACCCACCATCTCTTCCCCTGCCCCTAGCAACCACCTGCTTTGGGAAGCTCTTTCACTCCTGCCCATTAGCCTTTCCTTCAGTTGTTAGGCTGGGAGAAAGGGCTTCGTTTGCTAGTGTGTGTGGTTGCCGCTGCCACCAAAGCACCTTTTTATGGTGTCTGGGGTGAGCAGAAAAGTTCCTCTTTCATTTGTTACTAGGAGCACTAACATATAAACTGTCCCATGTCACCTGAAAACAGTAATGAGAGCAGAACCTCAAACACACAAACCACCAAACATCCCCTACAGATGCCATTTCAGCTGCACAGCTAGTCCACCCAGCAGTGGCGGAACTGGATGACACCCCTTGCAACTGCACAAGGGAAGCAATGGTTTTTATGCAGCAGCAGCACTTCTACCTGCATTTGCCAACCTGGTGCCTACCAGACATTTTGGACTGCAACTTGCATCAGCCCCGTCATTGTATGGCCTTGCTGACTGGGGCCAATGGCAGTTCTCTACCAGATGTTTTGTACAAACCTGGTTGGCTAAGGCGAGCGTTCACATTCCTGGCAGCCAGGGCCATCTTAAGCATATCCAGCGCCGTGGTGCAAAGCTCACTCCGGTGCCCCCCCCCATTGCCCAGAAGAGGCAGGCAGTTGCTGGAGGGCAGCTCCTCCAGCAGGGAAGAGGTGGAGGCTGGATGCGGCGCTCCCAGCTCAGCTGGCCGCTTCGTGCTGCGGTGGCCACGGCAGATGGAGGCTCCGGGCGCGGCGCTGCTTTGCGCGGCATGGCGGAGGTGGGCGAGGGTGGTGAGCTGATGCTGGGAGGCGCCACATCCAGCCTCCGCCTCTTCCCTGGCGCCCTCCAGAACTTGGCGCCACTAGCCTCTGTGGGTAAGACGCCCCTGCTGCCAGCGTTAACCTGCTCCCCCAACCACATTTATTTGAAATCTAATTAAAGTTATACAATTAATTTAACAAAATTGATGCACTTGATCCAGTGATACCAGCTTTTCAAAGTCTGATTGTCACTGACACCCCCCGCGTCCTGGCGCCCCCTCCCTAGGTAATCCCTAAGTCTGTTCCCTCCTTTCCATTCCTGTGCAGTGAGGAGAAAGGTGTCTGGCTGCATAACAAGCCACCTTGTGACTACCCTAAAGCACTGAAATTCCTTGTGAATGCTCCCCCATGCTACGTTTCCAGACTCCCACTTGTATATTTTAAAAAAAACTGTTGGTTCTCCCTTCATGTGTGTTACACATAGCATTGTGGTCTTGTGCTGTGCAGTTTGATGTGATACCTTACTTCAGCTTGTGTGACTACAGTGGCACAGACTTCAGCATAGCCTTGCACCCACCAGGGCAACAGTGTGGTCATGACCCTGCCCTCCAATCCTTGCCTAGTGTCAGTAGGCACAGTTGTCTGCTTCTCTGTCTGCAGGCTTCTTGGGTGGGACTTGTTTTCCATATGTTGACATTATTATACGAACTTAGTCATTAGCTTGACAAAGCAGAACGGAGCATTGAGGCCATGTTTAGGTTGGGAAACCTCCATTCTTACATGTTTTTAAATTACCCTTGGATATGATAGGAGTTACTGAGTCATAAGACACATTGTTCAAGCTAACTTCCTTATTGGGGTGTGTGTGTCTTCATTACGGGTTTAATAGGCACACAGCAGGTAAGTTCAACTGGGCCACAGTCTCTTCATGTCTCCCTGCTTGGAAGAGCTGCTTGTATACCCATGTTCATAATTTTTTTTGCAAAGCACTGGCTCTTTATTTTAAACCAGTTTTTTTTTTATCTTATGAGCCAATCCTATGAACCTTTGCTCTAGCAATGAAGCATTATGGACTAAGGACAATTCCCACTGGATCAGTACCACATTGCTTCTTGAAGCAAAGCTGTAGCATTCTGAGTTTTCCTGGGCTGTTTTGCAAGCCCCAGCATCATTTGCTCCGTGCTGCCTTGCTTACAAGGGAGCAAGGCAGCAGCACTGCGGACAGCCAATACATCAAGAAAACGGGCAGACTTTGGCAGAGGCCATTTGTTCACAGAACTGTTGACCCACATTCAGGCTGTTCCTGTGGACCCAACCATGCCAGCAGAGCAGCAGCCGCCATCTGAATTCCTGTACCTCTGCTGGCCTCTCTTGACAACCTTCCTTTCTTTTGTCTTTTTGAAGGCCCTGGCTATCTAAAGCGGTTGTGATCTATGCACTTTTTGAAAGAAAGCCATGAGGCTTCCAGTTTTCCTTTCAATAGCATAGTGGGTGTTTTAAGATCCTACAGGCCTGGAAAATTAGGGGGCTTCACCTTTTAGGCTGCAGGTATTGCAGCCCATTATGATGAGGACGCCCACAAATAAGCCAGGAGAGAGGGGTGAAGGCAGAGGTGAGGCTTGCTGGGCTCCCCCCACCCCAAGCCTCTCCTCAGCTCTTTCCGAGGGGGCAGCAAGCACCTCCGGAGAAGAGGGTGAGGGGCTGGGGTCCTGCTGCTGGGTTAAGTCCGCCTGCCTGCCTGCCTGCCTTTGTGGCCAAGGCGCTCCCGCCTCCCTTACAGAGGCGCCCTGCGCTTCACCCCGGCGCCCTCCAGGTGGCGCGCCGCGGAAGGCGGAGGCGCCTCTCTCGGCTTGTGCGCGTGCGCGTCCCGCTCGTCGGCTCCTGCGTCGCAGCCGGCGTGCGAGCTTGCCTCATTCCAAGATGGCGGCGTCCAGCCGGCTCCTGCAGATGCTGCTCGACGGCGCCGCGGGGCCGCTGTGGCGAGCGCAACCCGCGCTGCGTCGGTCGTTGCGGAGAGGCCTGTGCGAGCGCGCGGCCGGCGTGGAGCAGACGCAGCAGGCGGAGGAGGACGACGACGGAGGCGGCGACGACGGCGCGATGGGCCGCCTAGGTGAGGCGGCGCCGCCGCTTGCTGGCTCGCCTTAGGCCTGGTGGGGGGGCGGTGGGACAGGGCAGCGGGCGGAGGGGGACTTTCCTCACACCCCTCAATACCAGGCCTCATGGAAGCGGGGGGGGGGAGCTATGGGCGAGGGGCATTAGAGACCCCCCCCGGCCGGTCCTCCTCTCCGCGTGCTCCTGCTGGCCTCCCTCGCCGGCATTTTGACGGCGCCTCCCCCGCACTTCGAGGCCATGCGGCGCGCTTCTAACGGAGCTGGACGCGGTCAAGGTCACGCGCCAAAGTGGCGTCCGCCCCCCCCCCGGCTGCACGTGCTCGCATCCCCCCTCCCCTCCCCTCCCCTCCCCTCCCCTCCCCTCCCCCGGCAAGCGAGAAATGAACCTTAAGGTGGCGGGGGTGGGGCCTTCGCTTCGGCTTCCTAAAGGAATCTCGGGGCTTCCCCGGGCTTTAGGCCCGCCCTAGAAGGTGATTTCACGCGCAGTCTGTTCTAGAGCCGCCTCCCACGGGGGGGGGGGGTCTGGCTCAAAAGAACATCCCATAAACAGGAAGCACTGTTGGACTTTAGGAGGGCGAGGAGGATCGGGAAGGTGAGCAGACTTTCAGCTGGTATTGTCTTTTACTGGGGCCTCTGAGCTCCAGAATTGGTTTTCAATGCCAAGTAACCAGGCCAGGGTCGAAGCGATGGGATCTGTGCTCCTGTTTAATTCGCTCTGCTGCTTTGAGTAAATTTGATGCTGTGGTTTATTGCGAAATCCTTGCAAATATTGGTTTAGCAGGTCTTTACCAGCCCACTTTTTCTCTTAAGAAAAAGGATGAGTTAGTGGCATGGGTAAGATGAGATTCTGTGCACACCAGTTCAAAGCACAAAGTGCATTTGCGAATATTAAAAATGTCGGGCATGTTGTGGTGATCTCTGTGGTTGTGTTGGTCCATAAGAGGAAACTCCAAAAGTCCACAGTTGTGCAGAACGTTAATTATGATCAACCGAAATGCCACAGAATTGTGGCAAGCTCTGGAGTTCCCCAGAACTTTTTGTCGAGCAAGCAGGAATTAGAGGAAGGGGGAAACATTTTTTAAAAAAAACTACTAACATTAGACGGGGGCCAGTTTGCAAACTCCGTTCCAAACTGGTGATTGTAGGCTGATTACAAGCAGGACTTTTGAGTTCTCAGAGATAGGGAGCAGCTAATAATTGTGGCTTCAAAGCCCAATACATGACACTTTTTTGACATGTTATACTACCAGGTGATGGGCTGCTGGGTGCCTTGCCAGGGTGAATGCAGTTCCCCATCCTGATCTACAACCTGACCTCTTGGCTACGCCATCAATCTATATTTTTTTTGTACTTTTTATCCTTGTTCCCCTCACCACCTGCTTTGTACAATATTGTGCCTGGTGAAGGCTTCTGGAGAACTCAGAAGCTTCCCACACCTTTGTTGGTCCCAGCTGTGGATTTTGAAGGTTGTTTTTGTATTTAAACCTAAATTGTGTCCAATGATTGGTTTTCTATTGAGAACTTCCAAGTTGGGAAATGACCTGAAATGAATGGCCCCATTGCGGAATTCTTAGTGGGGAGTCTCTGCTCTTTGTCATGGTACCATTTTTTTTTAAAAAAAAGAAGAAAACCCATAAGCTTCTGTTTTCTGGGAGTTTATGGGGTTGACGCTGAAGGTACCATAGGGGTATATCCATCTGTTTAAGCTCCACCTTCTCAAACCTTTTTTTATTCTGGATCTTTTCCTTCTTGCTTTCCTCTTAGATAGGACAATGCAAGGAGGTGAGTCAATTTCACTTTCACTTCTCCTTCGTTGGCAAGTCTTGCTGCTACCATAGCCTGTGTACTTGTGTGTGTGTGTGTGTGTGTGTGTGTGTGTGTCTGCGGAGGGTTGATCTCTGTTATCTAGATACGGTTTCTATTGAGCTCTTATTGTATGAACACTTTAAAGATGTTTCTGCTGTCTTCAGCTCAAACATCTGAGCTAGCTAAACGCTTGTGCAAGGTGGTTTGAGCATGTGGAGTTCTCAAAGCGGAGGGCCAGTTGATGCAGTGCACCTTCACCACACATCAAAAGCTCACTGTGCACCCATGGTTTGTGTAAATCAGCCCCCAAGAGCAGCTAGCCATGGGAGTTGTGATAAGACACCTCTTTCCTGGTGTCTTGAATCCGAGTCTGCCTAATCTGCCGTCTGCAACATTGGACATTGCTGACCTCACATGGATGACAGATGCATTGCATGATTCATTTATCTTGTGAAGTGTTCTCAATTTGACAGGAGGTTAATTCTCCCCCACCCCATCCCACAATTTTCTTTCAGATTCAAGAGATTTACTGAAAGAATTTCCCCAGCCTAAAAACTTGCTCAACAGCGTCATTGGAAGAGCTCTTGGTATTTCCCATGCAAGAGACAAGCTGGTGTATATCCACACCAATGGGCCACGGAAAAAGGTAAACTGTCTGCAGCACCTAAACCAATTGATGGAAGTGGCAGGGAAACAAGTTCTTGCTCGGTGTTCGAAACTCCCATTGTTCTAGGCGCATTTTGCAACGGAATTTCATTAGTGTGAGCAGTTTCTGAGCTCTGGGCGCAGTACTGTGCCTAAGATTTCAGATTAAAACTGCAGAGTGGAAGGAAAGGAGGACCTTTTTCTTTATCCCGACTTCCAGCTACTCTCTGAAGAAGAGACCCTCTTACGAATATTTGGGCAGGGGAAGGACCAGACCATGTGAAAAATGAACATAATATTTTAGCTGCTGTTCATTCATTTTCAGCTTTGTGTTCTTGTTATTAAAAAAGCGCGCCTAGACATTCCATTGTTGCTCCCACAATCTCTGTTTAAGGTGCTATTTAGCTCCTAGCTTTCATATCTCCATTTCTAACACTGTTCTTGCAGTGTGTTAGAAGAAACTGCTTGAAAGGAAGAGCTCTTCACCAGTGGGGGACTCTGCCTTGGGAGGTGGAGAAATTGTCTTGACTGTAGGGGGCATCTAAGCAGAGGCTGGGCAGGATGCCGCACTGCAGGTCTTCCCTTGAGCAGGGAGTGTAAGGAGGTGTGTGTGAATCTGAAAATGTCTCTTAAGGGGAAGCTGCATGTGAGGAGAGCTGGTGCTGTGCTCTGTTAAGAAGGCACAGGATGCTCAGAAGCGGCATATATGACTTCTTGCCTTCTTTGTCCTTCTGCAGAAAGTCACGCTGGTCATCAAGTGGCCAAAGAACGTGGAAGTGGAAGGCTACGGGACCAAAAAGATTGACGCTGAGCGGCAGGCTGCAGCCGCTGCTTGCCAGCTCTTCAAGGTGATGGGGGGGGGTGTTGTGGGGCATCCTTCATTTCCTGTCCCTGTCAAAGAACATCCTGTCATGCGCTCAGGCCTCACCCTGTGGCCAATTCTTGCTTTCATTTTACCAGCGACATCCTTACATATACACAGACGACTAGTATAATTCCAAAGACCCCTAGGACTTGCCCTCTGGCTGCAGGGGGCTCCCTGAGCTTTTCCTTCCGCTTTGGGCCTTCCATTACCAGGGCCAGGCAGTGGGCAGAGCTGTAGGATTAAATGGGCTTTTTGAGAGGCAAGTTTCAGTGGCCAGGATTTGCCTTCCTGTAATGGTAGCCGTCCCAAACTTTGGGGGATCAGCAAGCTAGAATTGGAGGAGGTGCTGAACTGTTCCACGCCCCACTCCCAAGTTAGATTAAATCAGGCTTCCTCAACCTCGGCCCTCCAGATGTTTTGAGGCTACAATTCCCATCATCCCTGACCACTGGTCCTGCTAGCTAGGGATCATGGGAGTTGTAGGTCAAAAACATCTGGAAGGCCGAGTTTGAGGAAGCCTGGATTAGAGGAAGGCAGAAGGGAAGTCTCATTTCCCCACCAGTGCTTCAAATCACATTCAGTGAGTGACAGTTGCTGTCAGAAACTGAGTCAGCTTCCATGCTGGTCGTGTGTCAAAGGCACAAATTATTATTATTATTACTATTATTATTAATAATATTAATATTATAACTACTACTACGCCCTTCAACTGCAGATCTCTGGGTGGTTCACAATATAAAAATACAATATACATTATAAAAGCAAGAACAAAAGCAAACTAAATACTCCCGTCCCCACAAATACATTTAGAAGGGATATAGGATGTTAATTCTCATCCCAGGAATCTCCAGCTTTCTCTTCTGACTCTCCCTACCCCGTCCTATGGACTGCCATCGCTCCTACAAATTTCTGTGCTGTTTGCAAAGACTGCACAGTATCCTACTTCTGGTGGTCCGCATGTACAGATGTGCGTTGAATGAATGAATGTGTATTATTACGACCAAACAGCCAGCTTACAGATGTGCATTGTTGCACTATGGTAGGCTTCACTAACCTGGTGCCTTCCGGATGTTTCAATGGGGGGTTGTGGTCCAAAACATATCGTTGGCACCAGGTTGGCAGAGGCTGCAGCATCAGAAGGAAATGTCAGCAATGGGATGCTAAAACCACAGTGACCAAGAAACATCTGCCTTTTTTTAAAAGGGGAGTGGTTTTCAAATGAAGTTATTGATACTGGCATAAAATGTTTTATTTCCTCAAATGCTCCTAAACATTTCTGTTTTTACCTATGTCATCTTGAATCCATGTATCTGTATAAAACAATGTGCCTTTGAAACTTCACTTTCCATCGTTCCTCTCTTGCCCACCCTCCCTTCCTGCTCCAGAGCCTGAAATGCCCCTCTGCTGTGCTCTGGGTCCAGGCCAGCCTCCCTTAACCTGGTGCCTTCCAGGTGTTTTGTACTGCATCTCCCATTAGCCCAAGCATCACATGGCCGTCCTGACTGCACCTGATGGTGATTGCAGCCTGAAACAAATGCATCATGCCAGTTTGCGGAAGGCTCTACCAGTCAGCCCTCTTACTCCCCTCCTCCTTGTCCTTGCTGAAATCTGAGACATTGCACCCAGGCCAAGCAACCATTGGCCCCCAGTTCCGTCCTTCGTTACCCTCCCTGACATTGGCTGGTGGAAGAACCAGCTCGCAAGTGGCGAGAAAGACCTCTAGAGGGCTGCAGTTGCCGGTCATTGGGGCAGTACTGGGCTAGCTGAACAAAGAAGTCCGGCTTCTTTCTGACACAGCTTTGAGGGGTTTAAAACACCCTTTTCTTTCCCCCTTCCAGCCATCTTGACCGCCTATCCTTTCCTCCGCACAGGGCTGGGGTCTGCTGGGTCCCCGAAACGAGCTCTTCGACGCCGCAAAGTACCGCATCCTTGCTGAGCAGCTGGGCTGCCCTGATGAGCGGTGGTACTCAGAGGGCAGCCGGTGGCGCTCCAAGTCCGGGCCGTCTCTGGCCGACCTCTCGACCTGCTGGAGGAGGATGGAGCCTAGCGAGTCCATCCAGCCCCTGGAGCACAACAGGCTGCCAAAGCCCATCCGGAAGGAGGAGCTGGAAGAGGGGGAGCTGGAAGAAGGGGAGCTGGAGGAAGGGGAGCTGGAGGAAGACACCATTGATGTCTCCGATTACCTGTCCATGGCGCATCCGGGGGCCCGCACCCCACCCAGAGACATGAGGTAGGAGAACCCCTGAGCCCTGAAGGGCATGGGCCTTTAATGCACACATGGCATCAGCATGGGGTCGGGTCTTTGTGTGCTGGCGTGGCCCTCGGGACAGCATTGGATAATGCCCTTGGCAGGATCTTTTGAGAATCCTCCAGCTGTATTTTATTTATTTAGCTTTTTATTTATTATTTAGCTGTATTTATACACTGCCAGATTTTTTGGGGGGGGGGGCCTCAAAGTTTTTTTTTTTTTTAAAGATAGAATAAAATTACCAAGAAGTAAAATTAACAGCAAGAATTTAAGACTTTGAAAAAGTTAAAATAGCAGTAGCTTAAAAGCAGGTTAATGCTCGCATCACTTTTCTGAATATCTGGGTAGGCCTGCCTAAACAGAAGTTTTTAGCTGGCGCCGAAAAAAGTACAGTGAAGGCACCTGCCTGGTATCAATAGGCAGGGAGTTCCAAAGTGCGGGTGCTGCTGTACTAAAAGATAAGAGTTCTTACAGATGTGGAATGGGCATTACAGTTTGTGGCATCTGTAGTAGTGCCAGTTCTGCCAATCACAGCAGGAAGATGATCTCAAGAGGTAAACTGGTCCCACAGTTGTTAAGGGCTTTATATGCTAATTCCAGCACTTTGAACCTGAGCCGGTAGGAAATCAGCAACCATTGCAGCTCTGTAGTTCCATCAGTCCATAGTGTATTTGTTTTACATATGTGTGCCTAATCCTCAGGCGCCATGAGGAGCAGTGAGTTTACCGCCCCCTCCCTTCATTGCAAACACCAGAACCAGAGCCCCTCCCTGTGAGCCTCACCTGCTGGTCTGAGCCGTGCTGCTCCTGCCTGCAAACGCAGCCTCCTCCTTCCCCTTCCTACTCGGGTGTGGTGTGTGGAGGGAGGGAGGGAGGGAGGAGCTGGGTGATCCTGGCCACATTCTGGAATGCTACGGGGGTTCTGGAGCCAGTGTGATGCAAACAATTTTCAGAGCACAGAACAGCATTGCCTTTGGGAGCAAGAAGCACCTGCTAGTTCACCAATCCTGCTCAAATTTGTCTCCCTCTGTTAGGAATGTCAGCTCTCCTGTTTTACCTTTTTTAAAGGCTAGTGGGGAAGAAACGGAAGTCTTTTCCTGGTAGCCGCATAAAGAAAACGGAAAGCCAGGAAGACACGTTTCTGTCTTGGGAGGGTTGTCCAAGTGTGGCTGTCCATGGTCAGGGAGAGGGCACCCTGTTTTTTGTGGCTTCTAGCCCCCCTCAAATTCTACTTCCCCCCGTATCAGTGTCCTGAACGCATACTCCAAGCCATACTTGGCAGTCCATAATAAAATAGGGGGCTAATCTCTTTAGTGGGTGGGCAGGTGTAGCTCTGAAGGCAAGACGGATGCCAGCTGATGGAGGCCGAATGGCAACCTTTAGAACGAGAGGACCTAGCAGCAGCCTTCTCTTCCCTCTCCTGCTGCAGGGACGGGTTCTCTCTCGAGATGACGGATGACAACACAGCCCTCCGGGCTCTGACCCAGTTTCCTCTGCCCAAGAACCTCCTGGCCCAGGTGATCCAGATTGCCACTTCTTCGTCCACAGTCAAGGTGAGTTGGAGAGGGTCACGTCGGCCAACTACGCAGAGGAAGGAGGGTGGCGGGTCTCTTTGGAGAGGCTCTCCTTAAAGCAACACCACCACCTAAATGGGAGCTGCCAGAAGTGAAGGGCAGATAAACAGTATCCAAAGGAGCTTGCAGAGCAAAGGGCCCCCAGGTGACTTTAGCCAGTAAGCCAAACCACGTAAACTGCAGGAAAAAGCAGAATCTGTAGAGTTGCCAGGTAATTTCTGCCCCTAGGGGAAGTCCTCCAAGCGAGCTTCCCCCTTTCTCTGTCTTGGCTCGCTGCTGAATAGTCCAGCCTTTGCCAACCTGGTGCCCTCCAGCAGTTCTGGACCGCAGCTTCCATCAGCTGCAGCCACCAGAGCCATGCTCCTGCCAGGCTGGCTGCTGGGAGCTGGAGTCCAAAAGGGAACCAGGTCAGCTCCAGATTGGCAACACCTGGAAAAGTCATTTTCAAAATGTTCCATAGTTGTCACCTCTCATCATCAGAACCAGGATGCTTACATGATGCTGCCATTACCTGGATGTTTCGTTCGGTATTGCCTCCAATTGTGCTTTGCTTTTAAATTGTTCTGTGCAGTAAGTGTGACTGGATGTTACATTGGGGTTCGCTTCCAAGGGTTCCACGTATACACAAAGCCTGGAAGCCTGGGGATGATTGCGCGAGATCTCGTGAGAACTTAGAAGCTGCCATGAAATCTCCACATGAGCATCACAGAGCCGGTGTCCTTCCTGATCTGCCCCCCCCCGCCCCCAAAGCAAGGCAGAGAGCTTAAAAGCACTTTGCACACCAGGTACGCCTAAGGGGATCCAGTGTGCAATTAAGTTTTAAGCTCTGCATCTTGCTTGGGTTTAACTTGTGCAATTTCAAGCAGCCTGCCTTTCAATTGCATATAGTTGAAAGTTAAATGTGCGTAAGATGCGATTGTGCTGTATTACAAGTCTCCTTTGAGACATTTGTGTGAAGAAGCTACCATGTTTCTCCTAAAATTCGACACCGTCTTATATTTTCTCTCTCTCAAAAAAACACAATATGGCTTATTTTCGGGGGATGTCTTATTTTAACCACTCCGCGTCGGTACGCTGCATAGCCACACCTATCCAGGCCATCTTAAGGGAGAGGCGCCGCTCACTGTCTTATTTTTGGGATATGGCTTATATTTCACAAATGTGTAGAAATCCTGCTACGGCTTATTTTATGGCTATGTCTTATTTTAGGAGAAACAGGGTAATAATCTTAATCGATAATGACGCAATACTGAAAGAATATGCAGCAGCAGCAGCAGAGCTCAGTGGCACTTCCTAGTCCTAGGCAGCTAGTAGGGGGGTGTTGCTGCAGTGCCTTCTTAACCCGCTAAAGGTTAGCCTCTTCCAATGTCCTTTGGGAGCAGCTGAGTGATCCCGGCTTTTCCGTGAGTTGGAGGAAAGGAGGCAGCACACGCTGGGAGGTGTTGGGGGCTCCTCCCGCTGACCCCTTCTCTTTTGCTTTGCACAGGAGTACATGCAGTTCCGGACAGTGGGCACCAAGACCAAGATCTGCAAGCTGACCCTGCGCTGGCCCTGCCCCATGACCTTCGCCGCCAAGGGGCGTCGCAAGGTGGAGGCAGAGAACAAAGCGGCTGCTCTGGCCTGCCAGAAGCTGAAGGTGAGACTTGGGGCTCCTCTCCTTCCTTCGTTATTTTATTTGCATGCCGCTCTTCCACAAGAACAACCTGCCCAAAGTGGCTGGCAACAACGAAAACTGGGATTAAAGCGTTTCAAAATCAAACGGTGCAAAAACAATTTCATGGTAAGACAGCGCCAAATAGCAAATAACAAAAAAACACCCCAACATTTCAGTACTATAAATATGACAAGATTGCATTACACTTCCCGACAGTAGCCAAAATAACAAGGGAGCTTAGCTGTTCCACCTTGGTCGTAGAAACACCCCTCCCATGATGATTCTCACAATCCCATGTCCTGCAGCAACATATTGAAAGCCTTTGAAGTGCAGGGCAGGGGGAGGACTAACTGGAAACACCTTCCATGATGATGTTCCTTCCCTAGCACTTCCCACTGAAGGCTCTCGTGGCTGAGCCACGAATGACCTCTGCCAGCCAGTCTCCTTTCTAGACCAATGATTCCTGTCCCCGAGGTGGCCTTCTTTCCCGTCTCCCTGCCCTGGCAAGTGTCTCTTTCCCCCACTTGGAGACCCCCCTCGGCTGACGCACCCTCCTTACCTCCCTTCCAGAGCCTCGGCTTGGTGGACAAGAACAACAACCCCCTGAGCCACGCCATGTACAACATGACATCCCTCCGGGAGCTGGGCGAGAACCAGCGGAAGCCCTGCCACATCAAAGTCCCCGAGACCACGCTGCGCAAGATCGAGAACTACCTGAACCACGTAAGCCTTCCCTTATTTCAAAGAAAGTGGGCTGGAGCTTGGATTCCAAACTAGAACCAGTTGTGGGGGACATGCCACTGGGAGCCGCAGAACATGGAACTCCTGTCACCAACTGGCAGAAACAGTTGAAGAACTCTTGCCTTGGCTATTTGTTACCTGTATGTTCCCTCTCCCCACATCATTGGCCGAGTGGCTGTGATGTCATGGAATGTTCGAAAGCGATCTAACTGCTTGGGGTGAACTTACTGGCGGTGTTGACTAAGCACAATTTCGAGGAGTGAGATAAAAGGTCCAAACTGACCTTTTACCTTACTCCTCGAAATTGTGCTTAGTCAACACCGCCAGTAAGACTTGGGATAGGAGAACAGCTTCCCTCAGGACCCTTGGGCTGCGGAAGGGCTGCGGGGCTCATGGGAGAGACATGGGGCCTGTTTAAAAACAGGCAAGAGGGGTGGGGAGCATTGTGGAGGCTTGGAGGTGCAAGGAAATCTAGTTTCACATTTCTATGGATTTGCAGTCTTGGGAAAAAGAAAGTGCACCCTCTTTGAATTCTGTGGTTTTACTTATCAGGACATAATAGCAATCATTTGTTCCTTAGTAGGTCTTAAAATTAGGTGACTACAACCTCAGATGAACAACAACATATGACATATTACACCATGTCATGATTTGTTTAACATAAATAAAGCCAAGAAGGTGAAATCATGTGTGAAAAACTAAGTACACCCTTACTGCTTCCATAGTAATTAAGAGATTAAGTAGCAGACAGGTGCTGCTAATCAAGTGCCCTTTCTTAATTGATCATCAACAAGTGTGCCCACCTCTATAAAAGCCAAAGTTGTAGCAGTTTGCCGGTCTGGGGCATTCAGGTGTGTTTTAACACAGTACCAAGGCGGAAAGATGACACAATGCTATTAAGAAAAGCAAGTGCTGCTGCCCATGATAGTAGAAAGGGTTCTAAGGCCATCTGATCAATTTTAAGTCCACCATTCTGCAGTGAGAAAGATTATTCAAAAGTAGAAATATTATTCAAGACAGTTTGCAATCTTCTCAGGAGTGGACGTCCCAGCAAATTCACCCCAAGGTCAGACTGCAATGCTCAGAGAAATTGCAAAAAACCAAAGAGTTACATCTCAGGCTCTACAGGCCTCAGTTAGCATGTTAAATGTTAAAAGTTCATGACAGACAGTACAATTAGAAAAAGACTGAACAAGTATGGTTTGTTTGGAAGCGTTTCCAGGAGAAAGCCTCGTCTCTCTAAAAAGAACATGGCAGCACGACTTTGGTTTGCAAAGTTGCACTTGAACAAACCACAAGACTTCGGGAGCAATGTCCTTTGGACAGATGAGACCAAAGTGGCGATGTTTGGCCATAATGCAAAAACCAAACAGCATATCAGCACAAGCACCTCATAGCACAGGAGTTGGAGGGGTGATGATTTGGGCTTGTTTTGTAGCCGCAGGAGCTGGGAGTCTTGCAGTCCTGCAGACCATGAACTTCTCTGTATACCAAAGTATTGTACAGTCAAATGTGTGCCCAACAGCTGAAGCTTGGCTGAAATTGGGTCATACAACAGGACAAGGATCCCAAGCACACCAACAAATCTGCAACAGAATGGCTGAAAAAGAACAGAAGGTATTGCAATGGCCCAATCAAAATCCAGACCTCAACCCAATTGAAATGCTGTGAAGGACCTTAAGAGAGTTGTGAATAAACAAATGCCAGCAAACTTCAATGAAATGAAGAAACATTGTAAAGAAGACAAGGACAAAATTTTCTCCACAACAATGTGAGAGACTGATAAAAGTGCTACAGAAAATGATTACTTCAAGTTATGGCTGCTAAACGTGGTTCTACAAGCTATGGAATCATAAGGTGTACTTAGTTTTTCACACACAGCTTTTCCATTTTGGCTTTATTTCTGTTGAGTAAATAAAGACACAGTGCAGTATATCATGTGTTGTTGTTCATCTGAGGTTGTATTTACCTATTTTAAGACCTGCTAATGAACAGATGATTGTTGCTGAAGGGGTCCCTCGTCTTCACATGTAAAACCACTACATCTTCACATGTAAAACCACAGATGAGTCTGACCAAACTGCGGGAGGCAGTGGAAGACAGGAGTGCCTGGCGTGCTCTGATCCATGGGGTCACGAAAAGTCGGACACGACTAAACAACAACAACAAAGCACTTTCTTTTTCCTGTGAACAGCTGAACTCCAGATTTCTGCTGTTCCAGCTTTCTCCGCCTGGAGGATATCTTTTTCCACTCGGAGCTGCCTCTTAAGCTTCCTCATTGGTTTCTGCATCTGCTTTGCTGTACAGATCTTATCCTCCTTGAGATAACCTTGCCAACTAGATGACTAATATTCCAAAGAACCAAGTTTTAAGAGCAGGCAGCTTGAGGCCCTTGAGTAATTTCGTAGCCAACCCAGCACTGAAATTCAGTTCTTTGGTTGGGAAGGTAGTTTTGCTTTGGTTAACGATGGAGTAGGCTGAACTTGGAAGCAGACTCCACCCTCGCACGGGCTCTGCAGCAGTCAGAGGGCAAGGCAAACTGCCCCCTTACCAAAGTGCTTTCCTCCTCTCCTCCCCACACCCCATTACTCCTGCCTGTTTTTAATCTGCCACGGTTTCTCCCTAGGAAGCCTAGGGCTTCCTCCATAGTCGAGAGCCATGATGCTTAAGCAATTGCTGTCATCGCGGCTGTCGTTTGGCTAGCTGAAGTAGGCAACAAAGGCCTAACGCTAAAGAGAAGGCCACTTTTTCTCTCCTCCCTCTCAGTACCCAGTGGACACCCAGGAATCCAAGCCACGCCTGGCAGACGACATGATGAACTTGAGCAAGGAGACGGGCACCCTCAGCGACGCCATCACAGGCAAGAGTTACATCCCCATGTCGGAGTCGGAAGAAGTTCGCCACAGCCAGAACCTCCTGGCGCTCTGGAAGCGGAGGGGCACCGCCTGGCAGGAGACCCAGCCTCTGCCCGTGGACTCGCACCGGGAAGCCATCCTCTCGGCCGTGGAGCAGAACCCGGTGGTGGTGATTGCCGGGGACACGGGGTGCGGAAAGACCACCCGCATCCCCCAGTTGATGCTGGAGCACTACATCCTGGACGGTCGCGGCGCCCAGTGCAACATGATCATCACGCAGCCGCGGCGAATCAGCGCCATCTCGGTGGCGCAGCGCGTGGCGCAGGAGCTGGGCTCCAACATGCGGAAGAACGTGGGCTACCAGGTGCGGCTGGAGAGCAAGCCGCCCGCCCGGGGGGGAGCTCTCCTCTTCTGCACCGTGGGCATCCTGCTGCGGAAGCTGCAGGGCAACCCCCGCCTGGAGGGCGTCAGCCACATCGTGGTGGACGAGGTGCACGAGCGCGACGTCAACACCGACTTCCTGCTCATCCTGCTCAAGGGCGTCCAGAAGCAGAACCCCGGCCTCCGGCTGGTGCTGATGAGCGCCACGGGGGACAACCAGCGGTTCTCACAGTACTTTGGGGACTGCCCCGTGGTCAAGGTGCCGGGCTTCATGTATCCTGTCAAGGAGTACTACCTGGAGGAGATCATGGCCATGCTGGGGCGACACAGGCACCGGCACTACGAGATCAAGGTGAGCCAAGCGCACACGCACTCCCCCTCCTAACGTGGCAGGAGGTGCTCTCGCTCATGCACACGTGCTCACTCTGTGCATGTTACGAGGTCCTCTGTGGTGCTGGCCTTTGCACCGGACTGATGGAATAGCTGGGGGGTGCCAGGTTGGCAAAGGCTGCAACTGCACCCTTCTGAGCGCCCTGGCTTCTGCCTTTGTTGATGCTCTGGAATGAGCATTGTTCCCCAACAGGGAGAGGTTGTGGTCCATTTGGGGAAGCTCAGTGACAGGGCATGTGCTTTGCGTGCAAAAGGTCCCAGCTTCAATCCCTAATGGCATGTCCAGTCCTGCCTGAAACCCGGAGAGCTGCTGCCAATCAGTGCAGGCAGTTCCACGCTGGATGAAGCAGTTGTTTGAATTGACATCAGGCAGAGCCCCCTGTTTCCAGTATGCAAAAAGGCTTTAGCCCCATGCTAGAGCATCTGTTTTGCAGGCAGAAGGTCTCGGGTTTAATTCCCGACAGGATTTGGAGACCGCCCTGCCTGAAACTCTGGAGAGCTGCTGCCAATAGGCAATACTGAGCTAAGCAGGCAATACTGAGCTAAGTGGACTAATAGTCCCAACTTGGTATGACACATTTTCCTAAGTGAATGGGCAGCAGTGACAGGAGGGAGACACATAAAGCCTTGCACAAGCCTGCCTGCCCGCCCCCAAAACCTGGACCCGGCACTGCTGGGTGGTGTTTCAACAAGGCGTGGTTGAAAATACACATTGGGTTGTATGCAGATGCCTGCTTCAAATGCAGGACTGCATTCCCCAGTTTCCCCCTTCAAGGGGAGCCATGTTCATTGATAACCATATGAAGCTATCATGCAGTCCCTCTCACTGTGCTTTTATTTCTGGAACAGCCTTCACTGATGACCTGGCACCCACCAGGTGTCTAGGCTACAACTCCCAATAGCCCCATCATCATAGGTCTGCACTGGCTGGTGGTGGTGGGAGTTCCATGGCCCCTGGTGGCCAGCACCAGTATAAGGCAGTACCAGGTGTTCCCCTGACAGTTGCTTTCATGCTGCTGCTTGCTTTGAGAGGTGCCTGGAGTTCTCCTGCACCTGGGCACACCTGGCTTTGCAGGGTCCTTCCCTGGTAACAGAGGTTCGTGCGCTCTCTCCATCTGTCTGCAGGGCCTCCTGGCAGATATTTACTGTGGCTCTTTTTATCCCTCAGCAATCGGACGAGGAGTGCGTCCTTGACCTTGAGCTGATCACTGACCTCATTCTGCAGATCGATGCCCACGGAGAGCCAGGTAAGTGGTGGCCATTCTGCCTCGCACCCTCCCTCTCTGCTCTTGACGGATCAGAGGGTCTGGCATACTTTTGCTGCAAGTGAGACAGTTCAGAGTGAGACTGTTCCCTTCCTCCATGCCACCCTGAGCAACCAGGTGGATAGGTGGGGTACAAATATCTCCATGGTCATGTGTGACTTTCCGTCTCTGTTGGTTGCAGGTGGGATCCTCTGTTTCCTCCCCGGCTGGCAGGAGATCAAAGGAGTTCAGCAGCGACTCTTGGAGAACCTGGGACCTCATAACAGCCGTTACCTTGTCTTACCAGGTGAGAAGGGGGCATTGCTCTCTTTCTCGCCTCACTGTGGGGTTTGTGGGAGGTGGTGGCTGTCCGCTGCAGAAAGCCTAGAGCAGGGGTAGCCTCCATGGTGCCCTCTGGATGTGGTTGAACTACAGCTCCCATCATCCTTTGCCACCCAACCATGATGGCTGCTGGGAGTTGTAGTCCAACATCTACAGGACATCGAGCGGACGATCCCTGGCCTAGATTGCCGTGATGCTCCTGTTGGAGGGAACAGGGAACAGATGCTCACAGCTGTTGTTTCTCTCTACCCCCGCCAGTTCATTCCAACATCCCAATGATGGACCAGCAGAGCATCTTCCCACGCCCCCCTCCCGGCGTGCGCAAGATCGTCCTGGCCACCAACATCGCCGAGACCTCCATCACCATCAACGACATCGTGCATGTTGTGGACAGCGGAACTCACAAGGAGGAGCGCTACGATCTCAAGACCAAGGTATGTCTGGGCTGTGGTTGTCTTGGGTGAGGCTGTGGTAAGCTCAGAAGCGAGTTTGATCTGGTGTGGGGAGCGCGGGCTTCAGGGTATAGGATGGTGACATGCCTCTTCCCCCAGGTCTCATGCCTGGAGACCGTCTGGGTGTCCAAGTCCAACGTCATCCAGAGGCGAGGGCGTGCCGGGCGCTGCCAGTCGGGCTTTGCCTATCATCTCTTCCCGCGCAGCCGCCTGGACAGGATGCCCACCTACCAAGTGCCTGAAATCCTCCGCACGCCCCTCGAGAACCTGGTGGTCCAGGCCAAGATCCACATGCCCGAGAAAACGGTAAGGAGAGGCCCTCCCGGCTACAGAGCCTCCGAGGATCCTTTTTCTTGGGCTTGTTCTAATGAGCAGACAAAGCTAAGCTTACATGGTGCCTAAAAAACATATCCCCAAAAGCCCATACCGGTAGCTTTTGTCTGAGCAGGGTGCTCCACTGTTGGAGTTGCTTAAAGACTGTGGAACTCGCTCCCACAAGAAGCAGAGATTGCCATCATCTTGGGTGGCTTTAAAAGAGGATTAGGCAAATTCCTGGAGGAGGAGAGATGGCTATGGATGGCTCCTAGCCAGAATGTCTCTGCTCTGCCTCCACAGTTGGAGGCAGCAATGCTTCTGAATTCCAGTTGCTGGAAACCACAGGCAGTGAAAGGGCTCTTGCACTCATGTCCTGCTTGTGGGCTTACAGCAGGTATCTGTTTTGCCACAGAGAACAGGATGCTGGACTAGATGGGTCCAGGTTGATGGAACAGACCTGTAGGGTGTCAAGAGCCCCCTTTCCTTCCCCAGTCCAGTCCAGTGCCCCTTTCCACTCAGCTGGTCTTCATACTGTATACTCTGTGTTGCTTTTGGCTGCAGGCTGTTGAGTTCCTCTCCAAAGCCCTGGACAGCCCTGACATCAAAGCTGTGGATGAAGCAGTCATCCTTTTGCAAGAGATTGGTGAGTATCCGAGGAGGCGGGCCGGGATGTGGATTACTGGTAGGAACATAGGAAGCGGCTTTTATAGACCAAGCTCATTGGCGCTCCAGTTTCAGACAGGAGATGTTCCCAGCTCTGTCATGCCAGGGATTGAACCTGCTGCATGCAGAGCAAATGCTTGACTACAGCCTTTCCACGTACGGCTGGGTCTGCTGTTGCTGTCGTCCCCTTGGGACCACTCAGGTTGCCAAGCCAACACAGAAAGCAGCGCCCTTCCCTCTCCTAGCCAGCCCTTCCAAGCGCTCCTCTGCTGTCCCCCTTTCAGGTGTGCTGGACCACAGGGAGGCCTTGACCACTCTGGGCAAGCGTCTGGCTCAGATCTCCACCGATCCCCGGCTGGCTAAGGCCATCGTGCTGGCTTCCATCTTCCGGTGCATCCAGCCGCTCCTGGTCATCGTCTCCTGCCTCACGAGGGACCCCTTCAGCAGCAGCTTGCAGAACCGCACCGAGGTGGACAAGGTGAGGGGCCAGCGTTGTCGGTGCTTGGATGGGGAGGCGGGAGGATCCAAAGTGCATACCAACAACCCGTCGTTCCATGTTTCCTAGGCCAAGGCCATCCTGAGCCGAGAGAGCGGCAGCGACCACCTGGCTTTTGTGCGGGCAGTGGCCGGCTGGGAGGACATCCTCCGGCGCAGGGATAGCCGAGCTCGTGACAACTACCTGCAGGATTACCTCCTGTATGCGCCCAGCCTGCGATTCATCAATGGTGAGCGGAACGGGCGGTGCCCAGGGATACAGGAAGCTGCCTTGTACCAAGTCAGAATCATTGCTCCATCTAGCTCAGTATTAGTCAATTCAACAGCCTGGCGCACACTCTTTTCAGAGCGGAGGTGTTGGGGCTGCTGGAAGTTTCTTGAATACAGCTCCCATCATTCCTAGCCATTGGCTAACACTAGCTGGGGCTGATGGGGGTTGGAGTCCAGCAGTGTCTGGAGAGATCCACAGGCTCCCCATCAGCCCTGGCTTCCCATGGACTCTGTTCTCCTGGCATGGATCCCCGTTGTGATCAAGGAGCCTGAACCGAGAGAAATTCTGCCTGCTTCTGAAGATGGAGAACAGGGTCGTTCTGGAGCTAGAATGGAATATTCAACAGGGCTCTGTATGTGGAAGGGAAGAAAGCCACAGACCCCAGATTTCTCTTTTTGCCAGTACTGCCCTGTAAAGAATCTTGTTGCAGCTCTCTTGGATAGAGAAGACCAAGAAGGAAGCCCAGGCTGAATTTGTACCTGGCACTTCAAGAACATAAGAAGAGCCTGCTAGATCAGGCCAATGACCCATCTAGTCTAGCCCTCTCTCCTCTTGTGGTTTCCAGCAACTGGGATTCAGAGACATTGCTGCTTCTCACTGGAGGCAGAGCCGAGGCATCCTGGCTAGGAGCCATTGATCGCTCTCTCCTCCCCAGTTTAGCTATGTGCTGCCTGACGCTGAGCTTTGCCTCTGTCCCCCACAGGCCTGGTGAAGCAGTTCTCGGAGAACCTCTACGAGGCCTACCTGGTGCCAACCCCATCAGACTGCCTCTTGCCCTCGTCTGTGTGCAACCAATACAGTGAGGAGGAGGAGCTGGTGAAGGGCGTCCTGATGGCTGGGCTTTACCCCAATCTCATCCAGGTAAGAGGCCCACCTCCCCTTCCTTACTGTCTGCGGGTGAAAGAACAGTGGGGAGGGGTTCCCTTTCCTTGCGTGGGAATTTTGATGGATTCTCTCACGTTTCTCTGGTTTTTGGAGCAGACAGGGCAGAACGGGGGTGGGGTGGGGGTTATGCGCACTCTTCTGACGCATGCAGAGGCCGGGAACAGAACCCCTGCGCAAAATGATCGCCATATTTATTATACACAATTTAAAACAACTTGCGACCATAAAAAATAACATTGGTCCTAAAAACGCGTACACCTCAAGCGTCAAAAGCATTCGCTAGAAGCTGTGTAATGAAGGTACCAGACACATCTCTGTGAGCGAGGGAACTATGGGGCCGCCACCCCTTCAAGCCACTGAGACAAAGGAACAGGGCCTCTTCTGTTGATCTCAGCACCCAAGAGCATCCGTAGGGAAGCAGGTGGTCTTTCGGGTATTTGGGACTTGAGTCGTTTAGGGCTTTGAACACTGTTATTTACATAAAACATAATGAGCAATACGTAATAAGGAGCAGCGTCAAATCATTCCCCTTGCCAACCCAGCAATCGACTCTTAGCCAGGCTTGTCTTGCTAATCCACCCCCCCTTTTTTTTTGCCTACTCCTCTACCCAGGTCAGGCAAGGCAAAGTGACCAGGCAGGGCAAGTTCAAGCCCAACAGCTACACGTACCGGACCAAGGCTGGGACCGTCCTCCTGCACAAGTCAACAATCAACAGGCAAGTGTACCAGGTGCCACCCAGGCCGGCTGGTAGGCGGGTGCTTATGACCTGGTGGGGAGGGACAGAGGGAAGGCAGTGGAAGCAAGCCAGGTGACGGCCCCTTCCTCTTTACCACAGGGAGACCTCCAAGCTCTACAGCCGCTGGCTGACGTACTTCATGGCGGTCAAGTCCAACGGCGGGGTGTTTGTGCGCGACTCCTCACAGGTGCACCCCCTGGCCGTGCTGCTCATGACGGATACGGACATCCACGTGCGGGGTGAGTTCCACGTTCGCACAACTTCCAGTTTCTGCTTTTGCTGCTGCTTCAGGAATCGGCAGCAGTTGGTTTTAAGTGAAGGGCTGTAGCTCAGCGGAAGAGTGTCTGCCTTGCATGCAGAAGGACCCAGGTTCATTCCCTGGCAACATCTGCAGGTAGGGATGTCTCCCGCCTGAAACCTTGGCGAGGCGTTGCTGCCAGTCAGTGTGGACAATATTGAGCTAGCTGGGTCATTGGTCTGACTCTGTATAAGGCAGATTGCTGTTTCTACGTTATAAAGGTCTAACAGGGTTTGGGCCTTGCATGCCCAGAGAACTTGCTGTTCTCCAGTGTCCTGGTAGGATCTTCAACGACCATGTGATTATGGTGGCAGGGGCTGCTAGGAATTGTACTCCAAAACACAGAGGGTGCCCCATTTTGGGAGGCAGTTTAGGGATCACAAATCATTTGGTCGGTAGAAGGTGATGGGCGGGCATCCCACTGGAGGCAACCTTCTCTCTCCTAATACCGGCTAATCTGATGCTGTTTAAAAGTTCACAGGCAAACTAAGACAACAGCCTTTATTCCTGTTATTACTCCCCAGTCTTGCAGAGGTGCAGTCTCTGGACGTGGAGTTTGCGCACCTGGCTATTTATTTTATCTGAAGGCAGCAACTTTTAATGTTTGGTCTATCGTGTGTGTTCTTTTATAATCTGTTGGAAGCTGCCCAGAGTGGCTGGGGCAACCCAGTCAGATGGGTGGAGTACAAGTAATAAATGATGAAGATAATTGTGATGAGAGTGCAAGGATAAGTACTTAAACAGCAGCTCCTCCTTGCCAGGGTCCCAGGCAGGAGGGTGGTGCAAGGCAGATGGGAGAGCTGGTGCACTGATGGTTCAAGCAGACTCCCTCCCCTGCAGCCGCCACCTACTCCTGGCCCAGGAGTCTCCCTTGGACTCCCCTCTAAGCTCCTCTCCCTTCTTCCCTGCCCCCAGATGACGGCTGGCGAGCGACCGTCTCCCTCGTTGACAGCGACCTCCTGGTGCTGGAGGGCGACTCCTACACCATCCGGCTCCTGCGCGACTTCCGCGTGGCCCTCTCCAGGATGGTGGAGGTGTGCCTTTGCTACGAGATGGCCGCCATCCCCGGGGACCTCCACCACCAGCACAGCCAGCTCCTGGACATCCTAGTGGACCTTCTCAAAGGGCCTCCTGGCAGCTTTGGAGCTTAGATCTCCCGGCAGCGGCCCAAGGATCTGGACACAGGGACTTGTAATTTGTATAAAGATGTTGACAAATGTTTATTTAAATAAAGTTCTATTTATCCCTTGTGACATCTCTCTCCGTCCTGGAGGATTCCTAGCACCCGCTCGTCCGCTGCGGCCTCTGGCAGCCCGCGGCCGTTGGGGAGAAGGCGCACCAGCTGCCTGCCTGCCTGCCAGCGAGGATGCTGGTTTGCAAGTCCCGAGGCCCCGGAGGACAGTGCGGCGGATGGCGGCCCCTCAATCTTCCTGGTTTCGTGTGTTCTGCCCCCGTAGTGGGGGCGGTCCCACGTAGAAGGATGGATTTCTCGCATGGAGGAACGGAGCATCTTCATGTGTCTCCAGGTTTTGAAGGCGTGGGAAAGCGAGCTCACGTAGGCACTCCTCAAGTGTGCAGGAGTTGATGTTGCACTTGGAACAGGGGAACACAAAACACCCCGCCCTGTTCCCCTTGCCTGCCAGAGGATGTGCGGTCGCTCCAGGATGGGGCGATGGCATGTTGCACTTGGGAAACTTTTGTCATGCACTTTTTGAAATGAAATGGAAAATCCCTTTTGCTCTAGGTGAACTGGTTTCGGTGCAGAGGTAACCCCACTTTCTGCTGGCTGACTGGGGAGGGGGGCGGTCTTGTTGTCTCTTGTCCTCTCCTTCCTGGAGCTGCTGCTGCTTTCATACATAGGCCATCCCTGAGGGGGAGAGTGCTTGCTCTCATCCCAGGGGAGGAGCAGGTCTGCACTGAGGCTGCTGGTGGAATGTGGCTTTGCTTAGGTGTCAGGGGCTGCTTCGTTCCTGGGAGGAGATCCTGGGCTACCATAGAGCGGGGTCTTGAAGCCACTGCCCGCCCACCCGTGGTACACCAAGGGAAGCCTCAAGCTCTGGCAGCATTGGCCTGTTGAAAATGGGGAGCTGTTGCCTCTCCAGCTGTGAGGTGGCTGGGATCAAGTCTGTCAATAAGAGCTCTTCTCCTTTCCTGACCTCTTCAGCAGTGTATGTTTCCCAGTCAGCAGCAACCGCAGTCACATGGTATGAGCTCCCAATTCTTCCCTGATCTGCTGTTCTGAGTCTTCCCTTGCTTGCAGCTCTTGGGCTCACCCCTTATGTTTTAAATGTATGCCAAGCAGAGGGCAAATGTGGCCTAGGAAAGGCTAGCCTAGGGGCACTCAATATCAATCAGGGGTCGATAGTCCTGCCCAGTATCTCCTGCAGGGATGACCTGAAGGAGCAAGGCAAACTGCTGGGCGGGCTGGAGGGTGGATAAGGGATAGCTTCTCCCTGCTTCTGTTTCCTTTACTGCTCCTTGCCAGCTTGATGGATCAGTTGCTCAACTTGCTCCTGGGTTCCTTGAGGGACAATGTTCAGGGACAGGGGGACATTTCGCTCTTGGAAGGGAGCATGCTAAAGCTGGTACCCCACCACACCAAGTGTACTATAGTCTTCAAAGTCCCAGGCTGTGAGAGGGATGCCCAGCTTTCAGCACAGCAGAAGCAGCCACACCCAGTTTGGAAAAGGGAGCTGTCAGCAAGTTTGGGCTAGATTGTGCCCTGGGCTCTGTACCTGTCTCCCACCCCACCTTGGACCACCTTGACATCTCCCCTCCATGACGCTCACTCTGCCCCTTGACCAGTGGGAATGTGTTGCTTTTTCTTAGAGGAGAGGAAAGGTGGATGTGTTGGGTCCCCTTTCTATGAGAGAGGAGGAGGAGACCCCAAAAGTGGGGAAGAAATGGCTCTGAGCTGGTCTGTGACTGATGTTGGGGAAGTTTGGTGGCTGTTAAAACATGGTACTGGACCTTTTTACAACCTCGTCTAAAGGAAATAAAAAGAGGGATAAAAGCAGCCACTGCCTTGACTCTTTTTGTTGACTGGCAGGGTGAATGTGTGTGTCCCCCACCCTCACTTTTCCCTTTAGGTAGAAACCCCATCTTTCTCCCCTTGTCAACTGAGCAACAATTTAGGGGGGCAGGGGGCATGGGCACATCTGCTTGGGTTTCTGTGAGGTTCGCATGAGTGCTTTCAGTTTCCCAACCTTTCAGCTTCTATTCTGTCTTCCAAGAATGGAAGTGTAGGGGCATGATTTTATGTGGTGTGGTCCCCAGGCTGGGAATCCCTTTAGCTGTGATTCCTGCATTGCAGAGGGTTGGACTAGATGACCCTTGGATACCCTTCCAAATCTACAATTCTTGTGATTCCATGTCTGTGATGCCAACTTTGCCTCTAGCTGCCCTTGGACAAGGAGCACACTTTGAGCCGCTGCAACGCCCACTTATGAACACAGCAGGCCAGGAAAACTGGTCTTGGCCCAGTTCAGAAACAGATCTCCCCCCCAGGGCCTAGGGTCTCCCAGACCATCTCTGCCCCACCCTCACCTTGATTGCTCAATGCAAAGTAAAAATCGCAGAATCTTACGAGTTGGAAGGGACCCTGAGGATCATCTAGTCCAACCCTCTGCAATGCAGGAATATGCAGCCATCCCAGACGGGGATTGAACCTGCAACCTTGGTGTTACCGGCACCATGCTCTAACCAACTGAGCTATATGGAATGGTGGTTGATGGTTGCCTTTTTACTGCTTAGCTGGGGAGCCTCTTGCCCTCCAGATGTTGTCAGACTCCAACTCCCATCAGCTCCAGCCAGCCTGGCCAGTAGCCAGAGATTCTGGGAGTTCGGAATCCAGCAAAGATCTGTAAGGCCACGGGGGTCTCCATGCCTGTCTTAGACCCTTAGACATGAAGGACCCATCGTTGCCAGCAAGTTTGCTGCAGCAAAATGGATTGTTTTGCTTGTGCCGATTCAGCCTTGTGGGCTGCTTGGGGTTAAATTGGGGTTAAACCAAAAAGACGTTAAAGTGAGTGCCAGACACACCTTTTTATAAAAGCCATTCCAAATAGGAATGGCAGAGGGGGAGGCAGCCAGATCTGATTCATGGGGCACAATGGCCATCTTTCTGTAAATCTGTCATCTTGTTGGTTATTTTTGCCACACCCCTGATACAGGAAATTGCACTAGTTACCAAGTTAGCACATCTTCTGTGCCCACTCTTAAAGGTGGAATTATTTTTTCTTTCCAAAGTTGGGCAATACATAATGTCACTCCTGTTAATAAACTGGCAATTATCCTGCAGTTTGGTCAAATTCATGTTAGTAGCTTCGAGAACACTGTCCAATCCATCTCGTCCCCTTCTCCTTGTGCCCTCCATCTTTCCCAACATCAGGGTCTTTTCCAGGGAGTCTTCTCTTCTCATGAGGTGGCCAAAGTATTGGAGCCTCAGCTTCAGGATCTGTCCTTCCAGTGAGCACTCTGGGCTCATTTCCTTCAGAATGGACAGGTTTGATCTTCTTGCAGTCCATGGGACTCTCCAGAGTCTCCTCCAGCACCATAATTAAAAAGCATCCATTCTTCGGCGATCAGCCTTCTTTATGGTCCAGCTCTCACTTCCATACATCACTACTGGGAAAACTATAGCTTTAACTATACGGACCTTTGTCGGCAAGGTGATGTCTCTGCTTTTTAAGATGCTGTCTAGGTTTGTCATTGCTTTTCTCCCAAGAAGCAGGCGTCTTCTAATTTCATGACTGCTGTCACCATCTGCAGTGTTCATGGAGCCCAAGAAAATAAAATCTCTCACTGCCTCCATTTCTTCCCCTTCTATTTGCCAGGAGGTTATGAAGCCCTTACCTTTGGTGTGACCACATTTGGAATGCTGTGTGCAGTTCTGGTCACCTCACTTCTGAATACCGTACCAGTTGCTGGAAACTGCAGGAGGAGGGGAGAGTTGTTCTTATACTCAAATCCTGCTTGCTGGTTTTCCATAATGGGCATCTGGTTGGTCACTGTAAGAATAGGATACTGCACTAGGCAGACCACTGGCCTGATCCAGCTGGCTCCTTTTGAGTTCTGTGGTGCAACTTGTGCTGCAATGACAATGTTGGACCCAATAATACCCCCAGGCTGCTCACTTGCCCCTCCTTCCAACGGAGAGTAATCCCATCATCCAGAACAAGATGTATTCCACTCATCTGGGCTAAGTACCTTCCCAGGAAGAGCGTCTCAGCCTTATCCGGCTTGAGGTTCAGTTTACTGGCCCTCATCCAGTGCATTACAGAGGCCAGGCACCGATCCAGAACCACACCTGCTGGAGCTGTGCAGGAGAAGCAGAGTTGTGCATCATCTGCTCCCAAACTCAGAGCTTTTGTGCAGAAGTTAACTCAGTATGGGGGAGCAAATTGAATCCTGTGGAACCCCAAATCCATGCTAGCTGGGGCTGATGGGTCATAGTCTCAAATATCTGGAAGGCTGTTGTAAAAGGTGTGACACACACACACCCGCCAACTCAGAGGAAACCTTGAGGAAACCTGCTGCCCATTCACAGCAGCAGTAAACTGGGAGTAATGCCTTCAAGAAAACATGCACCCTAAGGAGCATGCAGAAGGTCCCTGGTTCAAGACCCGATGGCATCTCCACGTAGGTCTAGGAGACCCCTCTGCCTGAAATCCTGGACAGCCGCTGCCAGCCAGTGTAGTCAATACTAAGCTTGATAAGCCAATGGTCTGACTTGGTATAAGAGGCAGTGTTGTGCAGTGGCTAGAGTGTCGGACTAGGACCTGGGAAACCAGGGATCAAATGCGCACTCGGACCTGAAGCTCACTGCCAGTCGTTTCTTCTCAACCTAACCTACCTCACAGGGTAGTTGTGAGGATTAAATGAGGAGGGAAAACCATATACATGCTGCCTTGAACTCCTTGGAGGAAAAGGTGGCATATAAATGCAATAAATTTATAAATTAAATAAAAAAATTCATTCCAGTAGCATCTTAGAGACCAACTAAGTAACTGGAACTAAATTAAATAAGGCAACTTCCTAATTCCTGGTACAGGGCTGCAGCTTGGTGGCAGACCATCTGCTTGACACCCAGAAAGTCCCAGGTTTTAATCCCTCCCAGGTAGATCTGGGAGAGGCTTCCTGCCTGAAACCCCGGAGAGCCGCTACTGCTGCTGCTACCTGCCTGTGCAGGCAGTAGTGAGCTTGGTGGACCTTGGTGGAGCCAGACTTAGTGTCAAGCATCTTCCTAGATTCCTATGTCCCGAGTCCTTTCACAGCTGCTGCAATGGGAGAGGAAAGGGGCTGAGAGACTCTGGCAAACCCCCTCCAAAAAAGAAGAGAGCACGCTTTCCCTGCGCTGCCTTTTCCAAAGGGCCCGCTCCCCAGGCCGGACTCCATTTCCCAGGATGCTCCGGGAGGCGAGGCTGGAAGGCCGAGAGCTGCTCTTCCTCCTCCTCCTCCTCCTGGAGATTGCAGCATCCCGCATCGCCTGCTCTGGTCTGGACAAGGCGTCCGGGGCGCCTTCCATCCGCCTAGCAAGAAGCAGCAGCGGCAGAGGCGTCCGCGGCGCCTCCTCCTCCTGCTGCAATCTGCATTCTGCCTTTGTCCTGCGCCCCGCCATGGCCTCGGGGGCTCATGCACAGGTAAGGGGGCAGACGCCAGGCCTTGCGGCAGCAGCAGCAGCACCCACAGCAGGAGATGTCTGTTCCGGGGAGGGGGCAGCGCTCGCCTTTACTCAAACTCCACCCGCTTCGAACGGATCAGAGCCCAGGCGCTGCAGCAAGGGCGCCTCTGAGCACGTGCAGAGTGGCCCCACCCTCTTTCCCAGTGGGCTTGGGAGGCAGGAAAGGGTCCCTCTGCGCCCCCAACCCTAAAGCTTAACGAGGTAACAACCCCCTAAATCTAAATAGCAATAAAGAGGGGCTTTAAATTGGGGGGTCCGTCTTTTTGATGAACTGGGAATGGTTATTCCCCCCTTCCACACACCTGCTCCGCGAAGGTGGGTCCAGAGGGAGGCGAGGAGAGCTTAGGGTTCCCGCATTTTCATATTCAGGAGGGCAGTGGGGAGGATATTTTGGGGGACCAGCTGCGGTTTAAATCAGGGCTGGAATATGATGGAGGCAGGCCAGCCAGACCCACTGCCCCCCCCCGCCCCCAAATAAATGTCTGGCTTCTGGAATGGGTTGGTCTCGCTTTCTATTAGCCTGGTGCTTTCCTTCTCCTCCAGATGTTTTGGACTACAAATCCCATCAGCCCCTGCCCACATGATGGTGTAGCAGCTGGTGGGGGCACGCCTGTGCTGGCTGGGGGCTGATGGGAGTTGTAGTCCAAAGCATCTGGAGGGCAGTAGGTTTGTTTATTTATTAAAATATTTGTATGCTGCTTTTTCATTAAAATAAAATCAAAGTGGTTCACAGTAGTGCATGCGAAGAAACCCTATCAAAGTGAAAATCAGGCATCAGTTAACTATGATGATGATGATACATATTCTTAATTGCCTGCGTGGGCCTGGAGGAATAAAAAAGTTTTCAGCAGGCGTGTTTAAAGGTAGAAGCAGAAAGCTGGCCAAAATATTATGTATTTGTGTGCAGGGATGGGGAGAAAGTATGTAACAGACGGGATGGTGAAAAATGAGTGGTGCATCTTGCACATTCGCCCCTTGGAACTCACTGCTACAGGATGGTTGGGGACAGTGATGATATACATACATAATAATTCTCCATATATCAGGAGCAGATCTGATGTTGAGTTAGTCTAGCTGAGGACGACTGGCTTGCCATAGCAGCCTGACACCAGGCGGTAGATCACCATGTTCCTTCCCTTTGGCTCCAAGAGAGTTTTCTTTGACGGAGGGTTTACCTATGCTTGAGCAATGCAGCCATACAGGGGTAATGAAGAAGTGAGAACAGAGTTAGGCCTGAACAGAAATGTTAATGTGGGTCACATTAGAGGTACTGGAGAACAGAAGGTAAGAAATAAGAACATTATTATCATATCACTATGTTATTAAGATGATAAAGCATCTCAAAGATGATCTCTAGGGTCTGGAAACCAAGCCTTAAGAGGAACGATTGAGGGAGTTGGGTATGTTTAGCCTGGAGAAGAGAAGAATGAGAGAAGATATGGTATGGTAAAGATAAAGGTAAAGGTAAAGGGACCCCTGACCATTAGGTCCAGTCGTGTCTGACTCTGGGGTTGCGGCGCTCATCTCGCTTTATTGGCTGAGGGAGCCGGCGTACAGCTTCCGGGTCATGTGGCCAACATGACGAAGCCACTTCTGGCGAACCAGAGCAGCGCATGGAAACACCATTTACCTTCCCGCCGGAGCGGTACCTATTTATCTACTTGCACTTTGACGTGCTTTCGAACTGCTAGGTGGGCAGGAGCTGGGACCGAGCAACAGGAGCTCATCCTGTCGCGGGGATTCGAACCACCGACCTTCTGATCAGCAAGCCCTAGGCTCTGTGGTTTAACCCACAGTGCCACCTAGGTCCCGGTATATGGTATGGTAGGCATCTTCAAATATCTGAAGGGCTGTCCCATGGGAGAGGGAACAAGCTCTGGAGGATAGGACTCGAATCAATGCCTTCCAGTTACAAGGAAAGAGATTCCAACTAATATATCAGGAATAACTTTCTGACAACAAGAGCTGATCAACAGTGGAACAGACTTCATTGAAGGTTTTGAAACATAGGTTAGGTTGCCATCTGTTGTGGATTCTTTAGCTGTGATTTCTGATTTGCAGGGGGTTGGACTAGATGACCCTTGGGGGTACCTTCGAACTCTACAATTGAATGATTTCATGACATCTTTGGAGAGACTTATGAGAGTGAAAATGTTACAATCTACCATGCTATGAAATGCTCCCCTGGAACTCACTGGGACCATTTTCAACCTTCATGTTATGTTTTGTTGAGCTTGTTAATTGTTCTTTCAAAAATGTAATAAAAATGTTTATAAAAACAAACACACAAACTTCCATGGGTGTTCCTGAAGCAGGAAGCCTTTCTTCTTCTTCTTCTTCTTCTTCTTCTTCTTCTTCTTCTTCTTCTTCTTCTTCTTCTTCTTCGCCGCACCTTCCTATCCTACACAACTGCTGCTCAGACCAGTGTAAGCAAGCACATCTAAGACTTTACCCAAGCAAACCCACAATCTGCGGTTCAGATCACACGCTGTCCAGAGACGGGTTGAGTTCCAGTCCGGTGCCCCTGATGACAGAGATGCCATTCAGCACTTGCCCCCGATGACAGTGCAACTTCATTCTAGATGAGCGCTGGCCCCTCAAGCTGTGGGAAAGAATCACACTTCCCCATCTTCCCCGAACACCAGTGCTATTGTTGTGAGAGCCAGTGTGGTGTAGTGGTTAAGAGCGGTAGACTCATAATCTGGGGAACCGGTTTCGCGTCTCCTCTCCTCCACATGCAGCTGCTGGGTGACCTTGGGCTAGTCACACTTCTCTGCAGTCTCTCAGCCCCACTCACCTCACAGAGTGTTTGTTGTGGGGGAGGAAGGTAAAGGAGATTTTTAGCCGCTTTGAGACTCCTTAGGGTAGTGATAAAGCGGGATATCAAATCCAAACTCTTCTTCTTCTCTTCTTGTTTTGAGTGGATGCTCTGCCCCTGAAATGGAAGCAGCTGTTTGAAGGAAGGCAGGAAGCTGTTAAGTAACGCAGGAAGCTGTATCTCACCAGACTATAGAACCATCTAGCACAGTGTTCCGTGACTGGCAGCAGCTCTCCAGGGCCTCAGGCAGGGAGGGTCTCCTTTACATAAGGAGAGCCTGCTGGATCAGGCCAGTCGCACATCTCCAGTCCAGCATCCTGTTCTCGCAGCGGCCAAACAGAAGCCCCAATAGGACCCGAGCACAAGTGCAGTCTCTCCTCCTGCGGTTTCCCGCAACTGGCATTGCTACCTGACCCCAGGTAGACGGAGAAGCCCTTCTTCCTTTTCTGTCCTGAAGCTTCCTTGTATGGCCTTGTTGAGTTCTAGTATTTCAAGAACATAAGAAGAGATGCCCGTGGAAATGGGCAAGCAGAGTTCAAGGGCAAGAGCACCGTGGCTTCCCTTCCACATTAAAATATATATATTAAAATAATAATAATAAAAAACCGCCTTGCAGATAGGAAAGTAGGAGACCGGGGCAGGAGTATTGTCTCTGGTGTGATTGTTGCTGCAGGGGTGTGCAGGTTTGTCCCTTCCACACACACATGGGAATCCTTAAAAAAAATACATCCCCTTCCTCCACTTGCGTGAGGCACCATTCCACATCCTCCTTTTCCTCCAAGGAGCTCAAGGTGGTTTACATGGTTCTTCCCCATCCCTATAGAATCCTAGAAGAGTAGACTTGGAAGGGACCCACAACCCTGAGTCCCATGCTCACATATCCCCACAACAACCCTGAGAGGTAGGTTAGGTTGCGTGTGAGTGACTGGCCCAAGGTCACCCAGTGAGCCTCATGGCTAAATGGAGATTTGAACCCAGGTCCCAGTCTGACACTCTTTTAACTACTACACCAGGCTGGATCAATGTTCAATAGGTGAGGACTATGGAAGCAGACAGCAACTGGTGCTTTTAGAACAATACTGGTGGATTGAGCACCCTAGTGCATTGCCGTTATTGATCATGCAAATAGAAAGAGTTTGCTTATGGAAACAGTTATATACAGTGGTACCTCAGTTTACGAACTTAATCTGTTCCGGAAGTCCGTTCTTAAACCAAAGCCGTTCTTAAACCGAGGCGCGCTTTCCCTAATGAGGCCTCCCGCTACTGGTGCCCTTCCACCGTTCGGCTTCCGTTCATAGACCGAGGGAAAGTTCGCAAACCAAAACACCTACTTCCAGTTTTACGGAGTTTGTATACTGAATAGTTCGTTAACAGAACTGTTCGTAAACCAAGGTACCACTGTACTGCCTTTTGGCACCCAAAGTAGTGTGCAGGTGTATATTATTATTATTATTATTATTATTATTATTATTATTATTGACTGCAGCTTGAACAGAGAAATTTTGCATTGCCGTTATGTCTTTTCTAATAATGCCTTGGACTAATAATAAAAGCAGTCAGGCACAATGACACCCCATCCTCCATCCAGCTATAAAAATCTGGGACAGATATAGATTAAAAAAAAGTCCTGCAACCTCCTGACAATCGTCTAAGCCACCAAGAGCGATTTAATTGGAATGGGGAACTAGGTAACTATGCCATCTGGTGAAAAGCACAGCTTATTGAGAATATGTGATCATATTGGCGGCGGCAGCAGGGGGGTAGGAGAGCTTCCCTCCCTTTTATAAATGGTTGCAGTCCAAGTGTTTGCTGGATATTCAACAATTGCAACAGCATGATATCCCCGGGGAGAGCCTATAAATCTGGAAGCCCTTCCTGAATGGTTAAAGTGGCACCAAACTCCGCTTTTAAAAGTCAACCGTAATATGTCCGCTGGAGAAAATGGAGGACTTTAATTACAGAAGGTCTTGTGCGCGCATGAGATTGGGGGAGAGATTATGGAGAGAGCTCCATCCTTTCCTTGGTAGATAATATTCCGCCTCTGCTGACTTGGAGTAAAGCAGTTTCTCTGCTGACAGCACCTAATGCCTTTAAATTTGGAAGGTATACTGTTGATCAGATCAGTGTCGGAAACGTGGAAGTGCTGGAGAGGCTTTCGTGGAGCCGTGGGAGGATAGAAATACTTGACTAGGATTCTGCTTCCAACATCATCTGTGCCATGTCATGGAGCATTGCCAGTCTCTCCATCCTCTAGTTCTGCTATTTGAAAGGAAAGGTTTTAAAAAATGGAATGTGTAGTGTTGGAAGTGATCCCAAGGCTTATCTCATCCAACCCCCGCAGTCAAAATGTGCACCTCCGGCCATACTCTGTGGCTCTGTTTTGCTAACCTCTTGTCTATGGATGCCCTTTCCTTCCTTCTTTCCAGCCCATCCATCTTCCATCTTCCTCTCTCTGCAAACACAGAGAGAGCCCTCAATTCATAAGAGCTAGAATCATAGAATTGCAGACTTGGAAGGGACCCCAAGAGTCATCCAGCCCAATCCCCTGCAAGGCAGGATTGAGGCCTGTGAGGGCTGTCGTCATCACACCCTCTAGCAGAGGGAACTGTCCAGAACTCCATCCCAGGTTCCCTTTCTCATTGCCGCAGGTGGTGTTTGAGGACGTGGCCGTCTATTTCTCCTCGGCAGAGTGGGCAGAGCTAGCAGAATGGCAAAAGGACCTCTACCGGGCCGTGATGGTGGACAACTATGAAGCGGTCACCTCTCTGGGTAAGGGTCTCCCTCATTCCCTGCTTGGGTGTCCTTTGAGGTTCCTGAGAGTCTGGAGGCAGCAGATAAATGATCCTGGCTTAGAGTTGTCAGGGTTTGGCCACGCAAATAAGTAATAAAAAAATTCCTTCCAGTAGCACCTTACTGGAAGGAATTTTTTTATTTTGTTTCGACTACGGCAGACCAACACAGCTACCTACCTGTAAATAAATAATATTTATAATAATAATAATAATAATAATAATAATAATAATAATTTATTATTTATACCCCGCCCATCTGGCTGGGTTTCCCCAGCCACTCTGGGCGGCTTTCAACAGAGCATTAAAATACAATAATCTATCAAACATTAAAAGCCTCCCTAAACAGGGCTGCCTTCGGATGTCTTCTAAAGGTCTGGTAATTGTTGTTCTCTTTGACATCTGAAGGGAGGGCGTTCCACAGGGCGGGTGCCACTACCGAGAAGGCCCTCTGCCTGGTTCCCTGTAACTTGGCTTCACGCAGCGAGGGAACCGCCAGAAGACCCTCTGCACTGGACCTCAGTGTCCGGGCTGACCGATGGGGGTGGAGACGATCCTTCAGGTATACAGGACCGAAGCCATTTAGGGCTTTAAAGGTCAGCACCAACACTTTGAATTGTGCTCGGAAACGTACTGGGAGCCAGTGTAGGTCTTTCAAGACCGGTGTTATGTGGTCTCGGCGGCCGCTCCCAGTCACCAGTCTAGCTGCCACATTCTGGATTAGTTGTAGTTTCCGGGTCACCTTCAAAGGTAGCCCCACGTAGAGCGCATTGCAGTAGTCCAAGCGAGAGATAACTAGAGCATGTACCACTCTGGCGAGACAGTCTGCGGGCAGGTAGGGTCTCAGCCTGCGTACCAGATGGAGCTGGTACTATATAATGAATATAAAAAGATACTTTAAAAAAACTTTCCCTCAAACACCTGAGATTTTCCTCTTGGGGATGGTAACAAAGGAGGTCCCCCCCCAAAAAAAACCAAAAGAGTTTACTACTATATGCCACTGCCGCAGCTAGAACTTTATTGGCACAAAGGTGGAGAACAAGTCTAGTACTCACTAAGGAAGAATGGCAGTGTAATATATTTGAATATGCTGAACTGGCTGGTCCAGGATGAGAGAAAACGAAGATAAGGAATATAAGAAGGAATGGATAATGTTTATTGACTAGTTCAAGAACCAGTATAGACAAAGACATAGCTTAGCAGGTCTCGTGTAAATCCAGCAGAGTTGGAATAGAGTATATTTAATAGATAACAAATTAGATGATTAAAAAGATGTGGATTACGCGGAGGAGTAGAAAAGCAAAAGGAACCAGGAAAAGTGTGGAAAGGAAGTCATATGGTATATGCAGATATGCTGTGTACGGTATGAAGTTGTAAGTGGGACGGGGAAAGGGTTAAATATGCTCTCTGTTCCTGTTTTTGAAAATGCAAATAAAATTAATATTTTAAAAAATAGAGTGTTGGTCTGCGACCTGGGAGACCTGGGTTCGAATCGTGACTCGGCCGCAATGCTCGCTGGGCGGCCTTGGGCCATTCGCCACCTCTCAGCCCGGCCTACCTCACAGGCTTGTTGTTGTGGGGAGCAAGGGGGCCACCTAGAGAAAAGGATGCTATAACCTTGCAAGAAATGAAGGGGAAATAAAGATGCTGTCCTCTGCTCCCACGACAGGGCACCCATCCGCCAAACCCGAGATCATCTGCAAAATCGAGCGCGAAGAAGAGCCTTGCATGGAGGAGCCCCTCAAGACCCCCAAATGGAAGAGACCCCAGAGCCCCTGGCTGGGTGAGTTGGGTTTTTTGGGGGGCAAAGAGACCTTTCCTTGTCGTCGTCCCCGGTAACTGGTCTTTCCGGTGTTGCGGTCAGGCCTACTTGGCGCTGGCCTCACAGATAACGCAAACTCTGACCGGCAGCATCTCGGAATGTGAACCAGGATGGGGACCCGGGTTCAAATCCCCTCCTCCAGCTCCCTAGCACTGGAATTGAGCCGGTCGCCATCTCTCCTCCTGGCCCACCTCTCAGGGCTGTTGTTGCCATGAGGCGGCCATCTATGTCACCCTGAGGGAAACTTGGGATACGAACATAGCCATAAGAGCAGAGATCAGTGTTTTTCCCTCAAAGTTATCCCGTAGTTTTGCACAGTAGACTTAATCCCAATCCATTCCTGGAGGCAGACCCCTGAAACTCCTCCCAGACTCATGAGGCCATTCCACCTATTTCAGATTATTTCGAACCGAAACTCATGTCCAAATGTCTCCACCTACCACCCTTCTTTTTGCGTAAAAAGCTTTGGGGCTTTCCCCCCCTTACAATCCAGCGTATATAAACTTTTTTGAAATGAAGTCAGTTCAAATTCTCATGGGGGAAAAAAGTCTCCTGAGGGAATTAGCCATTCCACATTTATTTGGCTGCGGCCTTCTGGAGGCTGTTGCCGTGGAAACGCTCCCCTGAAGGAAAAAAGGCGGGAAAACGCCTCAGGTAGAGGACCGCTCCTAGGTCTCCCATTTTGCCCCTATTCTGAGGAGAAACGTGTCTGACCTCTCCACAGGAAGGATCCCGGATCCCCTTAGATTCCTCACCAGATTCCTCACCCCTTAAGGTTGTGGTACCAAGGGAAGATTTTTATTTTTTTCCCCTCACAGAGGAAAAATGGGGCCTGCCAAGCTGACCAGTGGCAAGGAGGCCAGAATAGCTCCTGCCCCTGGAAGAGGAGGCACAAGTCTAGTAATCCTAATGATAATAATATACTTATTTGTACCCTGCCCATCTGACTGGGTTGCCCCAGACAATCTGGGAGGCTTCCAGCATAAATAAAAACACACACAGGGCTGCCTTCAGATGTCTTCTAAAGGTTGTATAGTCACTTATCTCCACAGGTGGCACCACCACAACATGCCAAAAATTTCAAATTTTCCATAACCTTTCGCAATCTGAAAGCTGAATATTATGCCCCAAACGATCCCTCGCCCAGTGTATCGTTACAGATCTAACCTGTTCATCCTTTCTATGCCATTCCAAAAGTAATTATACATTTTCAACTGTAGTTTTATATTTTCTAACAAGTCTTTTTCAAATCTTGAGGTCTCATAGCTGAAACCTTTCTTTTTATCTGTCTTAAAGATATCATTTAGTTGGTGAAACTGTAGCCAGTCAGTTAATAAATCCATTATCTCTTCAAAATCTTCCAGTTTCACCTGATGTTCTACTTCGGTTAGCAGCTCTCTATATGCCGCCCAATTACTTCTCATATTTAGTTTTTTCAGAGATACCGCTTCTAGTGGGGAAAGCCACCAGGGTGTTTTCTGTTCCAGTAGCCGGTTATTTTTCTAAAACATGATTTTATTAAAGCTTTTTCCATAATGCAGTAAGATCAAATGAAGTTCTTCTCAGGGATTGAACGTGGGGTTTCTCCCCGAGTCGGTGATGGCGAGACTCTCCATTTCCCTTTCTTCCCTGCAGGAGATGGGATCAGGATGGAAGACGAGGACGAAGGCAGAGGGGCAGTCTATGTCCGGCGGCGCAAGAGGAAGAAGGTGGCCCACCCTTCCAGAATGGAGAAGCCGGTGACCCGGGCGGCGAGCTCACAGGACGAGGACGAGGGCCCCCCGAAGTTGACGCTGAAGACGAAACCCCCCGAGTGCCCTGAGTGCGGCAAGAGCTTCCTGAGCAACGTGGCGATGGTCATCCACATCCGGACGCACACCGGGGAGCGGCCCTTCAGGTGCCACCTGTGCCCTAAGGGCTTCCCCTCGCGGGGGGACCTGAAGCGGCACATCAAGACCCACTTGCGCAAGAAGGAGGACCCCGTGGCCGGCGACGCCAGCCCCAAGGCGCGGAAGTGCCTGACGGCCAAGCTCCAGCTCCTGCGCCAGCTTGGGGCCGCCCCGGGCCCCAGGAAGCCCCACACCTGCGGCCAGTGCGGAAAGAGCTTCAACAAGAAGCAGGACTTGCGCAAGCACCACGGGACCCACTCGAGCGAGCGGCCCTTCTCCTGCCCGGAGTGCGGGCGCAGCTTCCGGCTCAAGCAGATCCTGGTGGCCCACATGAAGGTGCACGTCGGGGAGCGGCCCTTCTCCTGCCAGCAGTGCGGGAAGCGCTTCAGCCAGAAGCACCACGTGGAGAGCCACCAGCGCGTCCACACGGGCGAGAAGCCCTTCTCCTGCACCACGTGCGGGAAGCGCTACTCGCAGAAGCAGCCGCTCATCAGCCACCTCCGGGTGCACACCGGGGAGCGGCCCTACGCCTGCGCGGAGTGCGGGAAGACCTTCCGCAACCAGGCCACCCTGACCATCCACAACCGGATGCACACCGGCGAGCGCCCCTACCGCTGCCTGCTGTGCGGCAAGACCTGCAGCCAGCTGCAGCACCTCAAGAGCCACCAGAGGGTCCACCGCGGGGAGCAGCACCTTCTGCAGGCAGGCGACACCAAGGCGCTGGCCCTCAAGAGGGCCCGCGAGGTGAAGGAGAAGCCCTACCCGTGCCCCAGGTGCGAGAAGCGCTTCCGGGACGAGGAGATCATGCAGACCCACCTGAGGACGCACGGGGAGAAGCTGGCGAAATGTGGACTCCTTCCGAGCAGAGCCAGCCCTGGGGAAGGCCCTCCTCTTCCCGTTCAGGCCCCCAAGACCCTGCCGGAGTTTAAGTCCGTCGGCAGAGGGACGGGCGCGAGCAAGAAGCCTCCCTCTGCGCCCCAGCCTGGCCCGGCAACTGGGAAGAGGGCCTTTGCATGCTCCGATTGCGGCAGGAAGTTCACCCAGGCGAAATACCTCACCATGCACCGGAGGAGCCACACATGAGGGAAACCTGTTTGCGTTGGAAGGAAAGCTGGTGGTGCATTTCAAGGATACCTTTGTCAGCAAAGGCTTTCTTTGGAGCAACTAGTGTGTGGGAGCTACACAGAAATCTTCTGGCCCATGCAATGAGGTTGGGGGAGGTGGAGAACAAGGGGGCAAAGTATGTTCCCAGCTTGAGCTGAAATAGGTCCTGCAACAAAAGCAGTTATATTTATTATCTTCCACCCTCACCCCCTTATTTTGAGTATCTCTCCCATGGAAGATTTGTGTGTAACTTGCAAGCCTGTATCAGTTGTCCTCAGCGAAGGGATTGCTTCGATTCCTTATCCCGTGGATGCAAGGGGACTGCAATAACTTTGAACTCTTTGTAGCTCTAGATCTAGTGGGGCAGTATGCAGCATTCCTTGAGTCCTTGTTGCAAAGGCTTCTGGGTAGCTGTCCTCCATGGGAAAGTGCCCAGGAGAGGAAGAGGGAGAGAGAGAAGTAAAACTCTCCTAATGAACCTGTCAGAGTTGGATTTGTCCATGGAGCTGGCAGTAGGAACAGGAATTCACTCCCGGAGGATGTGGCTACAATTACTAGGAGAAATGGTGCTTTAAGATGGATCTCCCAAAAGCTTATTGGATAGATTTTATAGCTAAGGTTGGGAGCTCAGTAGGAGTAAAGGAAGCTGTCTTATACAGAGTCAGACCATCTGACTCAATATTGTCTGCCAGCGGTGCACCAGGGTTTCAAGCAGAATGCGTTCTCAGTCAGAAAATGACCCTGAGGCACGCTGTCACTGAGCTATGATGACCCTTCCCCATCATTCAGAAGCAGCGTGCCACTCACTGCCAGCTGCAAGGGGCAGGCAGGTCCTAGGGACCAATGTCCCTTTGCCTCCCCCCAATACAATATTTGCGGGGCCCCGGCCCCCACAAAGTTGATGAACATTGGCATTCAAATGGTGTGTGTGTGCTGCATCATGTGATTGATTATGTGGTGCGGGGCTTTCCTGCCCTCCCCCCAATATATTATTCAAGTTGGCACCCCAGTGATAAAGGTTGCTTCCACGGCAGAGCCCTTTAACACTGCTGAATCAGCAGGATGTGGAATTAAGGCGGGTGACCCGTCCAACACTTTAGCATAGCAGTGTATTCTCCTTGAGAAATTTGGCAATGCCAGCTCCCATGGGCAACTGCCTAAATAATGTTTCCTTGGAAGCAAGTCCTCAATTCAGCCTTGCATTTAAGCCCTCACCTGGGCTTAAAATTCTTAAAATTCCAGTACAGTAGTTAAATAGGTTGTTTGATAGCTTAAAAAAAAATCTCTCCTTTTAAAAAAGACACTGTAGTTGATTAGCTTTTAAAGTTCCATTTGGGAGTTGATCATTTGCATGCTTGTCGAAGAGGGACGTTCCTGGATTTTTAATCTGTGATTATATAAAACCCATCCCGCAGCTGCTTTGCTGTGGAGTTGTGATCAAATATCTGAGCTGGCTGTGGTCTGTGTTATCCAAAGAATTGTTGGGTTGGAATTGGCAAGATTGCTGGACACAAATTAAACCCAAGTTTGCACAAAGCTGTCTACAATACTTGCTGTGGGGTGACCTTTTTGCAAATCAAAAGGGTTTGCAGTGAAATCCTGTGCATGTTTATACAGAGGCAAATCCTACTGAGTTCTATGGGGACTTTGTGTTTCTATGGGATTATAGCCTGTTTTGGGGTTGTTGGGTTTTTATTAAAATGTGATCATCTGTTTCCCCCAAGTGAACCTGCATAGATATGTATAAAACAGGATGGTAATTTTTGTGAATTACTAATTTATGTGTGCTTTTTCCTTCTTAATTTACCAGGGTGAATTAATCCCCACTTTAATGGGGAACCACCATTTCAATTTGTTGTACATGGAACACACATGGTAGCAAGGGGAGGATGATAATTCCTTTTCTCAAGTGCACTTAAAAGGCTGGTTTGGTTCTGGTTGACAATACTGCTTATTTCAGACCAATCTGGAGCCTTCCAGCTGTTTTTTTAGTACAAATCCCATCAGTGGGAGGATATCTGCAGGACCACACCTTGCAATCTCTGCCTCCTGTGACCACCCCTTCCCACTGTCTCCCACTTATGTGAATGAAATAGCAATTGTCAGAGCAGCACCAGCTTACATAACACCTCTCAGTCTGCTCTTCTCCAGGCTAAACATCCCCAACTCCTTCAACTGTTCCTCATAAGGCTTGGTTGCAAGACCCTTCATCATCTTAGTTGCCCTCCTCTGCACACCTTCCAGCTTGTCAATATTCTCCTTAAACTGTAGTGCCCAGAACTGGACACAGGTCTCCAGGTGGGCTGTGACCAAGGCAGAGTGGTCTTTTTTTTCACACACGTCTGAAAGCTCAAAGACCACATGAGGAATTATGTGACAAAGGTAGCACTTGAACTCAGATCTTGAGCCTTGAGGACCAGCCTACCTGGCAACTGCACTCATCCACAGGCCAAACTGCGTGCACTCTTACTCGTTTACTATATTTATATGCCAAAAGGGTTCAACTGGATTTCTGTTTAAAATAATAGTTTATTATAGCCTAAGGATCAGGGAAAGGAGATACACACGCAATTCTGAAAGCACCAGTGATGGAGAGAAGGTTCTGAAAAGAAATGGTAGTTGCTGGATGAACTGATGGAAGGAGCCTGGCTTTCTCAGCTGAGTTTAATTGAGGAAGTCTCTCTTAAAGGTGCCACCGTTACTCAGATGCAATAACTTGGGCTGAACCATTCAGAAAAATGCGATGAATAAACAGGACAGGAGCTGTCCGTGGTGGCATAAAACTGCTGCAGATTCTTTCTAATGACATAATGCACAGACTCTAAGCCCAGTCACAGTATCTGTTTTATTATATATTTCCAAACTGTTGACAAAAAGGTCAGTGAGCATCTTTTCCGGCCTTTTTAAAAGACAGGTTGTGTTCCTACATCACAAGGTTTAGCACAGGGAGGTGGAGCCTGCTGCCCTCCAGATGTGGGGCTCCAGGGTCCCCTTGACCCCATCCAGCATGATGAAGAAGATCAGGGATCATGAAGCCCAACAACACCAGTAGGGCCAAAGGCTCTTACCACGATGGTGTGGACGACATCTTGGATGTTGCCATGCTTTCATTTCCTTTTACTCTTAATTTTAATGTTTTTAATTGGTAATAATAGTTCTTGGAAAGTGTCTATAGATTTTAACGCAATCTAGCAGTATAAAATTTTTGGTAATGAACTAAATTAATAAATCTTCCAAAACAAGGTCAATGAACTGGCTCAGTTAGAAGAGTAACCACTTTTCAGGAACAATTAAAGAGCCTTTCAGCACTTTAAAGGTTAATGAAATTGGATTGGGGGACAGAGAAAAACCTGTTCCAGAGCCCCAGACATTTCCCATCCTAGATATCTTGAAGAAATTCACAGCCATGCAAGCAATGCACTGATACTCGCTTTTATGCTATCTTAGGGGAAGAGATTTCCAAAAACCATTCCCAGCATTACTGCCCAAGCCCAAGCCCACCTGATCATGCTGCAGCAACCTCCCCTCATCCCTGCCATGCTGTCAGGGGCTGATGGGAGTTGTAGTCCAAAACATCATGGAGGGCACAAACTTGGCAAAGGCTATTGTACAGGTGATGGTTATTTTTTAATTAGTTAATGCCCAAAATGACTGTGGATTCAGAGGGCCACACACGAGATTCAAAGAGAGCTACATTTGATGTTGCGGCTCAGAGTCCTTCTTTGTTCAAGCCTTTTGCCCTTAATACTTGCATATTAGCCAGAGACATTCCATGAACCACATCCTCCAGCTTGTAGAAGGTCTGGAAGACGGTTGAGGATACCGAGTGGCACTCAAAATAGCGCCTCAGTGTGGCCAGACTCTCCATGACTTCTGCCTTGGAAGGGCAGGGCAAGTCCTCCGCCTTCTCCTCTTCCTCTGCAGTTGCACAGGCTGGTTCTTGAACCCCTTGGAGCATCTCAGCACCTTCCTGGTCTCCAAAACAATCCAGCTCCTCATCGACCAGCACAAACTGTTCAAATTGTTGCCGGTCCTTGAACCCCAGGGCTTGGACCACGTGCATGGGAGGAGCTGGGATGCGGAGAGCCAACCCAAAGCCCGCAGCTTGGAAACAGCTTGTGATGGTCTGTGGACAGACATCTAACCAGGCTTGGACGATCATATGAACAGCGTCCAAAAGAGTCAGGTGCTTTGAGAGTTCGCTTGCAGGAGCGGGGGATCTGCTGTCAAGCACGGCAAGGAGACGGAGAAGCATCCTCCTCCGGTAATGGCATTTGAAGTTCTGGACCAGCCCATGCTCAAGAGGATGGATCCGGGAAGAGCCAGGAGGCATGAAAACCATCTTGGTATGAGAGAGCTCAGTGTCAGGATGTGCCGCACATGGGACCAAAAACAGCACCACGCTCCTCTCTGTACGTTTCATGTCCTCGTTGAATTTCTGGAGCCACTCAGTGAAGATGGTCGCTGTCATCCATGCCTTGCTATCAGCTCTGTAGGTGACAGGCAACAGGTCCTGCCTGTCAACCCCTTGGAAGCTAAAGGGCCTTCGTGCCTTGCCCACAATCAGAGCGTCCCTCTTGTCTGAAGCATCTAGATTGGTGCAGAGCAAGACAGTGAGCTGGTCCTTGGCTCCCTCTCCACTGTCCCAAGCTAGGCCTTCTGGGGTAGCTCGAAACAGGATGCCAGCCTCCCCGCAGGCGTAGATGTCATGGGGATCATATTTGTTTAGGATGTAGGGCAGGACGTTGCTCTCCCAGCCCTCATCCTCCAGTTCCTCGCTGTTCTCTTTCTCCTCCAGAGGTCTTCCATGCGCCGCTTTCTGCCTTGCTTTGAAACCACGCAACCAACCCAGGCCTGCCTCCAGCTCTGGCTTCCTCCTGAACATATTGGAGAGATCTCCAGCCTTCTCTTGCAAATGCATCCCATTGGCAGGGGTGCTGGGGACACACCTGTGCTCAAACCACTGCAGAAGGGCCACCTCACCAGCCGTGGTCTTCTCCTCTAGCTTGCGCTTGCGCCCTGGGTTGCCGTTCTTGCACCACTCGGCCAGGATGCGCTCTTTGTTCTTGATGATGCGGCAGATCTGGGGCTGGGAGACCCCAAACCTCTTCGCCAGTTCGCTCTGGGAGACCTTGGGCCCTTCCAACATCTCCAGCACCCGGACCTTCTCTTGCAGGGAGAGCTCCTTCCTCTCTTTCCTCTGCACGACCGTCTCGCTCGACAGAGGCGAAACCCTCTTCCTGCAGCTGGTGTGGTTGCTGGCATTCCCTGCCAGGCAGGCTCCCTGACCAGTGGTGAGAGCAACATGCTCCATCAAGCTCCTTCCACAGTCCCCGCAGATGTATGAACATTGCCCGGTGTGGTTCAGACTGTGCTTTTCTAACTCTGCCTTTTGGGCAAAGTTCTTCCCACATTCCAAGCACCAGTGGGGCATCTCTCCCATTGGGGCTCTGCAGATCCCAAAGGCAGGCGCACTGGGGCCACATCCCACTCTGTGGTCCATCACCAGACCCTCCTCACTTGCTGCAGGAGGGCTGAGTCCATTCTCTCCACCTTTTCCAGGTGAGGCGTTGGCAGGAGGCAAGACCTTCTGCCTCTTTGGATACATCTCTGGTTCCTCTTCCTCCTTCACTCTTTTCAGATGCTGGTCCAATCCTGGAAAAGAAAAAGTGCAGAGAAGGTTAACTGAGTGACCAAAGGAAGTGAAATGGACTCTTTATGGACTCTATATGTTATTCTGTCCAACAGACCGCCAGGTGCCTTCCAAATGTTTGGGACTACAACTCCCATCAGGCCCAACTACCGGTAGCATGAGGGTCCTTTGATCAGACTGGGCACTGCCAAATAAATAATAATAATAATAATAATAAATGTTATTTATACCCCGCCCTTCCCAGCCAATACCGGGCTCAGAGCGTCTAACACCAATAAAATCACAACAAAACATTAAAAACAATCAATTAAAATACAGGTTAAAATATGATTTAAAGTTTAAAATGCAGCCTCATTTTTAAGTAGCCCACCAATCAAACCATAAAGGAATGAAACATCAGGGTTAAACTAAAACCAACCCAAAGGCCAGGCGGAACAGCTCCGTCTTGCAGGCCCTGCGGAAAGATGCTAAATCCTGCAGGGCCCTGGTCTCTTGTGACAGACCGTTCCACCAAGTCGGGGCCAGTATTGAGAAGGCCCTGGCCCTAGTTGAGGCCAACCTAGCATCCTTGTGTTTCGGGACCTCCAAAATGTTATTATTTGAGGACAAGGTCCTACATGGGCCAAGAAGAGCCCGGTGGCTGGATCAGGCCAATATCCTGCAGTCTTTCAGATAGAGGACTCGTATTATTTCTGCTTTTCAGATTATCTGCAGATAGGCAAAATCCTGTTTAAATGGGGGAAATGGGAAAGTGTGGGATGGGACTTGGATAAGAAGGGCATCATTGGGACGCTGCAAAACAAGGTGAGCACTGAACAGCTTCATGGCCACACTGTGGAGAAGAATTCCCTCTTGAGAAGAAGGACAAGAACACGAGGAGAGTCTGCAGGATCAGGCCAATGGCCCACCTAGTCCAGAATCCTGCTCTCACAGTGGCCAACCAGATGCCCAGTATGAGAAACCCCCAAGCAGGATTCGAGCACATTGCTGTCTCCAACTGTGGAGGCAGAGCAGAGACATCCTGGCTTGTAGGCATGGGGCGGGGATATTTTAGAAGGTGCAGGGCAGGTGCCTGTGGGGGCTCTGTTTGCATGACTGGAGCCTGGCAGGTATGAGAGAGTATGCCTTTGCTGGACCCACATTTTAACATTTAATCCAACCCTACTCTGGTGGGATTTGGTGCTCCCCCTCTTCCTTTCTTCCACCAGGACCCTAAGTCAAGGTTGCATGCTGCACAGCTGAGTGACAGGGCTAGCAAACATTTCCGCCCATTTGTAAGGCAGCATAAATGCTGTTGTGCAAGAGTTGTGGGTTCCCCCACCCCCAATTCGTGGCTAATGGGACAGGGCAAAAGCAATTTTCATTTGAACTGAACATTTTTTGTGGTGAGGTGCATCGGAAGAATCCTCCTCCTCCTCCTCCTCCTCCTCTTGAGGAACCACCCAGAAACCCTCTCCTCAACCCCATGCATGTGTCAGTCAAGTCGTTGCTCCCAATGAGGTGAGTGGAAATCACTCTGCACATGCCCAAGGTTACTCTCTACTCTCTCCCTTTTCTCCTATTGCTGCAGCTGTGAAAACAGCTTCCAGGACTAAAAGTCACCATTCCCCGCATCTAAAACGAATCCCTCAAGCTCTCCGCATGCAGCTCCTCAGAGCCAACCTTACCTGAATCTGTATCCAGTGGAACCTGGTCTTTTTGAGCCATCCTTCGCCAAGCCAGGATGGAGGGCTGCTGCTTTGAGTTTCCTCGCAGCACCCAGAGGCTTCAGAACTAGTGCTGGTACCAACAGAGGATGCAGGGAGGAGAGAAAGGCTGAGGATGGAGGATGCTGGAAGGACCAGAGTCCGAGCATCTCCTGGAGAGCAAGGAGAGTGCAAGGCTGCTCCCACTCCACCCAAAAGTCACAGGGCAGGTGAGGGTGGAGGCCTGTTTGCTGCTGCTCACAGGGTGCTGCTCAGCTTCTCCCATCCAGCAAATCTCCCCACCACCTCTCCACCGCCAGCCCCATCCTCTCTGCCTGCTCTATGTTCATCTCTCCAATTGGTGCTGTGCCTTTCTGTTTAGGATTTCTTCTTGGCCTGGATTGGACAAGGGATCCCTCCAATGGGCAGCAATGGAGCTAGAGGAGAGAGAGAGAGAGAGAGAGAGAGAGAACAATGGTTCATTGGAAAAACCAACAGCGATATCCCCAGCAAGAGCTAGACAGTCTTTCCTGACGCAGCAGCCCCACACTGGGGCAGGAGGGTGCTGGAAGAGGACTAGGATGGGAATCTCTCCTCACAGGCAAATTGCTAGGGCTGCAAAAGCAAGCCGATTTGCATTTCTCAAAAACAGGGCTTTAAATTTAGGGGAGGCCACCCCACGACCCACCTGCCTCTTTCACGGGCTGAGGCAGAGAGTGGGCACAAAGGAAATCTGTTAGGAACTTTAGAACCAAGGTTAGCACCACTAGTCCATCTAGCTCAGTATTGAAAACACTGAATGGCAGCAGCTGTATAAGATTTCAGGATGCGGGAACATTCCTAGCCCTATCTGAAGCTGCCACTGGGGCATTTTGCATACAAAACAGGTTTTCACCACTGGTTTGTGGCACTCCCCCCCCCCCTTTTAAGATTGTAATCCTCATGAGAGAGAATAATGAGCCAATTTAAATAGGGACATAGGAAGCTCCTTTATATCAAGTCAGGCCCTTATTTACACCAGGGGTTCCCAAACTTTTTCCAGCTACTGCCCCCTTGGTTCCATAAACTCATGCCCAGTTGCCCCCATGCTATATAAAAAAAGCATCATTCCCAATAGCGGTTTGCACAGCCCACTAAGGAAGAACGCTAGAACGCCAAGGAAGATAACAGCACGATGAAATTCAAAACGGTGACAATTAATTGCACATTTATTCAAAACCCAATTAAAACCATTTAGCTTGATCCAGTGATACCAGATTTTCAAAGTCTCCATGAGACTCTTAGTCTCAAGGTTGTGGGTTCAAATTAAAGAAATTTAATTAATGTAATTAATAATAAAAATAAAAACCAGGGGAAGGAAACACATTAACACATCCCTCCCACTTACTCTAAAAAACTATAGGTACCCCTTAATTTGTTGTTGTTTATTGTTTCAACCACCAAGATCGTATCAATCACAGTGTGTGTGTGTGTGTGTGTGTGTGTGAGAGAGAGAGAGAGAGAGAGAGAGAGAGAGAGAGAGAATGCCAGAGTTTGTGGGTGCAAGATTTAGTAAGTGTTAGAATTCCTGGATTTAGTAAGTGTTAGAATTCCTGGATTTATTAAGTGTTAGAATTTAATCAGTGATTTATTGTTAGAATTTAATCAGTGTGATATGAATTTTTCTTTGTATGTAATGTGGAGGGGGGTTTGTATATTTGTATGTGGAATAATTTAATAACTTAATAAAGTTTTCTATTAAAAAAAAAAAAGAATTTAATCAGTGTTTGGAGTATTAAGGTGGGCTGCCAGATGCTGAATTTAACAGTGTCAAAATAGAAACCAAACAACTTTTCCTGCTCAGGAAATCTCCTAGGAGAAGAGCCATCATGGAGGAGAAAACAAAGGCGATTAAGGTAAAGGTAAAGGGACCTCTGACCATTAGGTCCAGTCGTGTCCGACTCTGGGGTTGCGGCGCTCATCTCGTATTATTGGCCGAGGGAGCCGGCGTACAGCTTCCAGATCATGTGGCCCAGCATGACTAAGCCGCTTCTGGCAAACCAGAGCAGCGCACGGAAACGCCGTTTACCTTCCCGCCAGAGCGGTACCTATTGATCTACTTGCACTTTGACGTGCTTTCGAACTGCTAGGTGGGCAGGAGCTGGGACCGAGTAATGGGAGCTCACCCCGTCGCAGGGATTCGAACCGCCAACCTTCTGATCAGTGTTAGAATTTAATCAGTGTTTGGAGTATTAATGTGGGCTGCCAGATGTTGAATTGAACAGTGTCAAAATAGAAACTAAACAACTTTTCCTGCTCAGGAAATCTCCTAGGAGAAGAGCCATCATGGAGGACAAAAGGAAGACGATTAGCAAAGCAAATATTCTGAACCAGCCAGCAAATGTTGCTCGGTCCGGAGCTGTACGCCGGCTCCCTCGGCCAGTACAGCGAGATGAGCGCCGCAACCCCAGAGCCGTCTGCGACTGGACCTAACGGTCAGGGGTCCCCTTTACCTTTACCTTTAAATCTGGCACTATAATATGGCGTGTCCAACAGGTAGATCATGATCTACCGGTAGATCACTGGACGTCTGTGGTAGATCACTGGCTCCCCGCAAAGAAGCTCAACAAGATTGGCTCACCCCTAAAAAACAACAACAGCTCAACAACTTTGACCTGAACCCACCCAAAGGTGGCAGTTCGTGAGCACAGTAGATCGCAGTCTCTTGGGAGTTGGCCAGGTCTTCTCCGCAGCGTCGTCGTCCACGGCCTCCGGCCGACAGGTGTCGCTGTCGCCAGCTGCCTTCTCCCCCTCCGCCCCTCGGCGGCGCTCTCCCCCCCTCTCTCTCGGCTCTCGCTCCGCTTCCTGGAGCTTCCCCGGCGCCGCTGTCCGTCTTGCCTGCTGCGCTCCTCCCTCTCGCTCTCCCGCGGCGCCCGGCCCTCCTCAGTCAGCAGCGGCGACGACGACAGCGCCGGGCCATGGCCGAGTGGAGCCCCGCCCAGGTGAGCGAGCGAGCGACGCGGGGGGGGGAGGGAAGAGGTGACGGTTGGGCGGGGGGGGGGGAGATGAAGGTTGAGGGGGGGCCTCCCAAAATGGAGTCTGCTGCTGAGGGAGGTTGTCATGGGTGGTGAAGGGTGGGGGGAATGGATGCCGTGGGGAGGGCCTGCGGAGGGACCCCTTCCTTTGGAGGCCCCCCCCCGGCTGGAGGTGGGGGGCTCTTGTGGCTGCTGCAGTTGTGGGTCCAGGGGTGTGTGTGTGTGTTTTGTGGTGTGTGGGGGGGGAGGCAAAGTGCTGTCTTTATCTTTATATCTTTATTGTCATTGTACAAGTACAACGAAATTGGATTTAAATAATAATAATAATAATATAATAATAATAATAATAATAATAATAATAGGGGATGAGGATGAGGATGCTGAAGCTGGAGTGTGTGTGGGGGGGGGGAGACACGTACATGGCAAAACCGCCTCCTGGAGATGCAGGTCAGGCCCCCAAAAGGGTGGGGGGGGGCTTTTGGTGTTGTTGTTTTTTAAATTTTTTGGGGGGTGATCTGGGAGGGAAGGGGCAAAGGCTTCCAGGAGATGATGATGTTCAGGGAGAGAGATGAAAACATACACATGTCAGAAGCAACTCCTGGACCTGCAAAACGGGTGTGAGATGGAGGGGTGGGTTGTTTTTTTGGGGGGTGCTCTTTTGGGGAGGGGGGAAGGGAAGGGGCAAAGGCTGCCAGGAGATGATGATGATGCTCAGGGAGAGAGATGAAAACATACACATGTCAGAAGCAACTCCTGGACCTGCAGCTTAGGCCCCCAAAACGGGTGTGAGATGGAGGTGAGGGTTTTTTGGGGGGGGGGTGCTCTTTTGGGGAGGGGGGAAGGGAAGGGGCAAAGGCTGCCAGGAGATGATGATGATGCTCAGGGAGAGAGATGAAAACATACACATGTCAGAAGCATTTCCTGGATCTGCAAAACGAGATGGAGGGGTGAGGTTTTTTTTTGGGAGGGGGGTGATCTGGGAGGGAAGGGGCAAAGGCTGTCCGGAAATGAGGGTGAGGCTCTGGGAGAGAGATGCAGGCACACATATGTCAAAACCGTCCCCTGGAGCTGCAGATCAGGCCCCAAAATGGTTGTGGGGTGCAGGTTTTTTTAAAGGGAGGTTCATTTGGGGAGGATCCGAGAGGGGAGAAGTTAATGCTGTCAGGAGATGGTGGTGATGCTGGAGAGAGAGGGAAACAAATACATGTCAAAGCTACCACCTGAAACTACGGATCAGCCCCCAAAATGGATGTGGGGGAGTTTTTTATGGGGGTTCATGGGGGAGGAAATCTGAGAGGGGAGAAGCAAAGGTTGTCAGCAGATGATGATGCTGGACAGGGAGGAAAACAAATATATGTTACAAGTACCTCCTGAAGCTAAGGATTAGGCCCCAAAACGGATGTGTAGTTTATTTTGGGCAGTGGGGGGGTGTTGATGGGGACAGCAGCAAAGGAGGAGGCTAACTTTTCCTCTCCCGCGTAGGAAAACAGGTGCCCCAGATCTGATAGGGACTCCTCCGTGGAGGAAATGTCTTGCATCCCTAGGGCTGAGGCAGTTAATTCCTCCCATCAATGAAAGCAAATCGGGTAGCTGTCATCTCTTCCCCTGCGTTAACCCATCCCCAAATTGTTTCTGGCCTCTGCAAATAGGACTCTTGCTGCCTTCTGGAGAGAGGCTTTCAGGGCAAAGAGAGGCAGGAGCATGTAGCCCAATTTAGCATGGAAGGGGTGCTGTGTTTATTATGCAGCCTGCCTCCCCCCGCCCCCGTGGAAAGAGGGAGAGGGGCTATTTGGGAGCAGTTTTTAAGGACAGATAGTGATGCTAGTTAATTTTCAGCTAAGACCTTGTTATGGAGCTTTGGAGGGTAGAATGGACCGGGGGGGGGGGAGAGATGCTTTCTGGTGCTCTCACCAAGGTGCAGGAAGGATCGGGGTGAATTATGTTTGCTTCATCTTCTTTTTTAATTAAGAATAAGAAGGAAGAAGATGGATGAATTACAAGGGGTATATTTTGATTCTTAGCATTTCTTCCACAAGTTCATCATGGCATAACAGAGAGCTCCCAGATAATCTCCCATTCAGGCAGTTCTTAGAGCCGGCTCTGTTTCGCATCTGCAAGGTTGCTGCATCATGTGCCTTCAATCCATGCCCTGGAGCCTAAAGATGTGGTGATGCTGTCATTGAGGAATAAATGATGTGTTCCTTTGCTCCTAGCATAAAGGAGTGATGCATAGTGATGCAAGTCTGCACAGGTGGTTCAGTCCCAAGTCTTGCCCACAGTCAAGGTCTCTGGAAATGGTTTCATGTTCCTTAATTACAGGGTTTTTTTGGCAGCAGAGATTTGGACTGCATTGTTTAAAGTGTTGTTGCTGTTATATTTATTTATAATAATAATAATAAGAAGAAGAATTTATTATTTGTACCCCACCCATCTGACCAGGTCCCCCCAGCCACTCTGGGCGGCCCTCCCTTTTCCCCAGACCAGAACAACACAGAAATAAAAAAGTGAAAAACATATAAAAGATAATACAGTCGTCTCTTGGTTTTCGAACAGCTTAGTTTTCGAACGTTTTGGCTCCTGAATGCTGCAAACCTGGAAGTGGCTGTTCTGGTTTGTGAACTATTTTTGGAAGCCGACCATCTGACGGGGCTTCCGTGGCTTCCGATTTTCTGTAGGAGCTTCTTGCAGCCAATTGGAAACTGCGCTTTGGTTTTTGAACATTTTGGAAGTCGAACAGACTTCCGGAACGGATTCTGTTTGACTTCCAAGGTATGACTGTAATTTAAAAGTAATTAATAGAAAAGCAATATATATAAAAGTTCAGATAATAAAAAAAAGAACAGCGCTATTAAAAGCCATTTCCTTGTTTAAAACAACAACAACAAGAGTTCCCAGAAACCGGTTGGAATAAAACAGTCTTCACCTGCTGGTGAAGGGAGGGAACCAGTCTTCCTACTTTAGGAAGGGAGTTCCAAAGTCTGGGAGCAGCCACTGAGAAGGCCCTTTTCCAGTACTGAGAAAAGGGCCTCCCGCCAAAGATCTCAAAGCCTGGGCACGTTCATACAAGAGAATACTATCTTTCAGATGGACTAAACTGTAAAATATCACAGAAGAAAGCCTGTCAAGTCTTCCCCCGTTATTTTTTTTCAGGGGGAGGGGTGTGCGTTCTGCTCTTAGAAATTCATACACCATCTTCACCCACATGAACCAGCCCGTATCTCAAGATCAGCTTTGGAGGCCCTGCTTGTCTGCTCCTAACTAGGGCCTTCTCGGTGGTGGTCCCTAGTCCATGGGTCTCCTTCCACGGAAGATGGATGGATGCATGATCAGAGATACCCTTCAAAAAAAGCTTGGAGGACCCAGTTGGCTTCTAGTTAGGATGGTTTTTATGTCTTTGTTGTTTTAGAATCTGTTGGTTTTAAATGGTCTGACTATTTTATGCTGGGTTGAATACATACTTTTTATATTTGCGGTGATTGCTGCTTTGCTGTGAAATCTGTATTTCTGGGTTGTATTTTTAATTTTGTAATCCACCCAGAGAGGACACTGTCCTGTAGAATTCTTATAAACCTTCTTTTAAAAAAAGACCAAAATGCTGCTCATTTTCCAAAGACATTTCGGGAATTGCTTGCCCTAGTGACTTGCTCGCTTCCTGTTATTGGTGGGGCCTCCTTTTTTCCTTTGCCATTTCTCACTTGCTGGGTCAAGGTGGTCCCACAAGGCCCTTCCTTTGCTCTTAAGAGAGCACCCCTCAGTAATTTGATACAGATCACTTATCTTGCTTGTTTTATTAAAACATTTTTTGCCTGCCTTTGATTTAAGGTCTCCAAGGCAGCTTGCAAAATAAACAACGGCAACAGAACCCACCACAAATCATGTATAAACCACCCAAACTTAAGAGAGCCAGTGTTGTGTTGTGGTTTATGTGTCGAACTAGGACCTGGGAAGAGACCAGGGTTTGAATCCCCACTTGACCATGAAGCTCACTGGGTGTAAGATAGGGGACCAGTCCCTGCCCCTCAGCCTAACCTACCGCACAGGGCTGTTGTGGGGATTAAATGGGGGGGGGTAGGAAAAACTATGTACGCCACCTTGAGCTCCTTGGGAAAAAGGGGAGCTATAAATCAATCATTCAAGCAGTACAGTGAACAATAGATTTAATGGAAGCAGCATTCAGTTATCATGCAACACTGGCAGAGCATCCCAAAGCCCTCTGAGGACCACCTTGGCCTCGCCTCTAGCGGTCAAGAAGGAAGGAGGGAGGCAAACATCTTTAGGGATAGAGTGCCACCACAGAGAGGGGACCCAGGTGGCGCTGTGGGTTAAACCACAGAGCCTAGGGCTTGCTGATTAGAAGGTCGGCGGTTCGAATCCCTGCGACGGGGTGAGCTCCCGTTACTCGGTCCCAGCTCCTGCCCACCTAGCAGTTCGGAAGCACATCAAAAGTGCAAGTAGATAAAAAGGAACCGCTCTGGCGGGAAGGTAAACGGCGTTTCCGTGCGCTGCTCTGGTTCGCCAGAAGCGGCTTAGTCATGCTGGCCACATGACCTGGAAGCTATATGCTGGCTCCCTCAGCCAGTAAAGCGAGATGAGCGCCGCAACCCCAGAGTCGGACACGACTGGACCTAATGGTCAGGGGTCCCTTTACCTTTACCACCACAGAGATCTTGTGTTACCCACCCACTGTACTTCAGACTTTCAGAGTGCCCAGAGCAGGATCTCTGAAGAGGAGCTGACACTGTGGCAGGCTTCTGTGGGAGCAGGCAGTGCTTCAGATGTCCTGGACCTGTTAAGAACGTTCAAGGTCCAAACCAGCGCTTGAAATTGGGCCTGGAAACCAGCTGGGAACCAGTGAAGTGGTCGGCTTCTTCCATTCAACCCCTGATTTGCTGCACCCTGGACTGCATTGCAGTACCCAAGCCAAGCTTTCTTCAAGCTTTGAATTGTCAATTCTCACCGGCTCCAGTCAGCATGGCCAGTGGGCCAGTGATAGTGAAAAGGCTAGCCCCCCCCCAAAAAACACCCCTTGAGGGCACTAAGTATAGTCTGTACACAAGGCATGACTCATTCTGGCTGGGTCATTAATCTTCCATATCTGTGAATTGATCCTCCCTATGTGTTCTTTCTTTGTAAATTTAATATACCTCATTGGACCATGGGGATTTGTGGGGGGTGGGGGCAGGGGCAGAAGACGAGACATCAAAGGCTCAGCCCAAAGTTGAAGTCAGCTTGTGGCCTAGTAGTGAGTCACCTTCATTAGATGGGATTCCCCCTAATGCCTGTCCCAGCTTTCCATGAGACCTTCAAACAAAGGAGCTGCTGGGGCTTCTGCTCTTGGAAAAAGAGGTGTCTGCACTTACGGATGCATTTGTACTCTTGGCAAACCTCTCATCCTGCAGTACAGAGTTCCACAGATCGCCTGAGCGCTGTGTTACTCCCTTTTGGAAGGGGGCTTATGAACTGATTATGTGCAAATTCAACTATCGCACAGCAAGCTGAACTGCTGGGTCCTAAATGATTGGCGCTGCAATAAAAGTCTTGTAGGTTTCCATAAATTGCCATTGTCTTTCTAAAGGGAGGCACCTTGTCTTGCAAAAATCACACAAAGAAGTCATCCCTTCATCTCTGTTGCTTTTGCCTTCCTTTGAACTTTGTACTCTTGGAAGCAAGATGTCCGCAAATGTTCTCTGTACTCCTTGAGGAGGTGCACTGCATCTGGATGCAGAACGTTCTGTCTCTTATTCTCCTCCATGATGAACCTCAGCGCTGTTTGTCCTTTTCATGCTGCCTTTTCCAATGCACAGAGCTGTTCCAGGCTCGCTGCAGCTTCAAAGGTTTCCTCCCGGAGTTGCAATAGGTAGCGTCAAGGCCAGATTAATGAAGCATTCTGGTTGGTGGCTGATAGAAAGGACTTGTGCTTGAATGATCAACTAGATACAGTAGTGGCAGGATCGTTGGTTTAAGTCGGGGATGGGAAAGCTTTGGTCTACAAAGCCATTTCCTCTAAACTGTGGTCTGTCCTGCTCACCTGTCCAAGTTGTCCCATGCGAGGAGGAAGGATCTGGCCAGATCCAGTGCCCCACCCCTGGTGTAAACCCAGAGCTGTCCCAGTCCTACAAAAAGCAAGTGTATGTAAACCTGAACCAAGCATCATACGAATGCTAAGGATACGGAGAAGTAAATACTATTAATAATTGTATGGTTAGGAATATCACATGTTAGAGAAGGGTTGGTGTTTAAGCAGAGAAATGCAGCATAACTGATGAGTGAAGAATTGATTAGAGATGGAGCAGTGGTCAGCAGTTCTGAAACTTGCAAGCCACCTGGAAAAGGACCCAGGTCATTTCTTGTTTCCGCATAGCGCAGAGTGTACGGCTTGGACCAGGTAATAGCAGTCATGGTTTCTCTCCCATAAGGATCCCTCTCCATTGATCTCCGCCTGCAGTACACAGTTCACTGGTTGTTTTGTTGCTCGGTGACTGCTGGCATTTTGACTATTTGGCGTCTGGTGCAGAATTCATTCTCCCAAGTTCCCAATCCTCATGCTTTTGGGATAAAATGATGGACTGAAGGCAATTAGATGCCAAAGATGGGCAGGGAAAGCCTTCCTGGACTCAAGTGGGGGGTCAGTGGCCAGCAGGTCCCTCCCGAATGTCCAGCAGGAGTGGAAGTGTGCAGAATATGCAAATACGTCCACTTTCTGACTTTTTTTTTGGCACAGAACTTACCTCCTCCATTTTAAGTTTTGGCTAACTGTTCCTAGAGATCCTTCCTCAACAGCCACGGCCAGAGACTGTGGCTGCAGAATGTTGCTCTGTTCCAGACCACCCAGGAACGTAATGTTGTTTGCATGTCTCCCCTCTCCAATAGGCTCTTCAGTGGGAGGTGGAGCCCCAGCCCATGGCTGCTGCCCAGCCCCTCGGTGCCCCCGAACAGACGCCCATGGGGGACGTGCTCCCCGAAGCGGCCGAGCTCTCCTTGACGGTCGTGGCTGAAATCCAAGCGGTGGAGAGCAAAGTGGACTCTTACGCAGCGCAGCTCATGAGCCTGGAGGGGAGGATGGGGATGGCCGAGACGAAGCTGGACGGCTGCGAAAAGACCGCCGTCGAATTTGGGAACCAGCTGGAGAGCAAGTGGGCTGCCCTGGGGACCCTCATTCAAGAGTACGGGCAGCTCCAGAGGAGGCTGGAGAACATGGAGAACCTGCTCAAGAACCGCAACTTCTGGATCCTCCGCCTGCCCCCAGGATCCAGGGGGGAAACCCCCAAGGTAAACAGGGTGGGCGGGGATAGGGGCTCTGCCTGGCCATATAAGAGAGGTGGGATTTCTCATATCCACAAATTACTGCTTTGCAGGCAGTATTCTAGCAATCCTTGCTATCTGTAGGATGGGGTGGTTTTCTCCCTCTCTCCTAACACCGGAACTCTTGGGCATTCAATGAAGCTGAATGTGGGAAGATTCAGGACAGATAAAAAAAAAGCCATTCACACAGCACATATTTAAACTATGGGACTCCCTCCTGTAGGAGGCAGTGATGGCCCCAACTTGGATGGCTTTAGAAGACAGATTTATAGAGGAGGCGGCGCCACAATTTGAGGCAGCAATGCTTCTGAAGACCAGTTGCTAGAAACCACAGGAAGAGAGAGTTGCTCACATCCTGCTTGCAGGTTTCCCACATGCCGTGGTTGGCCAAAGTGAGAACAGGATGCTGGGCCAGGTGTGTGAAGGTTTTGTTTTGTTTTAAAATAGGGGTTCTCCTTACAGTATCGCTTCCTGGGTTAACGTAATTCCTTGCAGGTGCAAAATGGCAGTAAAAGCAGCAGAACAACAACAACAACAACAACAATACTACTACTACTAATAATTTATTATTTGTACCCCGCCCATCTGGCTGGGTCTCCCCAGCCACTCTGGGCGGCTTCCAGCAAACATTAAAATACATTAACACATCACAGATTAAAAACTTCCCTGAACAGGGCTGCCTTCAGGTGTTTTCTAAATGTCGTGTAGTTGTTAATCCTTTTAACCTCTGATGGGAGGGCGTTCCACATTGCGGGCGCCACTACCGAGAAGGCCCTCTGTCTGGTTGAGTTTGAACTCAAATAATCAATTAACAGCTTCTGAGAAGAAGAAAAACCTGTTTTCAACTGGCATCAAAAAGTCGGTAGAATTGACACCAGTTGACTTGGAAGAAGACCAAGGAAGGGAGGGAGGGAGGGGAAAGGTTATCTGTAATTTCAGTTGCCCATAAAATGTGTAAAAATGGTTGGAAGCTAAATTTATGACCAGGTTCTGAGATTTACACCTGGCAGAGGATTAGAAACACAGGGAGCTGCCTTATACCGAGTCAGTCCATTGGTCTATCTAGCTCAGTACTGTCTACACTGACAGGCAGCGGCTCTCTATGGTTTCAGGCATGAGTCTCCCCCAGCCCTACCTGGAGATGCCAGGGACTGAACCCGGGACGTTTTTGCATGCAAGGCAGCTGCTCTACCTAAGAGGAAGTGACTTCTCCATCTCTTTGATGTGGTTGCAGGTCCCTTTGCTGTTTGACGAAGCCTCCTGCAGTTTCTCCGAGCAAGAGTGGCGCAGCTTGGATGAAGGACAGAAGGACCTCTACCGGCACATCATGAAATGCAACTACAAGGCCGTGGTCTCTATGGGTAAGGAAGGGTCCACATGGTGTGGCCAAGCAGAGCTCTCTGTGCACCTGAGCCTTCATCCACCATGGCCCAGGGCCTTGCTAAGTGGACACAGCATCAATTCTCAGCAGACATCTGACCAGGCTTCAGAGTGATGCAGATCAGTTGTACCAGACATGGGAAGCTGCTAGATGCTGATTCAGCCATGGGATCATCTTGCTCAGTTTTGCCTGTTCTGGCTCGTGGTAGCTCTCCAGGGTTTCAGACAGGAGTTGTTCTCAAGTCCTGCCCGGAGATGCCAGAGGTTGGACCTTCTGCAGGCCAACAGGTGATCTGCTGAGGGGTTATATGGACCCAGCAAAGAGTTTCTTATCAGGTCTGCAGGAGAATGCCCCTCAGCTGCACATTGGCTAGTCTGTCCTGCCAGGTAGGATGATCAGTGGAACATGAGCAGAGGAGGACGACCTAGAAACCAAGCCTTATGAAGAGCAATTGAGGGAGTTGATATGTTTAGCCTGGATGAGACTGAGAAGTGACATGATAGCCATCTCCAAATATCTGAAGGACTTTCACATGGAAGATGCAGCTTGTTTTCGGCTGCTCCAGGGGGTAGGACCTGAACCAATGGATTTAAAAAATGAGAAAGGAGATTCTGGCCAAAGGTTAGGAAGAACTTTCCAAAGATAAGAGCTGTTCTACGGTGGAGCAGACTATCTGGGAAGGTGGTGGACTCTCCTTCCTTGGAGGTTTCCAAACAGAGGTTGGATGGCCACCTGTCAGGGATTATTTACCGGTAGCTTTGATTCCTGCATTACAGGAGGGGGGGTGGACTAGATGACCCTTAGGATTCCTTCCAAGTCTACATACCAGTCGTTGAGTATGTTCATGGGAGTCCCAGAGCACCACTGCCCTGCTCCTGAGTCATTCGCAAGGGAAATTTAAATAAAAGGAGGACTCTGGAGCAAATGAGAGGTTTGATGCTGCTAACAAGTTTTTCCCTCCGCCACGCACAGACGCTGCCATCTCCAAACCTGACCTGCTCTCTCGGATCGAGCAAGCAGATGTTGCTGGTCGGGGGGATGTGGAGGAAAGAGAAGCCCTGAAGGAGACCACCCTGGGTGAGTCGCAGAGTTTGCAACCCCCACCCCCCTCTGGGCTGCGCAGGGAGAGAAGCTCAGGTCCACCCCTGATGCTGAAGGGGACAATTCACAGCTTGAGGCAAACGGCGGAAAGCTCTGAAAACCTTGACAACGATACTTCAGAACCATTGCTCTTCCCACATGGTGTCAGCTTTCTGACAGTTAGGTTCCTTGAATTCTGAAGTTGAATTCTGCCACCCAGCTCAGTTGCACAGTAAAGCAGGTGTTACTTCGCCCTCACGGCACGCTCCTGCTTTCGTAACTCCACCACAAACTGGCCACACACTCTTCTTCTTTTCTTTTGAAATAATTTTTATTTGGTTTTCAAGAACAAGTAAATACGTAAGCAGAGGAAGACATCCGTTGAATAAAGTATGTCTATACAATTGCATTAGAGGGATGCGGGTGGCGTTGTGGGTTAAACCACAGAGCCTAGGGCTTGCTGATCAGAAGGTTGGCGGTTCGAATCCCCACGACAAGGCGAGCTCCTGTTGCTCGGTCCCTGCTCCTGCCAACCTAGCAGTTCAAAAGCATGTCAATGCAAGTAGATAAATAGGTTCCGCTCCGGCGGGAAGGTAAACGGCGTTTCCGTGCGCTGCTCTGGTTCGCCAGAAGCGGCTTAGTCATGCTGGCCACATGACCCGGAAGCTGTATGCCGGCTTCCTTGGCCAATAAAGCGAGATGAGCGCTGCAACCCCAGAGTCGGACACGACTGGACCTAATGGTCAGGGTTCCCTTTACCCTTATACAATTGCATTGCACTGTTATGCTTCTCCTTCAGCAACCAAACACAGGACCACTCCAACAAATGAACTAACTAACTAACTTAACAAAAACTAAATCCCTCCCTACCACACAACCAACAAACCCATTGGTTCCAAGTATTGTAAGAATATCCCGTTACTTCTCTTTTTTTTTTTAAATAGTTTTTATTGGGTTTTCACACAAATTATTAAACATAAATAACAACAACAACAACAAAAAACTTAACATACTACATATAACACACATACCCCCTTTCCCACACACACTACTTTTATATTTCCCATCCATATATTATATCATTTCCGGTTGGACTTCCTCCTATCTTCCCCTTTGCGTTTCGTTATATAATACTAATTTCTATAGCCATTTCCTCATCCACCTTTTATAAATTCATTCTCTAAACATATTTCTAATTCTTATTTCTAACATATCCCGTTACTTCTCATCAGCTAACTAAAGAAATAAGTATCAGTTTACTTGCAAATCAGAAGACATACCAAATTATATTACCGGTAAATCTACCAAAAGAGCAGTTTACACTCAAGATTTCCTGCTGGCCACACACTGTCAAGTCATTGTTTACAGCCGTTAGGTTTAGGAACTTTCTGGGTGCTTTCCTCCTCATGCTCCCCTGTCCCAAAGAAAGTGGAAATTCTCAAATGATGGTATTCTATGCTCAGAGCAAAATGGTCCTGGGCTTGTATGGAATTGCTGAATACACACAACCCTTGAATCAATGAAGGAGGCTGAGAGGAGGAGTCTGAACACCAGTGCTAGAGAGGAGGGGGTGGACAGTGTAGCTTGTCCTTGCGTCATCTCGGCTTGGGTGGCCTTTTGCAGACCTGTCCTAAATGTGTCGCTGGTGGTGAATGGCTGCTGTAGCTTCTTCCCTCCTCTCCGAAACAGGCTCTCCGATTTCCGCCCTCAACGACAGCTCCTGGATGGAGCCAGAGGAAATGTCCCTGGTCAAAAGCATGGGCGACTTGGAGGAGAGCGACATCCCCGGAGAGCCCACCATGAGTAAGTTGGAGCGGCCTAAGGTGGGGGATCCTCTCCCTCCTGCACAAGGCTGAGAGGAAGTGGGAGGGGAAGGAGAACATTGCTAGGGGAGGAGAGGGCCGTGCAGAGCCCAGAATCCTTGACTAGTGGAATGGGGCTGCTCTTGAGACTTGGGCTTATCTGCTTGAGTTATTTGGAGCTGCCTGTGCTGTTTTTAATCTGTTGGGAGCTGCCCAGAGTGGCTGGGGAAACCCAGCCATATGGACAGCATATAAATAAATTATTATTATTATTATGTTGTTGTTGTTGTTGTTGTTGTTGTTGTTGTTGTTGTTGTTGTTGTTGTTGTTAGCAAGGCTAGGGGTGATTGATAGAGAGCTGGCCATTTCTCATAGGAGCAGGTTTCTCTGACAATAAAGAGTTAACCCTCTGACATGTGCATTCCTTGACAGTTGGCACCTTTGTGCTGCACTATCCATTATTATTGGGGTAACGAAGAGTCGGATACGACTTAGCGACTAAACAACAACAACAATCCATTATTATTATTATTATTATTATTATTATTATTATTTATTATATCCCCCTTCATCTGAAGATCACAGGGTGGTTTATACTATAAATCACAAAACTACATAACATAATAAATAAAACAACCTCCCTTGCAGTTTGAAACATCATTAAATTGTAAAATCATAAAAATACAGACGAAATGTCCAAGCCCCAAATCAAATTAATCCTCTAAAAGCTCTTGACAAATCAGAAACATTTTCAGTGGCAGAAGAAATATAGGAGGGGGGTTATATTGTCTGCATCATTTTCTTTGAAGTAGTTTTGGGAGAGTTTTTGTGAGACTCTGATTTGTTTATTTGCGGTTAGGATGGGACTGAAGGACCATGAAGGGGTGGTTTGGGTTCCTTCTCCCACTTTAAGGGTAACTTCTACTGGGGTGTGATCTGTGATTTTAGCGTTACCTACGTTCGTTGATTCAACCAAGGGGACACCTGTCTTGATTCCATATGCCGCCAACCTGCCTCTTTCCCCCTTCCCCGTTTGGCCAGGTGCTCCGCAGCTCCTGGAAGAAGACCCCGAAAGCTTGGAGCTCCCCGGCATGTTCCCCAGGAAGTGGACGGAGGTCTTCCAGGGCCCGGGCGAGGAGCTGCTCTGCGAGAGCCACCCCATTTCGGTGGCGCCTGCAAGGAAGCCCCCGGGGAGCAGCCTGAGGCGGTCGGCTCGCTGCGTGGCGGAGTCGAGGAAAGAGGACCCCTCCTCTGCGTTGGCGGCAGAGGCCCACACCGGGCCCTACATCTGCTGCGAGTGTGGGGAGGGCTTCCTGGACAAACAGCTCTTCACCGCTCACCAGAAGACCCACGACGGAGGAGGGAGCTATCCCACGATGGACCCCCGAGGAGGAGGGGGAGGAGGTGGCCCGAAGCTGAAGCCGAGCCCCTTACCTCTCCAGAGGACCCCGACGCCGGCGCGCCCCAAGCCCCCGAAACGCCCCGAGCCCCAGAGGAGCCCCGCCCTCAAGCCCGGGGCCGGGAAGCGCCCCGGGAACCACATGGTGGAGCGCCCCTACACCTGCACCCAGTGCAAGGAGAGCTTCAAGCTAGAGGTGAGCCTGCTTCTCCACCAGAAGCTGCACACGGGGAAGGGCGACGGACCGCTGACGTGCACCTACTGCGGCAAGGACTTCCGGGACCTGTCCAAGGCCGTCCGGCACCAGCGCATCCACACGGGCGAGAGGCCCTACCAGTGCACCGAGTGCGGGAAGAGCTTCATCCGCCGCGACCACCTCCTCAAGCACTGGCGCGTCCACACCGGGGAGACGCCCTACCAGTGCGCCACCTGCGGGAAGAACTTCCGCTACAAGGAGTCCCTGAACTGCCACCAGAAAATCCACACCCGCAACCCCGCGGCGCACCACCTGGGGCTGGGGGCGCAGGCCGGCCTGGTGGCCTTGAAGCAGGAGCAACCCTAGCGGCCGCCCACTCCCCAAAGCCCTCTGCTTCTGGCCGGCGTCGGCCGTGCCCTGCATGCTGAAGAACAGCTGCCCCCCTCCCTCCCGGTTTGCCCCCCAAGGGTCCCAGGGCATGCCGGGACGTGGCGGAAGGGCTCCCTCTCGTGGACCATCAGAGCATCGCTTACCCTTCCTGCGCTGTGCCGGGGGTGAGCGCAAGGCCGAGACGTCGTACTATGAGCTCTGCTTCTGCCTGGGTGGGTCACAGATAATGGCACTTAGGCAGTCTTTCCTGCCGTGCTGCTGCCGTCGTTCGTGGAGAACTGGCTCTCTGCGGGTTTTCCTGTGAAGGCGAGGCAGCCGCTAACCAAGTATTCACCGCTTCTCCCTCCTTGCCCACACCGGACAGGGACCCCGAATCTCAAATACATTCTTCCGTCTTGTCACTGTGTGCGCCCTCCTTGAGGCTGATGTTTGTGTTCTTTCCCTCTCTCCCCCCCCCCCTCACGCACACCCCACACGATGAGTTTCCAGAACCGGGAAGGTGGACCCATCGGTGGCCAGGCCGCATTTCATCAAATAGTCTGGGGGCGAGCTTCCTGCCTGCCCCCCTACCCTTCTCCCCACTGGGCACCCTGCCCCGTTAAGCACCTCCGTGGAGCTCAGTCGAAACCATCCTTTCCCAGTTAATTGTTGTCAGTAAAGGTGTGTGGGTTTTTGAGGTTGTCTTTGTTTTAATTTCTCAAACTGCACTTGGTCACACTCCAAGGCTGTTTGTACGAGTCAAGAGCAGCTTCGGCCAGGATTCTGGCCGTTATAACCCCAACGCCAAGAGCTCATGTACTGTTGTTTTGCCGTATGAAGTTCCCGCAGGACTTGCCGCCTGTCCCATAACTGTCCCCCAGTTCTCCCTCTCTCACCCCAAAGGTATCTGGAGAACTGCTGTCCCCCGTTGTCTTGCTGTTATATTGCTGTTATATTATTATTATTATTATTATTATTATTATTATTATTATTATATTTTTTACAGAAGGCATCTTTGTAAATATTGGTTGAATTATATATATATATATATATGAATTTCAGTGTCTTTAAGCTAAATGTCAGCTGAGGTGACTGTAACAAGCCAGCTATTTCCTCCGTGTGACGTCGGGTGTTTTGTCTGTGGCTGCGTTTTCTTGGGGTTTTTTGTAACACCTTCTTTTGCAAACTACGTCAATACAGTGTGTCTCTCTTCCGAAGCCCCTCTCGTCTCTGGGTAGCTGCGGGAAATGAAGCCTTGCCAAAGCAGGTCAGGCGCAGGTGAATTTTATCCTCGGAGGGTCTTGTGTCGGCAGTTCCAAGTGCCGGGAGCGAGGCTGAAGAGACAGCATGAATTCCGAGGTCCTGGCATGTGTCAGAGGCCTCAAATAGGGCCTGAGGCAGGAGGCCAAGTTAAGAGTAGGCTGGTCTCCTACCGGGTAACTGGGGTGCCCTTTAACATCACGCTAGCACTGTGGAAGTCCATCATACATGAAAGCCTTGCCCAGGTTAGGTTAGCTTATGTTCCCATTTATTTATATCTTTCAACCAAAAACGCTCCCAAGAATATACAGATAGCTTCCAAATACAATGATGCAAATTCAAAAGAATGCAAATGTAAACAGCTTGGGCTGGGAGGGGATCAAGAAGATGCAGGTGACTGGCCTTTGCAGGATTTCTGTGGATTTTCTTCCCGCCTCTGTGTGGGCAGGACATGGAGCAAAGCTGCAAGTTTTGGGTATGTCCAGCCTGGAGAAAGTAAGTCCGAGAGGTGACACGATAGCCAAATACCTGAAGGCCTGTCCCATGGAAGATGGACCAAGCTTGTTTCCTTCTGCTCCAGAGGGGAGGACCAAACCAACAGATTCAAGTGACAAAGAAGGAGATTGTGACCAGACATTAGGAAGATGGTAAGAGCTGTTGGGGAGAAGGTCAGCAGTTCGAATCCCCGTGACGGGGTGAGCTCCCGTTGCTCGGTCCCTGCTCCTACCAACCTAGCAGTTCGAAAGCACGTCAAAAGTGCAAGTAGATAAATAGGTAAGGGAAGGTAAATGGTGTTTCCGTGCGCTGCTCTGGTTCTCCAGAAGTGGCTTAGTCATGCTGGCCACATGACCTGGAAGCTGTACGCCGGCTCTCGGCCAATAAAGCGAGATGAGCGCCGCAACCCCAGAGTCGGACACGACTGGACCTAATGGTCAGGGGTCCCTTTACCTTTACCTTTAAGAGCTCTTGAGCAGACTCCCTATGAAGGTGGTGAACCTTCCTTGGAAGTTTTTAAGCAGAGGTTGGATGGTCACCTGCCAAGGATTTGTGGGCTGCGATTCTGGCTTTGCAGGAAGTTATCAACTTGGGAGGAAGGAACTGAGGGAATGCTCCTCATCAAATTTGCAGATGACACTGAATGGGAGTAGCTAATCCCATGGAAAACAGAATCGGGATCTTAATAGATGACACCAAAATAAAACAAATTTCAACAGGGGCAAATGTCAGTTTTTGTGCTTAGGTAGGAAAAACCAGCATGACAAATATATGATGGGTGACACTAGGTTTGCCAGCAGTACAAGTGAAAAGGATCTAGGGGGTCTTGGTGGACCACAAGCTTTGCATGAGCTCACAGTGTGATGCAGCAGCAAAAAAAAAAAGCTCATGCTATTCTAAGCTGCATCAACAGAAGTCTAGTGTCCAGAACAAGGGAAGAAAGGGCTAGATGACCCTTGGGGTCCCTTCCAACTATGATTAAAAAATAAAGAGGGGTTTGGGGGGGAAGACAGTAGAAATCACAACTCTCTTCTTCTTAGTGACAGAGTGCTTGCTAGGGAACTATTTCAAGGAGAAACTCTCTCAGTCCGCCTTCTCCCTCTTGTTAAAGTGAGTGGAGTCTTGAACCAGGGAGAACAGGGTTCAAATCCTCAGCTGTAAATGAATAAAGGTGGGGTGCAAACGCCCCGCTGCTGACTCCGGACTAGGCAAGCTAGGGGGTCTGGCTTGATGAGGTTCCCGTTCTACTGGGAAAGCCAGGGCGCACCCCCTCCCGAGCATGTGCAGAGTGCTTCCGCCTCCCGGGGCCACTGGGGCCGGCTGATCCCCCCACCCCACCCCCGACCCAGGTGGGGACTGCGTCTGCGCTGCCTCCCGCAGGAGGATGGATGGAGGCGGCGGCCGGGCTCCGTCTGGCTTCATCCCTTTGCTGCGGGTGCGCGGCTCCTCCTCTTCCCTTTTGCCCCCAGCGGACGGCGGACCCCTCTCTCCGCCTCCCTCCACCTTCTGATTCCGGGGCTCCTTCCCTCCTTCCTTTCCTTCCTTCTTTCCGGCGGCTTCTCCGGACGGATCCAGCCCACCTGCCCGCTTGCCTCCCCCAGGGTCGCGATGGCCGCTGAATGGGATCCTTCTGCGCAGGTAGGGCGGGGAGGAAGGGGTTAATTTTCCTTGCAAATAAGCGGATTGCGGGGTTGGGGGGAGAGAAAACGGCTCCGGGGCTCAAGGTTTGCGGGGAAATCCCGCGCCCCGCCCTCCATTCCCGGATTGCAAAGGGCAGGGGCGCGCGCTCTGCACGACCCCAGAGGCTCGCGCGTTTGGGGGGGGGGAATGATCCGGGAGAGGAGGTCTTCCCTGCACCCCTGCGTTGCCACCACCCCTCTCTCTCCGTTTCCTTGGTGTAGCGCAGGGGTCAGCAACCTTTTTCAGCCGTGGGCTCAGACCATGTGGGGGGCCGGACTATATTTTGGAAAAAAAAATATGAATGAATTCCTATGCCCCACAAATAACCCAGAGATGCATTTTAAATAAAAGGACATATTCTACTCATGTAAAAACACACCAATTCCTGGACCGTCGGCGGGCCGGATTGAGCCGCATCCGGCCCACGGGCCTTAGGTTGCCTACCCCTGGTGTAGCGGCTCCCAGAAGCTGGAGGTTGTTTTGCGCTTTCTGCAGAGCATGCACAAAGCGCCGGGCGATTCGTGACTTGGGTGGCTGCTGGCGGCTCCTGGGCATGGGCTGCGTGTGGGGGCTCCTTTTGGGGGGGCACTCATTTTCTCCCCATCCTTCTCCTTGGCAGACACTTAAGCGCTGTCAATTGTGCAAATTCTACATTTATGTCTTCCAAGGCAATTCTTCCAAGGTGGCATGCATAATTCTCCTCGCCCCCAGTTTATCCTCACAACAATCCTGCGAGGTAGGCTTGCTTGGCCAAGTAAGTGGCTGTGCCTGCCCAAGGTCAGCGTCGTAGCTGAGGCGGGATTCGAACCCTGGTCTCGCAGGTCATAGCCCAGCACTGTAACCACCGAACCACACTGGCTTTCACACACAGAGAGAACGCTTTATTTCAGTCCATGGACCCAAAATACACAGTACAGACACTGGATTTTGCTATATATACAACCAACAGTATAATTTAGAGGTCACTTGATCTGCTATCCTATAGACACACTTACCTGGGAGTAAGCCCCATTGAACTCTTTGGACGTGGCTCCTGAGTAGCCGTGACCGTAGGGTTATATTGCCAGAGAAAATGCACTTTTCAAAAGGGAACCACCAATAAAACATTGACATTTCAGTGAATAACAGTTTAAAAAACAGCTATTTAAAACATTCAAACGAATGATAATGAAAATCGGCAAGAAGCTAAAATGTAGATTATAGGCACTGTCAACATTGCACATGTCTGGATAGGCCTGCCTAGACCAAACAGCTGCTGAAAAGGCACCTGCCTGGTGTCAATGGGCAGGGAGTTCCACAGTTCCTTGTGGGACCTTAAAGATTTGGATTTGGCTCCACTGGTCTAGGTCCCCCGCACAAAGCAGAAGAAAACAAGCTTGCTCCTTCTTCCACGTGACAGCCCTTTATATATTCGAATTCTTAAAAGCCTGAACTCTTCTTTTAAAAAAATAAATAAAAATTATTAGGGTTTGTAAAGAAAAACACTAAGATTATTATCAAATATCTTTTCTTTCGTCCAAAATAAAGCATTAATTTAAAGGCCAAAAAGAGAGAGGAAAAAGGAAAGGGAGAGATAGAGAAAAGGGAATAGAAAAAGATTTAAAAGAGAGAGAAAGGTTAAGATAAAGAACACTTCTGACACCCTTGGTGCCCTTTTCGTAACTGTCGTTTGATTCTGCCTCTGAGCCACCTTCCCTTCCTGTCCTTGCTAGCAGGGCTTAGAGTGGGGCCGGGGACCCCTGCAGCCGACCCCGGTGCACCCTTGTTTCCTCCCCAAGCGGAGCTGCGGCGATGCCGCCCGCCCGCAGGCCGCGGAGATCTCCCTCTGGACGGTGGTGGCCGCCATGCAAGCGGTGGAGAGGAAGGTGGACGTCCACGCAGGGCGGCTGCTGGCGCTGGAGCGTAGGGCGGGGCTGGCCGAGAAGAAGCTCTCCGGGACGGAGAAAGCCATGGCGGAGTTCAGCCACCACCTGGACGCGCTGGGGACCCTCATCCAGGAATACGGGCAGCTCCGGAGGAGGCTGGAGAACATGGAGAACCTGCTCAAGAACCGCAACTTCTGGATCCTCCGCCTGCCCCCGGGATCCAGGGGGGAAACCCACAAGGTAAGCAGTGGGGATTCGCACGGAGGTAGATCTTTATCCAGGGGAAGAGCTATATGTATCCAGAGGGCTTTGCGTGGCCTGCAGGGATGACTGCAACACTTTCCTGCTGCGGGGAGTTCCCCAAGTCAACAGTCCTTTGCTTTACTGGGTTAGCACGAGAGAGCCAGTGTGGTTCGAGTGAACCTGCTCCATATGAACCGACCTGGACCCTGCGGTTGTCATCTGAGGCCCCTCTCCCTGAGAGGTCTGGAGGGTGGCAACACAAGAACAGGGCCTTTCCTGCAGTGGCTCCCCATTTGGAGAATGCTCTCCTCAGGGAGGCTCACCTGGCATCTTCATTCCTCTTTCAACCAAGCTGGTTAGCATTTGTTTTATTTATTAAATTTATATACTGCCCTATACCTGGGGTTCGCAGCATAAATTCAAGTTATAAAACCACAAAATACATAATAAAAATAAAAACAACAACCCCACCCCCCCAAAAAAAACACATTTTAAAAGGGCATAGGATGTCCATCAGATCAACCAAAGGCCTGGTTAAAAAGGAAACTCTTTGCCTGGCACTTAAATGTGTATAATGAAGGCACCAGGCGAACTTCCCTGTAGAGAGCATCCCACAGACAGGGAGCCACTGCAGAGAAGGCCCTGTTCTCGTGTTGCCACCCTCCGGACCTCTCGAGGAGGAGGCACACGAAGGAGGGCCTTAAAAGATGATCTCAGGGTCTGGGTAGGTTGATGTGGAAGGAGGCAGCCTTTGAGGTACTGCGGTCCTGAGCCGTTTAAGGCTTTATAGGTCAGAACCAGCACTTTGAATTGGGCCTTTTAACTCTGTTTGTGGGAGGGGAGGTAATTGGTTTGTGTTCTTGTATTTACGGTACATTTTGTGCTTTTATCTTGTATTTTTACGTTGTGAACCGCCCTGAGCTCTACGGATGAAGCGTGGTGTGCAAATTTAGTAAATCATAATCATAATCATAATAATGGTCAGGGTGTTTGAGCAGGACGTAAAATTGTAGAGATGGAACGTGTCCAGAGGAGGGCAACCAAAATGGTCCAAGGCCTGGAAACGATGCCTTATGAGGAACGGCTTAGGGAGCTGGGTATGTTTAGCCTGGAGAAGAGAAGGTTAAGGGGTGCTATGATAGCCATGTTCAAATATATAAAAGGATGTCATACGGAGGAAGGAGAAAGGTTGTATTCTGCTGCTCCTGAGAAGCGGACACGGAGCAATGGATTCAAACTACAAGAAAGAAGATTCCACCTAAACATTAGGAAGAACTTCCTGACAGTAAGAGCTATTTGACAGTGGAATTTGCTGCCAGGGAGTGTGGTGGAGTCTCCTTCTTTGGAGGTCTTTAAGCAGAGGCTTGACAGCCACCTGTCAGGAATGCTTTGATGGTGTTTCCTGCTTGGCAGGGGGTTGGACTGGATGGCCCTTGGGGTCTCTTCCAACTCTATGATTCTATGATTCTAAGGGACCCCAAAGGTCCTCTAGTCCAACCCCCTGCAATGCAGAAATCTCAACTAAAGGTTCTGTGATAGGTGGTCACCCAACCTCTGCTTAAGAACCTCCAAGGAAGAAGAAGAACCTGCCACCTTCCGAGGGAGTCCTAGGAGATGGGGGTGCAAATCTGCGCTGGGCCATGAAACTGGCTGGGTGTGACCTTGGGGCAGCCACTCACTCTCGGCCCATCCTACCTCGCAGGGGTGTTGTGGGGATTCGGTGAGGAGCGGGAGAGGCATGTACGACCCCTGATAGGAAGAAGAAGAAGAAGAGTTTTGATTTGATCTCCCGCTTTATCACTCCCCGAAGGAGTCTCAAAGCGGCTCACATTCTCCTTTCCCTTCCTCTCCCACAACAAACACTCTGTGAGGTGAGTGGGGCTGAGAGACTTCAGAGAAGTGGGACTAGCCCAAGGTCACCCAGCAGCTGCATGGGGAGGAGAGGAGACGCGAACCCGGTTCACTGGATTACAAGTCCACCGCTCTTAAGCACTACACCACACTGGCTTCTTGTTGTTGTGAAATAAATACAATATTTCAAAGTAACGGTGTTGTCACGGGTGTAATGAATAACCCCCCCCCCCATTCATTCATTCCTTTTACATGCCCTCCCAGGTGCCGGTGACCTTTGATGAGGTCTCTGTCTGCTTTTCGCAGGAAGAGTGGGGGAACCTGGACGAAGACCAGAAGGAACTCTACAAAAATGTCATGAAAGGGAACTACGAGTCTCTGGTCTCGCTGGGTAAAGAGAACCCTAAAGCGATTGAGCTGGTTGTCAGAAGATTCAGGGCATACCAAAAGAAATCCTTATTCACGCAGCACCTAGTTAATAATAATAATAATAATAATAATAATAATAATAATAATAATTTATTATTTGTTCCCCGCCCATCTGGCTGGGTCTCCCCAGCCACTCTGGGCAGCTTCCAACAAAGATTAAAAATACATTAAAATGTCACACATTAAAAACTTCCCTAAACAGAGCTGCCTTCAGATGTCTTCTAAATGTCAGGTAGTTGTTTATCTCTTTGACCTCTGATGGGAGGGCGTTCCACAGGGCGGGCGCTACCACCGAGAAGGCCCTCTGCCTGGTTCCCTGTAGCTTCGTTTCTCGCAGTGAGGGAACCGCCAGAAGGCCCTCGGAGCTGGATCTCAGTGTCTGGGCAGAATGATGGGGGTGGAGACGCTCCTTCAGGTATACAGGACCGAGGCCGTTTAGGGCTTTAAAGGTCAGCACCAACACTTTGAATTGTGCTCGGAAATGTACTGGGAGCCAATGTAGATCTCTCAGGACTGGTGTTATGTGGTCTCGGCGGCCACTCCCAGTCACCAGTCTAGCTGCCGCATTCTGGATTAGTTGTAGTTTCTGGGTCACCTTCAAAGGTAGCCCCACGTTGAGCGCATTGCAGTAGTCCAAGCAGGACATAACTAGAGCATGCACCTCTCTGGCGAGACAGTCCGCGGGCAGGGAGGGTCTCAGCCTGCGTACCAGATGGAGCTGGTAGACAGCCGCCCTGGACACAGAACTGACCTGCGCCTCCATGGACAGCGGTGAGTCCAAAATGACTCCCAGGCTGCACACCTGTTCCTTCAGGGGCACAGTTACCCCGTTCAGGACCAGGGAATCCCCCACACCTGCCTGCCCCCTGTCCCCCAAAAACAGTACTTCTGTCTTGTCAGGATTCAACCTCAATCCATTAGCCGCCATCCATCCTCCAACCACCTCCAGGCACTCACACAGGACCTTCACTGGTTCCGATTTAAAATAGAGGTAGAGCTGGGTTAAACTGTGGAACTCTCTGCCACAGGAGGCAGTGATGGCCACCAACTAGGGTGGGCTGTAGAAGAGGATTTGACAAATTCATGGAAGAGGCACGGGCTATCAATGGCTCCTATCCATGATGGCTATGTTCATCCTGCACGGCCGTAGGCAGAAATCCTTCTGAATACCAGTTGCTGGGAACCGCAGGAGGCAAGAGGGCTCCTGTGTTCGAATCCTGCTTGCGGGTTCCCCGCAGACTGTGGCAGCCGAGCAGAGCCATTACGGCTAGTAGTCAACACTAGCCCTTGTCACGGCAAGTCCTTCGGAGCCTCCCTTGGATGTTGCCAGGTTTTTGTCGCTAAACATGAGGGCTAGAAACTTGATTTGAAATGGAATTTAGAATCCTTAGGGTGGCCCGTTCTCTCTGAGGACGATAAGTAATTCTTTGGTCTTCCCTTTCTTCCCTTCCTCCTCAGATTACGCCATTGCCAAGCCTGACCTGCCGACCCAGAGCGAACGTGGGCCGGAGCAGGCAGCTGAGGATGCAGAGGCTCCCAGGAGCACCAGCCCAGGTGGGTTAAGAGGGTTGGGATTCCTTCCCGCTGTGAGCTGCGAAGGGGGGAAAAATCATGGAACCAATTAATTAAACCAGGAGTTGGCAAGGTTTACCGGCTGTGGGCCGGATCACTCCCATGGAGATCGTCCGTGGGCCGGACTGCTGCAGCGCGATGCCGGAAACCACGTCTGAGCATGCCCAGACGCCGAAAAGCGCACCTGTGCAGAAGCGATTTCCGGCGTCTGGACATACGCAGATGCGAATTCCGGGATCTGCACATGCGCAGACACGATTTCCAGCACCACTCAGGGAAGAAGAGAAGAGAAGAGTTTGGATTTTGATATCCCGCTTTATCACTACCCGAAGGAGTCTCAAAGCGGCTCACATTCTCCTTTCCCTTCCTCTGTGAGGTGAGTGGGGCTGAGAGACTTCAGAGAAGTGTGACTAGCCCAAGGTCACCCAGCAGCTGCATGGGGAGGAGCGGAGACGCGAACCCGGTTCACCAGATTACGAGTCTACCGCTCTTAACCACTACATCACACTGGCTCTCCCCGCGCTGCTCTGCGCTGTTTTAGCACAGCGTACAGGGGACTCGCCGAGCAGGCGGTTTGGTTTGGGAGTGGCTCGTAGGCTGCTAAAAAGGTCTTCGTGGGCCACATCCGGCCCATGGGCCACACGTTGCCGACCCCTGAATTAAACCCTTATTGGTAAATCTGCTTGGAGGTTCTGAAGCCTCCTACCTCAAGTATCTTCTTGAAGATAAGACAAATGATGTTGCCCTGGAGGTGGTAAGAATTGAAAATCAACATGCTCTGGATAAAATACAGTGACTGCCTTGGAACGTTTGTATTCCTGCTGGATTTTGCTTTCGAAATTGTTTTTGTGGGTCTTTGGACCGTAATAAAGAATCTTTGTGTATTCATTGTCCCCAGACTGGTGAGATGGTGGCTTCCTCTTTCCCAAGTGAAATGGCGTCAAGAGGCAGCAATATGTGTCTGCATGCATTTCCATAACGGCCCCCGGGCCCCTCTCTCTGGCCCCCAAGTCTCTCCCTTGGCCAGATTCCCTCCCAACCCTCCTGTGTTTCTGTCTGCCCAAAAGGTGTCACCTTGAATTCTGACTCCACCCATTTTTGCCCCTGGCCCCGCCCACCGCTGCCATGTGACCCTGGAATAGTTGTCCAGAAGGGTTCGACTTTGAAGAATAAATTGCTTTTTTGGACAATTTGGAATGTTATATGTTAAATGGAATCGCGAGCAGGACTAAATCACAAGCAGCAGATGGAAAAGAAAGTGTACAGTCGTACCTCGGATCTTGAACAGCTTAGTTGCTGAACGTTTCGGCTCCTGAACGATCAAAAACCAGAAGTGAATGTTTTGAATTATGTATTAAATCTGATGCTAATTTGTTAAATTTTGAAACTCAATGAAGATTCATTGGCGTAGTTGTCCAGAAGGGAATGCGGTCAATGTACTGACCAAAGATTCCCAACTCCTGCTGCAGCTTATTAACGTGAGCCTTAGCAGAGCATTTTGGTCTCCCTTGCTTGGAATTGGAGTTTTTGATATAAAATAATCTGTCGCCTTACTAGTGTGGTCTGCCATTGACGTAGCCGCAAGGAAGATTTATCCCGGGATAAAGTTCATTGTCATCTTAGAATCATAGAATCATAGAGTTGGAAGAGACCCCAAGGGCCATCCAGTCCAACCCCCTGCCAAGCAGGAAACACCATCCAAGCATTCAGGGTGGATTTGATTTAAATCAAATTGATTCAAATCATGATTTAAATCACTAGTCAGTAAGGCTTGATTTAAATCACTAGTCAGTAAGACTTGATTTAAATATTTTTTTTACAGAAAGACTCATTCTTGCTGGTATAATCTTAATATTTACAACCATATGAAGGTTTCATTTTTGGAATAATACATTTTCAGAGTAGTTTTTACAGTTATATCAAAAATTACTGATTTGGTTATACTACTAGAAATACATAGACAGATAATTATGAAATTATGGTGAGGTTTAATAAGTTAACTGTTTATATTTGGACAACTTTTCTGCTGTACTTTATTGGAAGGAGAAAAATAATCATTTCCTTAATAACCATTTAAACAATTTATTTAACTAAAACAATAACATGATAGCATATGTAACCATGTTTGTTAACTGATGTGGTTAAACATTTAAAAAAACAACTTAGACTGAGTTTTAGCACACTTGATAAACTTAAAACAAATCCTTATTTCCTGATGAATAGCCTTTGGACTACAATGTAACTTAAATAGAAGACTATATTTAGAAAGATTTTTCCTCCAAAAGCATTTTATTTTAAAAATCCAATTTAAATAAAAAAAAATCTGATTTAAATCAAAAAAATCCGATTTAAATCAAAAAAATCCGATTTTTTTGATTTTTTTTTAAAAAATCATTGATTTTTATCCACCCTGCAAGCATTCCTGACAGGTGGCTGTCAAGCCTCTGCTTAAAGACCTCCAAAGAATGAGACTCCACCATACTCCTTGGCAGCCAATTCCACTGCCTAACAGCTCTTACTGTCAGGAATCTGAGGCCCTCCTTCGTGTGATCGCTCAACGAGAGGTCCGGAGGGTGGCAACACGAGAACGGGGCCTTTTCAGTGGTAGCTCCTCATTTGCGAAATGCTTTCCCAGGGAGTGTCGCCTGGCGCCATCGTTACGTATCTTTAGTCTCCAGGCGAAAACATTCCTTTTTCATCAGATCATTGGCTTTTAATTATCTATCATCTTTTTTTGTGTGTGTGTGGGATGTTTAATCTGATTTTAAGCAGAACTGTAGTTTATATTCTTTTTAAAAAAATGTTGGCTCTTTTTGTTTTTCGTTTAAAACAGGCTTCCTCAAACTCGACCCTCCAGCTGTTTCGGGACTACAACTCCCATGATCCCTAGCTAGCAGGACCAGTGGTCAGGGATGCTGGGAATTGTAGTCTCAAAACATCTGGAGGGCCGAGGTTGAGGAAGCCTGGTTTAAAATATTGTAAGTTGCTTTGAGCAAAACAAAAAACACGACTTATGGGGATGGGGGAATCAATTCATGCCCTTTTCCCTCTGTGCGTGCAGAATTCCCCGCGCCCAGAAATGACACCGTCTCTCTTGTCCAGCGGGAAATTGTTCCTTCGGTGGTGGGCGAGTGGGACTCGGCAGAAAGGGGGGCGCCCCCGGACGAAAGCCCAGGTGAGTTCCAAATGGGGGCCATTGTGCCTCTAAAGAGGGGAATCCAGACCCACCTTGTCCCCTCTTGGCAGAATGTCTCTGTGACTGATCCACTTCCTGTGCATCAGCTGGCTAGAGACAGCAGGAGCACATAGATGCTAATAAAAAATATGAATCGCAGCAATGTAAGACCTGGACAAAAAAACATTGATCAAGGAGCATGGGAAAGCACTTTGATTAAATTGTATAAATTTGAGATTAATTGGAATTATTTTGATATTAATTGGAATCTGTACAGTTGGCAAAACTGCGATCATACTGAGTAAATACTGGAAAATTAATTTAAAAAAATTTTTTTTAAGAGACAGCGGTAGCACTGCAAAGTGCATTCAGCTGTTGAAGCCTGCTAGCGGGGCAGAATTGGACCCTGCTTGCATCTGGTTGGCCACTGCAAGAACAGAATGCTGTTCTAGGTGGGCCATGGGCCTGATCCAGCAGGGCTCTTCATAGGTTCTTACTGTATTTTAATATTTTGTTGGAAGCTGCCCAGCGTGGCTGGGGAAGCCCAGCCAGATGTGCGGGGTATAAATAATAAAAGTATTATTATTATTATTATTATTTAATATAAAATATTTATTGGGTTTTTAACAAACTCAAATGAACAACATACAAAAAACATTACATAATACATAATACAAAAACAATAACACAACATACATCAGATTTTCCCATTCATTTTGTCTAGTCATGTTGGGGTGACTTCCTCACGTCCCCCCTACTGCGTTTCATTGTCAATCATCTTTAGTAATTTCCTCTCATCTTTAAATATTTTTTCTTATTAATACTTATGTTCTCCTCTTATAAACGTCTTAATAAAAAATCATACATCTATATTACTTAGTCCTATTTTCTTCCAACTTTTCTTCCAACTTTTTTCTATCTTTAAATCTTACAATAGTCCTTTAAATATATTTTAAATTCCTCCCAATCTTGTTCCACCGTTGTTGTTATTATTATTATTATTATTATTATTATTATTATTATTATTATGACATTCTTTTGTTGCTACAAAGTTGGGGGAAATGAATTCACCCCACACCCCATCATCACCACCCCAGTAACTGCTGGGAAATTTATTTCCCCAAACTTGTTCCGCCTCTGATCTGGTTTCCCTCTCCCTACAGATGCCCCCCTCTACGCTCAGGTGCCTGCCAGGCCAGAGATGAGCCCTGGGGACCTGGGGCAGTACAGCGCCTTGCCAGAGGCCTTGGACCAGGCCGTCTTCCACTTCCCCGGGGAGGGCCTGGCGTGCGTGGACGGGCAGACGTCTGGCGGCAGCCTGGAGGAGCCCGCCGCACGCGGGAGCGACTTTGCGGACTTCACCACCATCATCGTGCCCGAGGGGGCCCTCCCTGGCGAGGCCCCGTACGTCTGCGCCGACTGCGGGAAGAGCTTCCTGTACGAGGAGCAGCATGCCCTGCACCAGCGGACCCACCCCCAAGCCTCCCCCGAGCCCGGAGGGAGCCCCGCCTCGAGCCAGGCGTACCCCTGCCCCGAGTGCGGGCGCTGCTTCCCTCACCCGGCGAGCCTCAGCAAGCACCGGCTGTGGCACTCGGGCGAGCGGCCTCACACTTGCTCCGAGTGCAAGAAAAGCTTCCGCCTGAAGATCAACCTCCGGCTGCACCAGCGGACCCATGCCGCCGTGCCAGCGGGCCTGGGGGGCAAGGCGGGCTCCTACATCTGCGGCGAGTGCGGGCGCAGCTTCAACCACCACTCCAATTTCCTGCGCCACCAGATGATCCACACGGGCGAGCGGCCGTATGCCTGCGGCGAGTGCGGGAAGACCTTCATCCGGAAGGAGCACCTCGCCACCCACGGGCGGCTGCACACCGGCGAGAGGCCCTACCAGTGCCCGCTCTGCCAGAAGAGCTTCACCCGCAAACAGCACCTAGTGGGGCACCAGAGGCTCCACGAGGGCGGAGATCCCTGGCTGGACGGCCATTCGGGGCAGAGGCCTCTCCGGAGCCAGTGGGGCCGGGCGAAGATGCGGGCGGAGGCCGCTGGTGCCCCCCGCCTCAGGCAGGAGCGGTTCCCCCCTTAAGCACCCCCTTCGGGCACTGCCGGGGCGCTCGGTGCTGGGACTGAGGAGCATTGGCGGGATGCGGGCGGAGGAAGCGGTTGTGGCCACGGACAACTTGGACTGAACCGTCCAGAACTGGAGACGGAAAACGAAGCCTGCGGCTTAGAGAGGTTTCTGTTACTGATTTGGGTGGGGAAAAGAGATTTCTGTCGGCTTTCTCGAATCAATCGTACGTTGGCCAAAGCCGAGATAAACGAAACCGGTCCTCTGTTTCATTTGCTAAGTCTTGATGGTAAAGTGTCGTTTCCCCGACCCGTTTGGCGGCCGTCTCGGTGTCTTCCCCCCCCCCCAATTTTTTTTTATTGGTTTTTACAATTTTTAAGCACATAACATATTGGTTAAATTTCCATACTTTCCCCCCTCTCACTGTGGGAAGCAACATTCATCCCCCTCTCTCACAAGGGTAGGAATTAATCATCGTACATTTAACCTTACTAACAGTATTTAATATCATTGCTTGGGCCTGGCCCAATTCTGTGGGCCAGGTATTCCTTCTTTCCTCAATTTCATGTTTCGGTTGACTTCCTCAAGTCCCCCTCTGTTGAATTCATTATCATTCCTCTCTAACAGTTTTCCTACTCCTAAATTTTAAAACATCATAGAATACAAAAATCATTTTACTTAAACCACTCCTTTTTCCAAACCCCAGCATCTTGGTACTTCTGCTCTTTTCCGATAATCTTATCCAGTTCCCTTAGGTAAAGGTAAAGGGACCCCTGACCATTAGGTCCAGTCGTGTCCGACTCTGGGGTTGCGGCGCTCATCTTGCTTTATTGGCCGAGAGCCGGTGTACAGCTTCCAGGTCATGTGGCCAGCATGACTAAGCCGCTTCTGGCAAACCAGAGCAGCACACGGAAACGCCGTTTACCTTCCCGCCAGAGCGGTTCCTATTTATCTACTTGCACTTTGACGTGCTTTCAAACTGCTAGGTTGGCAGGAGCTGGGACCGAGCAACGGGAGCTCACCCCGTCGCAGGGATTCGAACCACCAACCTTCTGATCAGCAAGCCCTAGGCTCTGTGGTTTAACCCACAGCGCCACCTGGGTCCCTTACTTCAACCTAATTTCAGACTTCTAATTTTGTACTTTTTACACCCTTACCTCCCACTGGTCTCGGGATTTTTAGCTAAATTTCCCCCTACTGAACTCCTAATTTAAACATATAATCATTTATGCCAGTAACCATGTCCGAACATCATAGTCCTTTAAGCCAGAAAGAAAGTCAGATTCAAATATGTCCTTTTCAGCCCACCCCCACCCTCACGTCAGTCGGCGGCCGTCTCGGTGTCTTGCTTCAAACAAGTTCCTTGGAGGGGTGGCGCCTTCAGCACCCTGCCTTTTCTAAAAAGGTTTTGTGGGACTCGGTTCTGAATCCTTGATCTTCCTCCCAACTCTGCAGCTGCAAAGGGGGCTGGGGAGAGCTTCATTAACGACAAACCCCAAAATCTGGGATCCCCTCAAAACTGGTGCCAAAGTTCTGCAGCCGTTCTGCAGCAAAACCTCGTATTTTTCAGTGCCCCACAAATGTAGCGGTTCGTAGTTAACGAAGCTGCCGGGGAGGTTTGTTTCGTTGTGGTGGTTGGAGGTAATGCCCCACTTTTAATTTAATTTTTAAATTCATAATGGCTAGCAGCTTGAGACAATAAAATGTTAACACAGGTTGTTGCTCAGCGGTAGAGCTTCTGCTTTTGTTGCGGAAGGTCCCCGGTTGAGTCTGGGGTGGCATCGCCAGGTTTATTCACAAAGGACCCCGTCTGAATCCTTGGATTGTTGCTGCCGGTCAGTGTGCACAGTGCTGAGCTTGGTGGACTAATAGTCTGACCCTGTATCGGGCAGCTGCCCACGTTTCTAACAAATTATTGTAAAAAGTGATTTATGAAATATGATAGCAACAAGCCAGTTTCAAAGCTATTAGCAGTAAGACTTCAGAAGCCCAATTACCGTATTTTTCGCTCTATAAGGCGCACCTGACCATAGGACACACCTAGTTTTTAGAGGGGGAAAGCCCCATTTTTTGAAGATCAGCTCAAATTTCTGCAGCTTCTTTTGCAAAGGAGAAAAGCCCCATTTTTTGAGGATCAGCTCAAAGTTGTCGAGCTTACTTTGCAAAGGGAAAAAACCCTGTTTTATGGGGTTCAACTCACAGTTCTGCAGCTTCAGGAAGCCATTTCTACAGTTTCCAGACAGACAATCTAATCAGCCAGTCACATGTCGCTGGGGAAACAGCCTCCCTCTGCAAGGGGGCGGTGCTGGAATCTCTCTCCCCGATCTTTGCTAAGCAGCTGCTCAGCGGGCTTCCTTTCAACACCCCCTTCTCTCTTTTTTTATTAAAAAAGCACGATCTGCTTTTGCCCCTGGGCAGTTCAGCTCCAGGGACCACACATTCGCTCCATAAGACGCACAGACATTTCCCCTTACTTTTTAGGAGGAAAAAAGTGTGTCTTATGGAGCGAAAAATACGGTAGGTAGTAGTAGTAATTATTACAGTAGACCCACTGGATACGAATTTAATTCGTTCCGGGGGTATGTGTACACCCCAAAAAATCCGTATCCAGAGGCACCGTTTCTGCACACGTGCGCAGCGCAATAGAGCACTTCTGCGCATGTGGGCAGAGAGCTTCCGCACATGCACGAGCGGCGAAACCCAGAAAAATGCTTCCAGGTTTGCCGCTTTCTCAACCCAAAGTTTATGTTACTCGAGAGTAACGTAACCCGAGGGTCTACTGTATTACTATTCTTATTTATTCAATTTGTATACTGCCCTATACCTGTAGATCTCAGGGTGGTTCAAAACATAAACTGGCAATATAAAAAAACAGAAAACACATAATAAAAATCAGAAGAAAAAATCACACACCCCCCCACTTCCACAACACTTTAAAAAGGAAAGTTATATGTGTGCATGAGAGTGAGCGTGTGAACAGGCATTCCAACGACCATTACATGTTGAGGATGCAGTGCCCTTAACTGTTATTTGAGCTATTCCTGTGCCTGGCAGAAGCAGAATAAATCCTACAAATGGTGTAGATCTTAAAGGTAAAGGTAAAGGGACCCCTGACCATTAGGTCCAGTCGTGTCCGACTCTGGGGTTGCGGCGCTCATCTCGCTTTACTGGCCGAGAGCTGGCATACAGCTTCCGGGTCATGTGGCCAGCATGACTAAGCCGCTTCTGGCGAACCAGAGCAGCGCACGGAAACGCCGTTTACCTTCCCGCCGGAGCGGTTCCTATTTATCTACTTGCACTTGGACGTGCTTTCGAACTGCTAGGTGGGCAGGAGGGTGTAGATCTTACCATACAACAAAATGATAAGACTGCTGTCACACTGCAGTTCCCCTAGTCACCAATAGCTGGCAGCACCAACTCCAGCACAGCAGATGGCAGCTAGGCAAGTGAGTAAGTGAGCAAGTCGTTCGGGCAGCCCAGGCAACCTGTTTAAAGGAGGGTGGGATCCACTTCAGAGAGCAACGGGGGCAAAACTGCGAAGGGACCAGGATGGGAGGTTTGGGCGAGCAGGGAGGGGTGGGTAAAGTGTGGGGGAACGGGGGTTGGCAAAGGGATTGGTGGGGTTGCCGAGCAGGGAGCAGCTGCCCCTAGCACATGGCTATTTGTCTGACTTAATACATGTGCCTTTGTCTGCATAATTCAGCTGCCTTGCAGCGGGTTGGACTAGATGACCTGGTGGGTTCCCTTCCAACTCCACAATGGTGAACTCAGCTCTTCTTGATGCAGAATGTGGCTCGTTTCGCCCCAGTTAGACCTTGGGCTCTCCCCTTAACGCCCTGCAGAATCTGAGACTCTTGCCGCCCTGTTTGTTGTGGGCGGCTGAGCTCATCTCAGAATAAACAGCTCTTTTGTGAGAACGGCCTTCCTCCCTGGGACTTTTCGGCTGACTCAATGACATCCTTGTTCAATAAGAGGAGGAGACTCAGTGGGGTGGGAGGAGGCCTCATGCGCCACCCACAAGGGCAGGGAGATGCCGCTCTCTGGATACCACCCACCCCCCTTGCTAGCGTTTCAGGAGCTGACCAGGGAGCCTAAGTGATTTGCAAACCTATTTGGCCCTCCTCCGCCCCCTTGGTTCCATCAGCTCATCCCCAGTGCCCCCTACCCTATAGGCAGCAGTATTCAGAATAGCTGTTTGCACGACCCACTCGGGAAAACGATAACAACAAAATGTCCAGAGGAGGGCAACCAAAATGGTCAAAGGCCTGGAAACGATGCCTTATGAGGAACGGCTTAGGGAGCTGGGTATGTTTAGCCTGGAGAAGAGAAGGTTAAGGGGTGATATGATAGCCATGTTCAAATATATAAAAGGATGTCATATAGAGGAGGGAGAAAGGTTGTTTTCTGCTGCTCCAGAGAAGCGGACACGGAGCAATGGATTCAAACTACAAGAAAGAAGATTCCACCTAAACATTAGAAAGAACTTCCTGACAGTAAGAGCTGTTCGGCAGTGGAGTTTGCTGCCAAGGAGTGTGGTGGAGTCTCCTTCTTTGGAGGTCTTTAAGCAGAGGCTTGACAGCCACCTGTCAGGAATGCTTGGATGGTGTTTCCTGCTTGGCAGGGGGTTGGACTGGATGGCCCTTGGGGTCTCTTCCAACTCTATGATTCTATGATTCTATGAAATGCAAATCTCTGTGTTGCTTCAAAATCTACTGTATATTCCTGCGTATAAGACTACTTTTTAACGAAGGAAAATCTTCTCAAAAGTCGGGGGTCGTCTTATATGCCGGGTCGTATTTCTTATACGGCGAGTATATCCCAAACTCTATATTTTAACTGGAAAAGTTGGGGGTCGTCTTATACGCCCAGTCGTCTTATACCCCGGAATATACGGTCATTAAAATTATTTAGTTCTATTAATCCCACAAAATGGATGACTTTGATCCAGGGGTATCAGCTCCCCAAGGTCTGATTCACTCCTCAGGTGCCCCCCCCATCACAGAATTGGAAGGGGCCCCCAAGGGTCATCTAGTCCAGCCCCCTGCAATGCAGGAATCTCAACTAAAGCATCCATGCCAGGTAGGTCATCCAACCTCTGCTGAAACGCCTCCAAGGCAGAAGAGCCCGTCACCTGTCAAGGGAGTCCGTTCCACTGTTGAACAGCTACTGACAGAAAGTTCTTCCGGATGTTCAGTTGGAGTCTCCTTTCTTGTAACTTGAAGCCATGGGTTCGAGTCCTACCCTCCAGAGCGGGAGAAGACAAGCATGCTCCCTCTTCCATGTCACAGCCCTTCAGATATTTGAAGATGGTTGTCACATCTCCTCTCAGTCTCCTCTTTTCCAGGCTAAACATACCCAGCTCCTTCAACCGCTCCTCATCAGGCTCGGTTTCCAGACCCTTTATCATTTCAGTCACTTTCCTCTGCATACCTTCCAGCTTGTCAACATCCTTCTTAAAATGTGGTGCCCAGAACTGGACACAGGACTCCAGGTGTGGCCTGACCAAGGCAGAATAGTCCCTTGATTATACTTCTGTGGATGCAGCCTAGAAGAGCATTTGCTTTTTTTGCCGCTGCATCGCACTCTGGACTCAGAAAACACAGGCAGTAAAAAGTGACTTGGTTACAGTGGTTTAAGTTCCTAAACCATTGGCAAAGGAACACAATAATATGCCTCAAGAGCCAGAGGCAACCAGCTCAGACCCCTTTACACGTTGGCTGAGCATCTCGGATAGACAGAGGAGTGTTGGGATCAAGTCCCTTCATACCCCAGAAGGGGTCCCAGGCCCTATTCAAGGGGGTTGGAGCTTGTGGCTTATCCAACTTTTGTGCCACAGGTCTCCTGGCTATACTACGCAGTTATAAATGATATTATTATATGCTTAACTTTTTCCGTGAAAGGAACACAAGGAGGCTTACAGATAGAAAAGGAACTGCTAAAAACATTGGGGGGAAATTGTTGAAAAACAACTGGACATTAATAAAATTTAAACTATATATATTTATGAATATAAAACATACATATAGTTACAATAAAAACAGCATGGCACCAGCCCTTACATTAAAAGCAGTTAAATTACACACACATATTATATCTAGGAAAAACATAGAAAAGTTATTAAACACTCATAGAATTAAAACACTATCTATTATATATACATACATATACATATACATACCGTACATATACATATATACATATACATACACATACATACATACATACATATATATATACATATACAGATCTACATATATATATACATACATATATATATATATATATATATATATCATATGCGCGCACACACACACACACACACACACACACACACACACATATATATATATATATATATATATATATATATATATATATATATATATATATATATGAACAACAATAAAAGCATCACAGTGCATGCCTTTTCCTTAAAAACAGTCTGTTCCTAAAGGCCTGTTGGAATAAGGTCTTCGCCTGCTGTCGGAAGGACATGGAGGGAGGCAGCCTGGTTTCTTGTGGCAGGGAGTTCCAAAGTTGTCTTGGAGCAGCCACCACGAGAAGGGCCTTCCCCAGAGATCTCAGATCTTGGGTAGGTTTGTAGGAGAGTTCTTTCAGATAGCATGGACCTAAGCTGTTATAGGGCTTTATAGTTGGGATTCCCGCATTGCGGGGGGTTGGACTAGATGACCCTCGGGCTCCCTACACATTCTATGCTTCTAGGAACAATAACAGCGACATGTTCCCCCTCCACCCTGTAGGGGTCGCTGCGCGGAAAAGAGCCCCCCCCCCCGGCTTCCCTTGCGCAATCCGCCGACTCTGGTCACGCGGAAATTCGCTCAGCACCAAGAGGGTGGGTCAAGGACTCCGCGGGAGTAGAAGCTGCACTTCCGGCTTTCAATTGACCGTGAGTGCATGTGTATGGGGTGGGGGCTAAACGAAGTAAATCAAGACTTAAGAGGGGGCAGCCATAGATGGAGTGGGGCGGAGGCGAGCATCTTAGAGTCCCAGGCAGCCCTCTTTGTCCCATTTCTTTGACAACAGAACCTGGAGCCGCGATTGCATGGGGTAAATAAAATAAAGAGGTATATTATTATTATTATTATTATTATTATTATTATTATTATTAAATTTGAATACCATCCTTCATCCGTAGCTCTCAGAGCGGTTCGCAACATAAGGGAGGCGCCTTCAGGAAGATGTCGCAGCGCACTTAATGATAAAAATAAATAAACGCAGCCACAATTTCCCCAAGGCTGCAGCTCTGCGGCTTCCTTTATTACATTTGTATGCCGCTTTTTCTTCCAAGGTGCTGAAGATGGTTCACGTGGTTCTCCTGCTCCTCCCCATTTTATCATCGCACCAACCCTGCGAGGTGGGCCGGGCTGAAAGGCAGTGACTGGCCCCGCCCCAGCCCGGGGAGCTGAGTGGGGAATTCGAACCCACGTCTAACCACTGTGCCACACTGGCATCATGCAATGCATGCAACCCCTCCAAGCAAGGCTGGGGACTTGTAGTAGTCTCCAGAGGTGGTGCAATGGTCAGTGTCGGACTGGGGCCTGGGAGAGACCCGGGTTCGAATCCCACCCACCCCCGCACTAGGCTCATCTAATCTTACCTGTTATGTTTTATAATTGTTTTAATCAGTGTGTATGGTTTTAATCAGTGTGTATGGTTTTAATCAGTGTTTTAATCAGTGTTTTAATCAAGGTGATTGAGCGAGTGGTTGCTGAACAACTCCAGGCACGCCTGGAAGAAGCGGACCATTTGGATCCCTTCCAATCGGGATTCAGACCTCATCATGGGATTGAAACTGCCTTGGTCGCACTGGTCGATGATCTCCGGCGGGCTAGGGACAAAGGTGAGAGCTGTTTCCTAGTTCTGCTGGATCTCTCAGCGGCCTTTGACACCATTGACCATAACATCCTTCTGGACCGTCTAGAGCAGGGGTGTCAAACTCAAATTCATCGGGGGCCGCATCAGCAGTTTGGTCACCCTCAAAGGGCCGGTGACCCTCAAAGGGCCGCCCTCCCCCTCTCCACTGTGTGGAAAAAATATTTTTTTCTGGTTTTCCTCCTCTAAAAGGCTGGGAGGGAGGGAGGGAAGGAGGGAGGAAGAGAGAGAGAAGGAAGGAAGGAAAGAAGGAAGAAAGAAGGGGTGAGAAAGAGAGATGGATGGATGGATGGAAGGAAGGAAGGAAAGAAAGAAAGAAAAATAAAGGGTGAGAGAGAGAGAAAGAGAGAAAGAGAGAGAGAAGGAAGGAAGGGAGGGAGGGAGGGAGGGAGGAAGGGAGGGAGGGAGGGAGGGAGGGAGGGAGGAGGAAGGAAAGAAGGAAGGAAGGAAAGAAGGAAGGAAGGAGGAAAGAAAGGAATGAGAGAGGGGGAAGGAAGGAAAGGTGAGAGAGGGGGGAAGGAAGGGGGTGAGAGAGAGTGAAAGAAGAGGGAGAGGGAAGGAAGGAAGGGGTGAAAGAGAGAGAGAGGAGAGAGGGGAGGGAGGAAGGAGGGAGGGAGGGGTAAAAGGGAATGAGACAGAGAGAGAGAGAAGGAAGGAAGGAAGGAGTGAAAGAGAGAGAGAAGAGAGGGAAGATGCTGCTTGCTTCTCCACCCCCCCACCCGAAAAAGAAGGCTTTTGCGAGGGGTGGGCGGCCGGGAGGAGCAAGAAACGTCTCCTCCGCTGTAGCAGAGGGCATGTTGCTTGCTTCTCCACCCCCCCCACCCGCAAAAGAAGGCTTTTGCGAGGGGGGGCGGCCGGGAGGAGCAAGAAACGTCTCCTCCGCTGTAGCGGAGGAGATGCTGCTCATTCTCCCCCCCCTCCACCGCTGCCTGCTGTTCGCAGGGATTGGCGCAGCGCGGGGTGGTGGTGGGATCGGCAGGCTGGTGCGGGGGGCTTCCCCGATGTGGCACAAAGCCGCGCGGGGCACCCCCGAGGCGGCAAAAAGCCGCGCTGGGCCAAAACGGCCCGAAAATCAAAAGCCCGGCAAGGAAAAAATGGTGCGGGGGGCTTCCCCGACGTGGCAGAAAGCCGCACGGGGCACCCCCGAGGCGGCAAAAAGCCGCGCTGGGCCAAAACGGCCCGGGAAAAAAAAACCTCTGCTCCCTTCCTCTCGCGCGCTGACCTTCGCCGCCCACCGCCAATCAGCGCACGCTCACGGGCCACATGACGAGGTCTCGCGGGCCGCATTTGGCCCGCGGGCCTTGTCCTTGACACCTGTGGTCTAGAGGGTTTGGGAGCTGGGGGCACTGTTATACAGTGGTTCCGCTCCTTCCTCCTGGGCCGTGTTCAGAAAGTGGTGGTGGGGGATGAGTGCTCAGACCCCTGGGCCCTCACTTGTGGGGTACCTCAGGGTTCTGTCCTCTCCCCCATGCTTTTTAACATCTATATGCAGCCGCTGGGAGAGATCATCAGGGGGTTTGGACTGGGTGTTCATCAGTATGCGGATGATACCCAGCTCTACCTCTCTTTCAAATCAGAACCAGCGAAGGCGGTGAAGGTCCTGCGTGAGTGCCTGGAGGCGGTTGGAGGATGGATGGCGGCTAACAGATTGAGGTTGAATCCTGACAAGACAGAAGTGCTGTTTTTGGGGGACAGGAGGCGGGCGGGTGTGGAGGACTCCCTGGTCCTGAGTGGGGTAACTGTGCCCCTGAAGGACCAGGTGCGCAGCCTGGGAGTCATTTTGGACTCACAGCTGTCCATGGAGGCGCAGGTTAATTCTGTGTCCAGGGCGGCTGTCTACCAGCTCCATCTGTTACGCAGGCTGAGACCCTACCTGCCCGCAGACTGTCTCGCCAGAGTGGTGCATGCTCTAGTTATCTCCCGCTTGGACTACTGCAATGCGCTCTACGTGGGGCTACCTTTGAAGGTGACCCGGAAACTGCAATTAATCCAGAATGCGGCAGCTAGACTGGTGACTGGGAGTGGCCGCCGGGACCACATAACACCGGTCCTGAGAGATCTACATTGGCTCCCAGTACGTTTCCGAGCACAATTCAAAGTGTTGGCGCTGACCTTTAAAGCCCTAAACGGCTTCGGTCCAGTATACCTGAAGGAGCGTCTCCACCCCCACCGTTCAGCCCGGACACTGAGGTCCAGCGGCGAGGGCCTTCTGGCGGTTCCCTCACTGCGTGAAGCAAAGCTACAGGGAACCAGGCAGAGGGCCTTCTCGGTAGTGGCACCCGCCCTGTGGAACGCCCTCCCAACAGAGGTCAAAGTGATTAATAACTATCTAACATTTAGGAAATACCTGAAGGCAGCCCTGTTTAGGGAAGTTTTTAATCTGTAATATGTTAATGTATTGTTTTGTTTTGTTTTTAATATTGCTGGAAGCCGCCCAGAGTGGCTGGGGAGACCCAGCCAGATGGGCGGGGTACAAATAATAAATTATTATTATTATTATTATTATTTTGTAGTTGTTTTGTCTTTGCGTGGAGTGCCCTATCTGGGTGGATGGAGCAGCCAAGTAATTTCGTTGTTCCCGAAGGGGACAATGACAATAAATATATTCTATATTCTATTCTAGTAGGTGCGTGGCCTTCCGGGGGTGGGGTGGGGAGCAGGGTTGCTGTTAGTGAGGGTAAAATGAAGAAGCCGAGGAGGAGGAGGAGAGGACCATGCCCCCCCCCGCCACCTTCTGAGCTCCTCGGAGGAATAAGGGTGGGATATGAATGCAGCAAGCAAGCAGTACCTGTAAATTAAAAACTGGCACGGCCGGCGGCATATAAATGCAATAAATAAATAAAAATAAAAAAGGCAGAAAAACCGCCTTAGATCTGCTGGACGCAGCCGACGGATGTAAATGAAATAATAATAATGATAAAATCACGTGCAAGAAATAAAAAATCAGCCCGGCCGCCTTAGATTTGCTGGATGCAGCTGCCTGGAGCTATTCATTCCATTAATTTAATTTCATGAAATCCGCATGCCATATAGGGGGAAATAACCCTCCAAGCTGTTTTAAGAAAACCGAACAAACGGACGGATGGACGAATAAATAACTAGATGCCGTCGTCGCCCATTTCCCACCCTTTTTCCTGGTAGTTATTTGCCCCCCCCCCTCCCTGAAGAGTGCGCCGAACGGGAGCCGGAAGTTCTGGTGCGCTGCTGTCGCGCGGCGCGGGGAGCTCCCCTTTACCGGCGGCGACAGGCGACGCAGCAGCAGCAGCTGCAGAAGCCGCGCGTCGGGCAGCGGCGTCCGTCGGGCCCTTGTGCGCCTGCGCAGCCCGGCGCGTGTGCGCATGCGCGCCCCCTAGCGCAGAGCGGCGCTGGGACTGTGTCTGCGTGAGGAGCTGCGCTCGGCGGCGGCCGCCTCCTTCCCTCCCTCCCTCCTTCCTCCCTCGCTTCCTTCCCTCGCTCCGTCCGGCCTCCGCCTCCTCCTCCTCCTCCGCCGGGCGGCGGGCGGACCCAGCAGCCAAGCCCGCCCCGCGCCCTCCCCGCCCGCCCGGCTGGAACCTCGTTGCGGCGCCGAGCCCCGTCTGAGGGGGGGCAACAAAGGGCCATGGAGGGGGGGGCGCCGCCTGCACAGGTGAGAGGGAGGGGAGGGGAGGGGGGAGGGGGTGTCAGAGGGGGGGGAGGGACCCGATCCCCCTAGCTCCTTCCCAGGAGGAGGAGGAGGGGGGGTTGGTGGGGAGGGGGACATTCACACACTTCGGGGATGGGGGTCCTGGGGGGGCAGGGAGGGGGTGTCAGAGGGGGGGAAGGGACCCGATCCTCCTAGCTCCTTCCCAGGAGGAGGAGGAGGGGGGTTGGTGGGGAGGGGGACATTCACACACTTCGGGGGTGGGGGCCCTGGGGGGGCAGGGAGGGGGTGTCAGAGGGGGGGAAGGGACCCGATCCTCCTAGCTCCTTCCCAGGAGGAGGAGGAGGGGGGTTGGTGGGGAGGGGGACATTCACACACTTCGGGGGTCCTGGGGGGGCAGATGCATTTCGTAGGGAGAGGGATAATCTGTACTGTGGGGGGGCAAAGAAAAATGTGTGTCTTTTTTCGGGGGGGGTCTTCGCGAGTCTATGAAAGCTGCATTTGGTAGGGAGAGGGGTGAACTCTGTACAGTGGGGGTGGGGTGGGGGAAGGGTAACGTGTCTTTTCTGGGGGGGGTATCTTGTGCCTCCCCCTCACCTGATAGCTGCCTTTTGGGGGGGGGACACAGGTGGTGGTGCTGAGTTTGAGGGGTTCCCTCCACCACCACCACCACCACTTTTCGATTTTCCACCCGGTGGGCCTGTCAAAAGCCGGCCCAGACAGCTGCTTGCTGCAGTCTTTGGAGGCTGCCTGCCTGTACTTGGAGGGGGGGCGCAGGCTCGCCTCTGTCTTCGCTCTTGAAATCTACGCAAAAAGAGAAGGGGGGGTACAAGCACTGCTCTCTGTGTGTATGTTTGCCCCCCCCCTTTCCGATTTTCCCTCCTGCCACGGTTTGGCAGATTACACCCCGCCTTCCTTCCCTTAACCTTATTGCTACCATGCAAATGGCACAGCCAGCTGGTCATTTGTGGCCTGTGCAGTAGAATGAGGGGGGGGGAGGGAGGGAGGGAAGAAAGAGAGGTTTGTTTACATCAGGCTTTGTTTTCGGCCATCATTGGGGCTTGGGGCATTTGCCTTTCCGAGGAGGACTAGCCCCCACCCCACCCCGCAACCGGCCCACTTCCTGCCCGCTCTCCCTTATCCCTAACCCCCATTCCTGTTGGGAATACCCCTCTCCAGTGAGGTGGTGCTGATCTTTTAGGAAGAGGGGCGAAGAGGAAAGCGTAAGCGTTTAATCCTCCAGCCCTCCTTGCTTACACAGATTTCACCCAAGGCGTTGATTTAAAGCCTTGGGCCGCACCAGCGTTTGTGAGAAACCCCCTGATCTCTTTCCCCCTTCGTTTCTTTCTTCCGGAGCCTGTCACAGACACGAATTCTGTCTCCTATCCGGCATGTTTCTAACCAGCTGTCAGTCGCCTTGAGTGCAGGGAGAGAGAGATGGGATGTTGTTGTTAATATTTGGGTGAAGCCAAAACGGATCTGTCTTTGGACAGGAATGAGGGGGTTCCTGCTCTTCATTCTATAGACCAATTTAGAGAACAGGATGTTATTTCTTCCTCTTCTTTGTGTGGGGAGAGATATTCCGTTAGAAAATGTTGGTGGGGTTCCTCAGCAGCCGCCCTTGTTATCTCAAGATTAGATCTGCTCTGAACAATCTCCAGTTTTCTGGGTCTTGCTCTTAAACTGTGTCTGATTTCCCAGGTGAAGGCCCGGTAAAGGGACCACTCTGGAGCAACTGGGAGTTCAGCTTGCCCTGTGGTAGAATTGACCCTAAAAACAGTACCATGGCCAGTGCCTTGCAAATGCATAGCAAGCCCTCAGCATAGCCTCCCCTCCTAAAAAAATGGTAATGAGGAAGGAGGTGTGGCCACGGGGCTGTCTTCTGATGCACCTGAGGCAAGGATGCTCCTGGGATAGGATGCCAGCCTCTCTCATTTCCCCCTTACAGGTAGATAGCCGTGTTGGTCTGTCATAGTCAAAACAAAATAAAAAAATTCCTTCCAGTAGCACCTTAGAGACCAACTAAGTTTGTTCTTGGTATGAGAAATCCACACAAAAGCTCATACCAAGAAGAAACTTAGTTGGTCTCTAAGGTGCTACTGGAAGGAATTTTTTTATTTAATTTCCCCCTGTTCAGTATAAAGTTCTTGGCTAAGGCTGCAGTCGTAACTGCGTCTACTCAGAAGCAAGCCCCGCTGAGTTCAGCAGAGCTCGCTCTCCCAGCGAAGTGGGATTACGATTGCGGCTTTACGCAAAGGAGTGCATAGACATTTTGCTTCTTAATTTAGAGCTCCCCTGGGTTGGGCGCACACAGGAAGCGCTAAGGTGTTAGCCAGGAAGTGGGGTTTTGAGAGTTGATGGGGGAATTGCAGCAACCTAAAGCCTCTCTGAAGAACCACAAGCCCGACTGGAGGTAGAAGGAAGAGAGACTGACTCAAGCTGGTTTTGTTATTTGTCAGGCAGTTATTAGGGCCTTTCACCAGCTGGAGATTCTTGGTGGTTAAGCTGGCTCATGTCTGTAGTGCAAATGGGTCTGCCCCACCAGGCAGAAGGTTGCACTTAGCTTTGCAGATATTGAATGTCTCGGGGAACAACTCCCCCCCTTTTTTGTTACTCCTTACTGGGTTTTTTTATTTTATTTTAAACAACCACCCTGTCTTTGATATATACAGAGTATCTTCTAAAATACATGTTGCATGCATATTAAGATACATATGTGTCACTTGTGGTAACGGAGGGCATATGCTTCTGTGGATTTTTTCCTAGGACCCACAATCCTTACTTCCAAATTTAGGGAGCCAAACTAAAATTTCAGCTGTCCTGGTTTTGGAAGCATCCATGCCAACATAAATTGACTTCCCCCCACCAACCTGGTGCCCTCTAGATCCGAAGACATCAGGTCTGGATGAGTGTCATTAAAGCTTTAGCTTCTGTTAGAAGTTCAGTGAGATGTTGAATTACAGGAAGGTACTGTGTTTCTCTCTACACACACACATGCATAAAGTTTAGCCATTTTTATTTATTTGTATGCTGCGTTTCTCTGCTGCCTTTCTGCAAAAAGCAGCTCTATTAAAAATTCTAAAACCATCAATTTGAATAACTTGCATGCACAAAATCAGTTCTAAAACACAAATCAATATGAGCAGCATGGGCATCGGTGATGACAGGGAGCATTTTGCTAGCTCAGTTCTGTTCCAGATCTTTCTTTTAACAGAGCCAAGCCAGGTAGCCTACACTCCTGCTGTAGCTCTCCTGCCTCTGGGCTAAGCACAGGAGCCAAGCGGAGTCATAGAATTGTAGAGTTGGAAGGGACTGTGAGAGTCATCTAGTCCAGCCCCCTGCAGTGCAGGAATCTTTTGCCCAATGGGGGGCTTGAACTGAACCCATGACCCATGAGATTAAGAGTCTCATGCTCTACAGACCATGCTACTCTGATGGAGCCTCACTGTTCAGAGGCAGTATACCTCTGATTGCTAGATTCTGGGGATAAACAACAGGGAAGGGCCATGCCCTGTTGCCATGCCCTGTGTGTGAGGACTGAAGGGCATTTGGCTGTCAGCCAGCCAGGATGCTAGACAAACTGGAGCTTTGAGCTAATGGTGCAAGGTGATCTTTATGCTAGCCTTTCCCAACCAGATGCTCTCCAGATGTTTATGGACTACAATGTCCATCATACGGGAGAGCTGATGATGGGATTTCCCCCAAAAACATCTGGAGGGCACCTGCTTTGAAAACACTTGCCTCATGTAGTTATGCCCTTCCTCTCGTATAGGCAGGTGTTGCTGCAAATGTGTGTGTGTGCAGGTCAATGGGCAATGTGTTTGCCCTGCCTGTTGGTTAGCCCACAGATCCAAGAAATTCCAAATAATCATTCCATCAGGCTATTTGTACGCCACCTTTCCAAAGATAAAACCATGCTCAAGGCGGCTTGCAACAACAACAACAAAACTTTGGTAACTGCAAACATAGCAAAAGCAGCCATGAACAATAAACAGAAGATCAGAAAGCGCACAGCCAAAAAGAACAATTTCCACATGAATCGTAAGAGCCAAAATAAAGATATAAAAAATTAACAGCAGCAACTGCCCCCCAACAAGACCCCTTAAACAATTCTCCAGCCCATTAAAATAACATCTCCTGTGCAATGCACACAATTGCTTGCATGTTTACCCAACAAGGGGAGCCTGCTAATGAGAATGAAGCCTGTTTGCCCTGGCCTTTTAGTGCTGGATATATCCCTGGGTGTGCCCCGTTCATACCTGCTCTTGACCAGCTGCACTCGGGTATTCCATCAAACACATTATCTCTGTGATCTGGTTCTGTTGTGGCTACTTGCCTAGCAAATTGAGAGTGGGGGCTTGAATTGGGAGCACCCAGTGCACATTCTTACTGCGCTATCTTACAGGTGTCTCCTCTGAAGTAAGCCTTGTTGCCGTCAGTGGGACTTGCTCTTTTGGATTAGCGTCCTTAGCAAGGGTGGTGCTGGGGAACCTTTTGCCCCCCAGGTGCTGTTGGATCTTCCAAATGCCATCAGCCATCCAAATGGCCAACGGTTAGGGATGACAGGGCTTCATTTGTTTAAAACAGTGTTAGGCTCACCTTCATTGACAAGCAACCCCAAGGTTGGGCACAATGAAACAAAACAAGGTTAAGGTCAACAGCATTGGAGAATCACAGGTTTCTTCTTGCTGGTTCACAGGACTGGAACACCCACCCCTCCCCAGCCACTTGTAGTTTCAAGCATCCCAATAGAGTCCGCTGTAAAGGGAAAATGTGGGCTGCAACAACAACAAAAAGAAGTGTGCATGCACACGAAAGCTCATACCAAGAACAAACTTAGTTGGTCTCTAAGGTGCTACTGGAAGGAATTGTTTTATTTTGTTTCAACTACGGCAGACCAAGACGGCTACCTACCTGTACCTCAAACTTAGAATCATAGAGTTGGAAGAGACCCCAAGGGCCATCCAGTCCAACCCCCTGCCAAGCAGGAAACACCATCCAAGCATTCCTGACAGGTGGCTGTCAAGCCTCTGCTTAAAGACCTCCAAAGAAGGAGACTCCACCAAACTCCTTGGCAGCAAATTCCACTGTTGAACAGCTCTTACTGTCAGGAAGTTCTTCCTAATGTTTAGGTGGAATCTTCTTTCTTGTAGTTTGAATCCATTGCTCCGTGTCCTCTTCTCAGGAGCAGCAGAAAACAACTTTTCTCCTTCCTCTATATAACTTATTATGGCATAACCTTTTGTGGACCAGAGTCTGCTTTGTCAGAAGTCTTATCCTGACCTGCAGGTACAAATATACTTGGTAGTAGTGGTGGGATTATAAAAAGTGAGGTCAGGAGGATTTGACGGCTGCTCCTCTGGAAATGAGGACAATGAGCAATTATTTCTGTCCTCCTGGGCAGAGAGCATTGGCTAAGACTTCCCTTTTCCAAGGCTGCCTATCTTCCCATGAGTCAGTGCAAGGGAATATGGATAGCCATTGCTCTCCTTTGGGGCCTGGTAGGCCACAAAGCCAAGAACAGCAGTATCAGCCTACAGCGCAAGCTGAGAAAAGCCCGGCTGCTGGATGAAGCCAAAGCTCAGCATCTTGTTCTCGCAGTGGCCAACCTGATGATCCAAAGGGAAGCCCAGGGGCAGGAACCCCAATGCAATGGCACTTTCAATTCCCAGCAAGTGGTATTCAGCAGCGTTCGAAATTAACCAGGCGCATTTTGCACCTGGCTATCAGCTGCTTAGGACGCGGGGGGCACTGTGGGTTAAACCACAGAGCCTAGGGCTTGCTAATCAGAAGGTCGGCGGTTCGAATCCCCGCGACGGGGTGAGCTCCCGTTGCTCGGTCCCTGCTCCTGCCAACCTAGCAGTTCGAAAGCATGTCAAAGTGCAAGTAGATAAATAGGTACCGCTGCAGCGGAAAGGTAAACAGCGTTTCCGTGCGCTGCTCTGGTTCGCCAGAAGCGGCTTAGTCATGCTGGCCACATGACCCGGAAGCTGTACGCCAGCTCCCTTGGCCAATAAAGTGAGATGAGCGCCGCAACCCCAGAGTCGGTCACGACTGGACCTAATGGTCAGGGGTCCCTTTACCTTTTTATCGGCTGCTTGCGAACAAGTGAAGATGCCTGGGAGCCAGTATGGTGCTTGACATCTCCACCAACTGGAGGTGCATGCCTGGGGATCCTTGGATCTTGACTGTTTTCACACACTAGCAACACACCCTGTAGAATTCTATCCGTTGTATTTTATCGGCGCAATCGGAATGGATTTCAGGAGCTAAAAAGTCACATTGAAAAATACTACTTTCGAGCCCCGAATGGCAACTAGGCATTCCGTTTTGGTGACTGTAACCTTAGTTTCAGGAGCAATTTGGCAACTAGCTTATATATCTGAGTTTCTAACACGGGTATTCAGAGACAGTGGAGGTAGTAGGCATCCATCCTAACAGTGTCTACTCGTTTGTACTCAGGCCCATTGAATTTAATAGGGTTTCCTCCCAGGTGAATGGGGTTAGCAGCGCAGCCCCATTCGCCACTAAAGAAGCCAGGCGAATAACAGAAAAAGGGACATGGGAGTAAACTACTTTAGAAAGTGAGGTGCAAATAAAGTAGTGAAACAACAACTGCCCAGCAACAGTCACATCATATGCACTATGTTTTGCCCTTGGCAGGCTCCTTTGGTGATATAAAAATAGTTGTAAGAAACATTCAAGTAAAACAAACAATGACCCACACTGAGTTAATGCTGGGTAACCAAAATGATCAAGGGGATGGAATGACTCCCCTATGGAGGAAGGTTGCAGCCTTTGGGACTTTTTAGTTTAGAGAAAAGGTAAGAAGCAACATGATAGAAGTTTATTATAATAATAATAATAATAATAATAATAATAATAATAATAATAAATAAATAAATAAATAAATAAATAAATAAATAAATAAATAATTTATTATTTATACCCTGCCCATCTGGCTGGGTTTCCCCAGCCACTCTGCGCGGCTTTCAACAGAACATTAAAATACAATAATCTATTAAACATTAAAAGCCTCCCTGAACAGGGCTGCCTTCAGATGTCTTCTAAAGGTCTGGTAGTTGTTTATCTCTTTGACATCTGAAGGGAGGGCGTTCCACAGGGCGGGTGCCACTACCGAGAAGGCCCTCTGCCTGGTTCCCTGTAACTTGGCTTCTCATAGTGAGGGAACCGCCAGAAGGCCCTTGGCGCTGGATCTCAGTTTCCGGGCTGAACGGTGGGGGTGGAGACGCTCCTTCAAGTATACAATAATGCATGGCATCTAGAAAGAGGATGGAGAAAAGTTTTTCTCCTTCATACCTGTAGAACTTGTTGGAAGAGCTAGGATAGATAAACGAAAGTCCTCTTTCATGCGATGCATAGTTAAACTAGGGAACTTGCTCCCGCAGAAGACGGTAATAGCCACCAACATGGATGGCTTTAAAAGAGGATTAGACAAATTCATGGAGGGGGAGAGAGCTGTCAACGGCTACTAGCCACGATGGCTGTGTTCTGCATCCACAGGCAGAGGCAGCAATGCTTCCGAATTCTTGTGGTTGGAGACCACAGGACGGGAGAAGTCCTCTTCCCCTCCTGCTGGCACCTGACTGGCCACTGCGAGAACAGCATGCTGGACTAGATGGGCCATTGGCCTCATCCTGCAGGCTCTTCTTATGTTCTCAAGTGTGGAGCAGTGCATTCATATTTCCATTGCAAGACAGTGAGCATTGGAAGCTGCTTATCCTGGATCAGACCAATGGTCCATCCAGCTCACTATTGTCTTCACCAGTCTTGGGGAACCTAGAACCTAGATGTTACTGGACTACAACTCCATCATCCCTGACTTGGTCATGTTGGCTGCTGGAGCAGATGGGAGCTGGGAGTCCCACACTGTCTAGAGACCAACAGGTCTACCACTGTTGCTCTACACACGGACAGTCAGTGCCTCTCCAGGTTTTCAGGCAGAGATTTTTGCCAGCCCTTGCTGGAGATGCCTGCAATTGAGCCTGGGACCTCCTGCATGCAAACCAGTTGCTCAGCCAGTTTGCTGTGGCCGTTTCCCCTAACGCCTGCCTTTTTCTTCAACCAGGCATCAGAACTGGACCGGGAGCCTCGGCGAGCGTTCCCTCCGCGGCTCCCCACCGACCCCGACCAAATGTTCGAAAGAGAAATGCAGACCGCCGAGATCTCTCTCACCTTGGTGGCGTCCTTCCAAGCGATGGAGAAGAAGGTGGAGTCTCACGCCACACGGTTGATGGATTTGGAGGGCAGGACGGGGATGGCGGAGAAAAAGATAATAGACTGCGAGAAAACAGCTGTGGAAATCGGGAACCAACTGGAGAGCAAGTGGGCTGCTTTGGGGACTCTGATCCAGGAGTACGGGCTGCTGCAAAGGAGGCTGGAGAATATGGAGAACCTCCTGAAGAACCGTAATTTCTGGATCCTCAGGTTCCCCCCGGGCTCCAAGGGAGAAACCCCCAAGGTAAGGGCCTCTTTGGTGCTGCAGGATAATGGTGTATCTTCCACCTAGATCCGGGATTTGAGCATGCAAACCTGAGCATTAAAACAACTAATCAGGATGCAGCAGCTAGGCTGGTGACTAGGAGCCGCCGCCGAGACCATATACCCTGTTTCCCCTTTTTAAATACGTAGTCATAAAGTAAGCCATGGTGGGTTTTTTTACCTTTGTGAGAAGTAAGACGTACCCCAAAAGTAAGCTGTGGTGCCGCCATTGTTCCCGTCGCCTCCTCAGCCCCTCCTGCGCGTGCAGGGAGCCAGAGAACCAGCAAGAGGCACGGGGGGAAACGCGCCTCTTGCGGAGTTCTGCCCCGCCTGCTCAGCATGCAGGGGGAGGCTGAACCGTACCATACTGACGTAATAAAAATAAGACATCCCCCGAAAATAAGCCACCCTGTGTTTTTTTTGAGGGAAAAAAAAAAAGACGGTGTCTTAAAAAGGGGGAAAGACGGTAACACCGGTCCTGAAAGACCTACATTGGCTCCCAGTATGTTTCCGAGCACAATTCAAAGTGTTGGTGCTGACCTTTAAAGCCCTAAATGACCTCAGTCCAGTATACCTGAAGGAGCATCTCCACCCCCATCATTCAGCCCAGACGCTGAGGTCCAGCTCTGAGGGCCTTCTGGCGGTTCCCTCCCTGCGAGAAGTGAGGTTACAGGGAACCAGGCAGAGGGCCTTCTTGGCAGTGGTGCCCGCCCTCCCATCAGATGTCAAGGAAATAAACAACTATCTGACTTTTAGAAGACATCTGAAGGCGGCCCTGTTTAGGGAAGTTTTTAATGTTTGATGTTTTATCGTGTTTTTAATATTCTGTTGGGAGCTGTCCAGAGTGGCTGGGGAAACCCAGCCAGATGGGCGGGTATAAATAATAAATTATTATTATTATTGCGAAGCTTTAAAAGGAAATTAAACAAATGCATGGTGGATGACAAGTCTATAAGGCTGCAATCGTATGGACTCATTGAAGCCAACTTCTGAGTAGGCATGTGCAGGACTGCATGGTCAAGCAAGCTTTATGGAACCTCCATGTGCAGAAGCAGTCTATCACAGAGTGCCAGTTAGTGGGGAGGAACAGCAGGATCTATGGTTGGAAAACAGGATCTTTGAGTAGATGGACCTTTGATCTGATCTAGGGAAAACTGGGACTTGGGAAAACAAGGTCCTGTCTAATGTCCCTGGGCAGGGCGAGTCAGTGTTGAGATTTAAAAAGGTTAAAAAAACTCTTGAGCCTTTATTTTGTTTCATCTTGGTTGCATTTGCTTAGCTCGCGTTGAGAGGAAAGGTTCGCAGAAATAGAGGGCTCACGAGCGGGAATCTAAATTTCTTACTTTCTAAAGCTTTTTTATTTAAAGACTAGTAAATTAAGCCTGTTAAGCAAAACAGGCGCTAGAAAGCTCTCTCAGGAGCCGCAGCGGCAAGGCAGCAGGAGCCGCCGGCACCCCCACCCACCCAACTCCCAATGCGCGCACCTCCCGGCAACACCACCAGGCACACGGAGGCCGGGGGCTATGGGGGCTGGGGCGGGCTCGGTGCGGCGGTTGAGCCGCCTCCTCCTCCTTTCCGCAGGCCGGGCGGAGGGGCTGGTCTGGGTGTGCGCCCTTTCGGCGCCGCCGCCCGCCCGCTCGCTCACCTCCTCGATGGCGGCCACGGTCTGGTCCGGCATGGCGAGGAAAAGGGAGGGAAGGAAGGAAAGGAAGGAAGGAAGGCAGGGAAAGAGAGAGGAGGAGAGCAGGCTGGGGGCAGCGGCGCGTTGCGCCGCTGCCCCCGCTCTTTGCTTTGTCCGAGCGGGAGGGCAGCTGCAGCTCCGTGCGAGGCGGCGGCAGTGACCGAAATGATGGCGCACATGCGCCACCGCTGCCTCTCGGACACGCCCCCCTCTCTCGTCGTCCAATCCGTGTGTCACTGGAACGCACGCGCACTTGCCAATTCCTGTGACACACGGAAAGTAGTACGTCCCGACACAGGCTCTTTATTATATAGGATAAGATAAAGTGAGACAGCTGTCCAGAAGAAGCTATAATTTACATAGAGATGGAGTCTAGATTTCTGCACAATCAGACATCCAATTTCTGCAGTTTGAAATAATTAGCGAAGGTGAAATTGGTTCTGCTTAATCTATGTCTTTTGTTTGGTGGCATAGCTCACAGAGGGAGGAGAGTCCTTCTAAGGCAGGGGTGTTGATGGACTACAACTCCCATCATTCCTGGCTATTGCCTATGCTGGCTGGGGCTGATGGGAATTGCAGTTGACAACATCTTGCACATTCCTTGGGAATAAGTGATACTGAGTTCATGGGAAGTTACTGCATAGGATTGAGCTGCTGGGGATGTTTTGAAGAAGGACTAGGAGGCGAAGGACCGGGAGAGTTAGGGGGTGTGCTCTCTCATTTGATGCTTAGGAGGACAACCACAGTGATCTTGTAGTTAGTTCACCATACAGTCATGGTGAAGATAGGCATGCATGTTTAGATGTCAGTTCAGAAAATAAAAATGTTCAATCCGAGATCAGTCAAGAGAATGGGAACATTATTTTCGTAGAAGCAAAGAGATCTACTATTCGCATGTGATCAGTGCCAAATAGAAGCAAATTTGGAGAGAACCTGCAATCCATGCATTTGTTTTTTAATATATCTCCACCACATACCGGTAGTCCATTGGCTTAGCAGTGCCTTGCAAAACACATATCAAATGGGTTGATTTATCTGAAACGATGATACGCAAGGCCTTTGTGAACCAGATGTTAAGGGGGAAAGATTGACGCACTTTTCCATAGTATTTTCAATAAGAGAACTTACCATGGTTGATTTTGGGCCAGAGATTTCCAGCTGGGATCCTAGCTCTTACAAAAGCAGGTGTGAAATGTTGGTCGGGTGAGAAGCTTGGAGAACTTACTGACAGCTCTTGTGGTGTAGTGAAGAGCGGTGGACTCGTAATCTGGTGAACTGGGTTCGCTTCCCCGCTCCTCCACATGCAGCTGCTGGGTGACCTTGGGCTAGTCACACTTCTCAGAAGTCTCTCAGCCTCACTCACCTCACAGAGTGTTTGTTGTGGGAGAGGAAGGGAAAAGGAGATTGTTAGCCGCTTAGAGACTCCTTAAAGGTAAAGGGGACCCCTGACCATTAGGTCCAGTCGCGGACGACTCTGGGGTTGCGGTGCTCATCTCGCTTTACTGGCCGAGGGAGCCGGTGTTCTGCTTCTGGGTCATGTGGCCAGCATGACTAAGCCGCTTCTGACGAACCAGAGCAGTGCACAGAAATGCCGTTTACCTTCCTGCCGGAGCGGTACCTATTTATCTACTTGCACTTTGACATGCTTTTGAACTGCTAGGTTGGCAGGAGCAGGGACCGAGCAACGGGAGCTCACCCCATCATGGGGTTTTGAACCGCCGACATTCTGATCGGCAAGCCCTAGTAGTGATAAAGCGGGATATATCAAATCCAAACTCTTCTTCTTCTGGTTGCAGGTGCCCGTGACATTTGACGACGTGTCCGTCTATTTCAACGAAAAGGAGTGGGAGAAGCTGGAGGAGTGGCAGAAGGAGCTGTACAAGAACTTAATGAAGGGGAATCACGAGTCCTTGATCTCTCTGGGTAATGTTGCACAAGGCAGTTGTGGACTCCAGCTGGCCTGGACAGGGAACTCCATGCATCCTTCTGAGGGCGGGCTGAACTTGAGTGCCAAGCCATATCCATAGGCTGTGTGCAGCAGCATTTGTCTCTGGGGCCAGATAATCACGGGGCACTCTGCTTATGCTGTCCCTACTTAAGCCAGATCATTTGCTTCATCTGCTGGAAGCCTGTTTCCACTCTCATTATGTCCGGCACTCTGGACCACTGCCTGTTCAGCTGATTCTTTGATTGATTGCCAGGGGAATGGGCATCTCCACCTCCCAAATCGGAATTTGCATGGCTGATCTTGTCATGTTGATAAGCAGCCTGGAATTGCAATCGATGTTTCAAGTTTGTTTCTGAACCCAGCATTCATGTGCCTTTCTACACACGTTGCCAAGAGGTTTCAGACCTTTGGCCAGAGTTATAACACGTGTTCATTACAAATATGTGTTTACTCTTAACCTTATGCCCCAGGAAGTTCACACACAAGAGGAATAAATGGGGTTTATTGCATGGACTGAAAGTGAGAGGGTATATAGCAATTGTGCCCCAGGCAGCGAAGTCATAAGCAGGAAGCAACTCGTGCGAGATACACACCTTGATCTAAAGAGCAAAGAAGGATCCGTATCAAAAGGCTAAAGATAGTGTGGCAGAGTCACCTTGTTAAAGCAGCCTGCGTTGTGGAACATGCCATGAATTCCCCCAAGAGGAAGAGCTGTTTGACAGTGGAACGGTCTCCCTTGGGAGGTTGTGGACTCTCCTTCCTTAGAGGTTGTTCAGCAGAGGTTGAATGGCCATCTGCCAGGGATGCTTGAGCTGCGATTCCTGCGTTGCGGTGGGTTGGGCTAGATGACCCTTGCGGTGCCTTCCAACTCTAAAATTCTATGGTTCTGTGATTCTATGAAACGTAAAGGAGGCAACCCCCGTGCTTCCTCCCCCCCCCACCTGTATAAAAGCTGCCAGTATGCCTTGATGGGGGATAGTTTAGGAGACTGTGCTTACACTGAGAGCCAGTGTGGTGTAGTGGTTAAGAGCGGTAGACTCGTAATCTGGGGAACCGGGTTCGCGTCTCCGCTCCTCCACATGCAGCTGCTGGGTGACCTTGGGCTAGTCCCACTTCTCTGAAGTCTCTCAGCCCCACTCACCCCACAGAGTGTTTGTTGTGGGGAAGGAAGGGAAAGGAGATTGTGAGCCGCTTTGAGACTCCTGAAGGGGAGTGACAAAGCGGGATATCAAATCCAAACTCTTCTACAGTGTTCACAGCTTAATCCTGTTGGTCTTCCTCTCTGCCTTCAGTGCCTGACAGTTATGGCAGCTTCTGTTGCTCCTGCAGGGCGCAAAGTTTGTTTTAGGCGAAAGGCCACATTTGGCTGCTGGTTGCAGGAGGTTGGCCAGGCAGGATGGGCCTGTGATGGTGATGCCTGTTGCAATAGGGACCAACAGAGGTGTGGGAGATGAGTGGGAATATGGATGAGGGAATATTGTTTAATATTTCCTATCCCAGCTTGTGTTAACAAGCTCCAAAGTAGCAGAGATTCTCATCCCCAATTAAACGCAGCAAAACGTGGCGATTAAGTTCCTGTGAACTTCTATAACAAGGCAGATTCCTGGCATATTTCCCCTGGTTCCCCCTTAAAAGTAAATACACGACACAATGCTCTTTAAAAGTAAAAAGGTTTACTCACAGACATTTGCAAGGTTCTACAAGTCTCTGAAAGGCAGGCTAGCTTAGATTAAATGTATATACATGGAGAGTCTCCTTAAGGGAGGAGGCTCTTTCTGGGCCCTCTTGGCTGGAAGCCAAGAGTGCATCTTCTCTTGAGATGTTGCATGCTCGAAGTTCCGATGGAGAAGAGAGAATGAATGGCAGCTGACCTGTGACTTTGAGTAACTGCACAGGTAAGGCCACTCCCACCTCTGGTCACACAGAGGAAGTGGTCTCAGTCCAGGTACAGGAAACTCTAACTGGAGGACTGAGACCCCTTGTGTACATTCTAGGAATGTTGTGATTGACTGCACCAGTGTTATACATCCCACAAAGGTGCATCTGGCTTGGAGCCATTAAGACGGCACTCCTGGTAGCTCAGATATCACAAGTGTGGATGTGCCCCTAGACCCTGAAATGGGGTAGATTCTCCCAGAATACTCGGCGTTTGAAATACCCAATCTTTAAAAACATGCATCCATATAATGGGGAGGGGGCAGAATACTTTCCATTCAACATCTTGTTTCTCCCCCCACCCCCCCAAATATGAAATCAGTAAGATCAAAACCTGCTCCCTTAGAAAACCACAGAACTGTAGAGTTGGAAGGGACCTGAGAGCCATCTCGTTCAGCCCCCTGCAGTGCAGTGCAGGAATCACAACTAAATTATCCCTGACAGATTACCATCTGACCTCTGCTCAGGGGCGTAGCAAGGGGGGGCAGGGGGCGGGCTGCCCCGGGCAGCGCCCTGCTGGGGGTGACAAATTCGGCATTTAAAAAAAAAAAATTAATTTTTTTTTTAAAAAATTAAAAAATTTTTTTAAATTTTTTAAAAAATTTTTACGCTATTTTCGGCACTGCTGGGGTGGAGCCGCAGGGGCAGCCAGCGCTGGCCGCCCCTGCGGCTCCGCCCCGGCAGCGCCAAAAATAGCCCCCCCTTCCAGCGGCTTTTTCCGCCGCTGGCTGGCTTGCAGAGCCGGGGAATGGAAAGGGGCGGGCCAGCGAGGAGGGCTGACACCCCTCTTCGCTGGCCCGCCCCTCTCCCTGCCCCGACTTGTGCACCAAGGGGGTGCCGGGCAGCGGCTTCGGGAGACTCTGCAGCCCGCAGAGACTCCCCAAGCCGCCGCCCGCCCGGCAACCCCGTTGGTGCGCCGGCACGAGCAGCCGCCGCACCAACAGGTGCAGGGCAGCGGCTTCGGGAGACTCCCGAAGCCAGCGCCCGGCATCCCCGCGGGCGGGGCATCGCACTGTGCGCGTGCATCATGACGTCATGACGCACGCACATGCCGCGACGCCCCGCCTCCGGGGGGGTGCCTCTTGGCTTCCTGCCCCGGGTAGCCAAGGGGCTAGGAACGCCCCAGCCTCTGCTTAAAAACCGTCAGCGAAGGAGAGTCCACAACCTCCCGAGCGAGTCCGTTCCACTGTCAAGCAGCTCTTACTATCAGAAAGTTATTCCTCGTGTTTAGTCGGAATCTGCTTTCTTGTAACTTGAACCCATTGGTTCGAGACAGAAAACCAGCTTGCTCCCTCTTCCATGGGGCAGCCCTTCAGGTGACTGGAGATGGCTATCATGTCACCTCATGTCTCCTCTTCTCCAGGCTAAGCATGCCCAAATCCCTCAACTGTTCCTCAGAAGACGACTTAGTTTCCTGACTTGGTTTCGTAAAGCTATTATAAAATAAAATATGTCCCTTCCTCCACCCCCCCTTCTCTTCATGTAAAGAGTATGATTTACAGGCAGAAACTGTGGCTTTGCATCAAATTAAATGTTGGGGAATGAAAGATAAGATTCATGCCTTTCGTGAACAGTCGTCAACAGGTTTACCATACCTATTAGCCAATCAATCAATAAATTTATTATTTGTACCCCGCCCATCTGGCTGAGTTTCCCCAGCCACTCTGGGCGGCTCCCAATCGAGTGTTAAAAACAATACAGAATTAAATATTAAAAAGTTCCCTAAACACCCATTCCCACCACCCCTCTGAGTAATACCCCTCCCCACCCTCTCACTATATATAAGGGTCTGGTGACTTCTGTTTCAGTGTATCTGAAGAAGTGTGCATGCACACGAAAGCTCATACCAAGAATAAACTTAGTTGGTCTCTAAGGTGGTACTGGACAATTTTTTCATTTTTTGAGGAAGGATTATTTTAAAGACTTTTTTGGGAGAATTTTTTTTTAAGGACTTGATTCTTTTAAATAATTTTTTTTGGGAAGTTTTTAAAATAATATTATTTCTAGGTTTATTTATTTATTCATTTCGACTACGGCAGACCAACACAGCTACCTACCTGAATCTATTGGCTGCCTATTCATGCAACGCTTTGATGCTGTGTGTTCTTGGACCTGTTCACGAAAGTAGTTCACCTCTTTCTTCTCCTTTTGTCTCATGTTTATATTTATTTGTTTGTTCATGTGCAGAATTTCTACCCTGCCCTTCTAGTGCCCATGCACCACTCGGGGTGGTTTACAACAATTTAAAATCGCAACACAATCAATATACATTTATTCATTTGTGAAAATTTATTTGCCGCTTAATCAGCAGAAATCTGTAAGCAGTTTACATAAAAACATGTAAGACAGTCGTTTAAAATGCTGACTAACTGCCTCCCACCCATCTCCTAAACCGGTGACCCTCTTGTTCTTTGTCTCCAACAGACTATGCAATTTCTAAGCCGGGCGTTTTGGCCCAGGCAGAGCCTGGTACCGACTCGTGTCTTGGAGATGAGCAGGACTCCGAAGAGCAAGGCAGCCTTCCTGATCCTACTGCAGGTGAGCAACGGGGCTGTACGAATTGTGCTGCAGGCCTGTCTCAGTGGGGGGGGGGGGCGTGTCCTGCAACAAAAGGCATTGCTTTAAGCAGAGGCGTAGGAAGGTCAGGTGGTACCCGGTGCGGAAAATTTCTCCCCCCCCCCCATTGATTTTTTTTTTTTTTGCCTGCAAAAATTGTTTTACGTTGTTTCATATTTTCTTACAAAGGAATAATAATAAGTAAAAATAAACTTTTATTTATATCCTGCCCTCCCCGGCCGAAGTTGGGCTCACATCAGATACATAACATTGATATAAAATCAAACAATAATTAAATTACCTCCTAAAAACATGTCAAAATCCAATTAAAGTCTAATTAGACGGCTTTCCGCAGGGTTAGGGTTGGGAACAGTAAGTGCTCCACTGAATTGAAATTTCAGCCTTCACGACATAGGAAAACAGCCAAGTAAACAGCTATTTTCGCGGAGGAGGGTCAAGATATTAACTGATATGCATGGAATTTCATATATAGTTATATAATCCCTAGTGTATTAAGATAAGACCTTTGGAGCAGGCATTTTCGGGGGGGAGTTTTTTATGAACCACCCTAGTAGGGCAGTAATTGTTCCTTGATAATTTGTCACCCCCTCCATGATGGAACCTGGGTCGGACCGCCCCACCGTCCCCCACTTCCTACGCCCCTGGCTTTAAGTTCAGACAGAACTGTTTAGTCCTGCTTCAGTATTTATTTCTCTCTTTTTTTACAAACAAACCCCACCGTCGCAAAACAGGTTTTATGCAAATTGTAGCCATGATGGCTGTGCTGGGCCTCCACAGTTGGGGGGCGGTGATGCTTCTGAATTCCAGCTGCTGGAACACCACAGGAGGGGAGAGGTGCCGTTGTGCTCAAATCCTGCTTGCAGGTTTCGCATGCTAAGAGCAACCTAGCTCCTGCCCTTTGCACCAGATGCAGCTTTAAGGGCAGCCCCATGTAGAGGTCATTGCAGCAGTCCAGGCTTGACGTTGCCAATGCATGTACCACTGCAGCCAGGTTATTTCATACAGTGGTACCTCCAGTTGCAGACAGGATCCGTTCCGGAGGTCCGGCTGCATCCTGAGGTTTTCACAACTGGAGAGACCGCTTCTGCGCATGTGTGCGCAGCAAAAATCCGGAAATATACTTCCAGGTTTGCCGCTTACGTATTCTGAAGTTTACGTAACTAGAGGGGTACGTAAGCGGAGGTATGACTATATATATATGTAATTTACATTCAAAATACATTTTGAAAATACATTTCAAAAACCTTGAGCTCCTAGGACAAAAGGGTGGGATATAAAAGCGATAAATATAGAAATAAGCTACCTAGTCTGGAGTCAGCGTGGGATGGTGGTGCTGTGTTCCTGGTGCAAATATAGCTGTGGCTTGCATCTCAGACCAGGTTTCAGAACCTGAGGTCTTGAGTGAGGTACAGGGTTTGTCCACAAGGGAGACAAAACCACACCTGAAGGTTGCGAGAGCCAACACTGTTTCCTCAGACCAAGGTAGAGCAAAAGCTCTAGTCCCATGGAAGAAAGGTAACCAGAGGTTTGAACTGGTCAATCCAGTTGCAGGTATGGAACTGGAACAACAGGGGTTTACTATGCGTATGACAACTGTTTGTTTAATGTCATTTAATGCTGCCCTTGCTTACGCAGCATCGGTTACCTAAAAATGGGGGAGTACGTTAGGATTTTTATTTATCCTCTGCTGCCACAGCAGGACTGTTGTGATATTATGTTTAGTGTAAATCACATGAGTGTCTGAGAGAGTGTGGGAACGGAAGTCTGTCTCTTATCTCTTCCGCCTAAGAGTGTTACTGTGTTTTAGTTTCACTTCTGCCGTGTCGCAGTTCTGTACTCTTGTTCGGAGAACACAGACGTAGAAATGGAGTCTCTGTATATAGACTGTAAATAAACGTAGTTTAGAGCTAGAGATGAGTCCTTCATCTTGCTGTGTGATGCTGGAAGACCTGTGTGCTCTTTTCATAAGGAAAGGGTCGCAGATTACTGGCGCTCTGGACTGGAGGGCAAGACCAGCCAGAGAGGGCCACCGGGAGGATGCTCCGGAGTCTTGGGGAGTACACCGTCTCCCCAGAGCGTTTTTCCAACATCCTAGTCCAGTGGCAGAACATGCAGGTGCTGGCTATTAAGGGGGTTTCTTGAGAATAGTGAAAGCCGTTGCCATCCCCCTCCCCTGCGATGTTGTCGCTGCAGGCTTTCGCTGATCCTCCTGCAATTTTACATTTTTTGCAAAAAGTAAAATCAAAAACCCTCTTCCTTTCTGAATCCTTCCCCCCGCAGCTGGCATCAGGGTGGTGATCAAAACAGAGGAGCCCCATTCCGACGACTGCCCGGAAGACCTGGAGCAGCACCAGATGTCCGGGAGCTCAGAGGGGGATTTCCAGGGCCTGGATCAGGAAGCCCCCTGCAGAAGCCCTTACAGCGCAGCCACACCTCTGGGGAACCTAGAGGAAGTGGGCGGCTACGACATGGGCTTCGGGGAAATCAAGAGAGTAACTGTCCAACACGGCACATGCACAGGTAAGAGCTTGCAGAACAGGTTTATTCAATTTTCGAGAAATCAATGAACTTGACCAAATACAACGTGATGCTTGTTCCATCAATACTGCAAACAGCCCCAGCGTTCCAAAGGAGCCTTAAGACAAATAGCATAACCAATGAACTATTTCGCTCTAGTAAGTCTCTCTCTCTCTTGCATGCGATCTTGGGGGTCTTCGAGTTGGTGGCCAGGTTGCACGGAACAGCAGTGGGTCCAGTTTCCCTCTGGCAGCATGCAGTTGATATGTCAGTTTTTGTAACGCATACCTGCGCATACCATGAGTCAGCTGTCAGACCCTTGCCTGATTTCAAGCATTTAGATATGTCCATTTGTGCTGCTGGCGTCCTTTGATTCTCTGAGTGAAGTGGGCCATGGAGCCATCAAGGGAGTCTTGGGCTGAGCTGGGGTTTGCGTAAAGGTTTCCCACAGAGCCTAGGGCTTGCTGATCAGAAGGTTGGCGGTTCGAATCCCTGCGACGGGGTGAGCTCCCGTTGCTCGGTCCCAGCTCCTGTCCACCTAGCAGTTCGAAAGCACGTCAAAGTGCAAGTAGATAAATAGGAACTGCTCTGGCGGGGAAGGTAAACGGTGTTTCCATGCGCTGCTCTGGTTCGCCAGAAGCGGCTTTGTCATGCTGGCTCTCGGCCAATAAAGCGAGATGAGCGCCGCAACCCCAGAGTCGGACACGACTGGACCTAATGGTCAGGGGTCCCTTTACCTTTACCTTCCCAGCTTATATTCTGGCTCTTGCCATCCACCTGTTGGTGCATGACTACGAACTGAGGGTAGCTCTGAGGCTGGGGAGAGCAGCACCTCACAATCTTGCAGTGCAAAATTCCTTCCCACCCCCCACTCCCCTTTGATCTGTGGTGTACCCGGAGGGGGGGGTCACCTCTCTTTTCCTCACCTCCAGCCCTGCTGATAGAGCAAATTCAGCCATTACCAAAGCCATATAACCTCTCTGATCAAGGTAGTCTGTGTGGATTGCAAAAGTTGCCATTTTTTAAAAAGAAAGAAATCCCAACTCTTTAGCATTGAGAGGGTTGCAGCGACTCATGACTGCCAACAAACTGGCAGGCCGTTTCCAGGAAATTCTGGTGGAACTTTAACCCTGAAATGTTTCTCCTGCTGATCAAGTGACATCCTATATAATAAAGAGCCTGTGTCCGTCCGTACTTTCCGTGTGTCCGTGGAAATTGCAAGTGCGCGTGCGCTCCACTGACACACGGATTGGACGACGGGAGAGGGGGGCGTGTCCGGGAGGCACGGACACAGGCTCTTTATTATATAGGATGATGGAGCGCAGAGAGGAGGAGGAGCCTGAGGTTGCCTCCGAACCTCTCCGCTTCAGCCGCAATGGCGGCCGCTCCCCGCGCGCTGCTGCTTCTCCCCCTCCCTTCTTTCTCCCCGCCTCAGCCGCCCGTGGCGGCGGCGGGGAGGGTGGCCGTCGCCGGGGCTGCCAGCGGGGCAGCGGCAACAGGCGGCTCCGCCATGGTGGTGGCTTGGCCGCCTGAGGCGGGGAGAAGGAAGCGCCTCGGGTCCCCGTCGCCGCCGCTAGCTCCCCCCCGCCCCCGGAAAAAAAAGAAGAAGGGGGAGGGAGCCCCTCTCCACCCCCCAGCGGCCTGAATCGACCCGCGTCGCGGAGCGCCGGTGCTCCGGAGGCCGAAGAGGGTCGCCGCACACCCACTGCCGTCACCGCCGCCGCTGCAGCCGCCCCCGGGGAGTAAGGAGAGGAGGGGGGAACCCCTTACCACCCCCAGCGGGTGTGTGCGGCCACGCGGCGGATGCGCGCTGGGCTGGGGGCTTTTCCTGCGGGCGGCGGCGTAGCTCTGCTGGCCCGGGGCAGCCTCTGCCTCGCCGCCCCCTCAGCGCTACACCCCCGATTTTAAGCGTCGGGTGTGCGGCGCGGTGGCTCCCTCCGGCCGCTGCTTGCGCGCAAGTAAGAAGGGGAAGTCTGGCAAAGAAGAAGCCGCGCCTCCAACCGGGATTCCGCCTCCGGTTTCTTCCAGAGGCGTGGGACGCACTCGGGCTACGGCTACCTCCCCCGCAGTCCTGCTGGCAACTGCGCGCTGGGCCAGCCGGTCGCCCCCGCCAAAGCCTCCCAGTCCCCCGGCTCCTGCTGCTCCGGCTCCAGCTAGAGCCCGTTTTCTAAACGGGCTTAATATACTAGTACTAGTAAATTAAGCCCGTTGAAAAACGGGCGGGGGCTAGAAGATAATGCCGGCGCTCCCTGGGCAGATCGGTCAGTCACCGCGGGAGCAGTCACAGCTGCTGCTCCCGTGGTGACTGAGCGATCCGCCCATGGAGCGCGGGCTCCCGCCGAGAGAGTGGCGGCTCCTGGAGCTGCCTGTCAGCACGGACGGGCAGCCTCAGGAGCCGGCGCTCCCTCGGCGGATCGCTCAGTCACCGCGGGAGCACTCTGCTCCCGCGGTGACTGAGCGATCCACCGAGGGAGCGCGGGCTCCCGCCGAGAGTGTGGCGGCTCCTGGAGCTGCCTGTCAGCACGGACGGGCAGCCTCAGGAGCCGGCGCTCCCTCAGCGGATCGCTCAGTCACCGCGGGAGCACCTGCTCCCGCGGTGACTGAGCGATCCGGCAAGGCAGCAGCCGGGGCGAGGAGGTTGCGGGGCGGCGTCGGGCCCCCGGGGCAGCCGCGGCCTGCTTGGTCCCGGCTGTTGGCGCTGGGATCGCTCGGCCTGTGCCTGCCGCCGCCGCTGCTCCTCTTTCCCCGGCCGCTGGCAGGCGAGCGAGAGTCCCGCATCGGGCGGAGCTCCTTGCCGGGCAGGCTCCTCGCGGCGGCCAGGGGAGCTCCAGAACCGCCGCCGCTGCCACCAGCCGAGGCCAAGAGTGTCCGGGCCGGGCGAGGGCCTCGGCAGTCTCGGAGGCGGCGGCAGCGGGTGAGCGCAGGCGGACAGGGGCACCCCGGCAGCGCGCTCAGCTCCATGCGAGGCGGCGGCAGTGAGGCAACTGACGACGCGCATGCGCCGCCGCCGCCTCTCGGACACGCCCCCCTCTCCAATCCCTACTCCAATCCCTGCGTCCGTCTCCGACATGCGCAGTTAAAATTTCCACTGACACACGGACGGACGCAGGGACATTAGGGAATTATTATATAGGATAATAATAAAAATTTAATAATAATTTATTATTTTTACCCAGCCCATCTGGCCGAGTTTCCTCAGCCACTCTGGGCGGTTTCCAGTCAAATGTTAAAGCAATACAGCATTAAATATTAAAAACTTCCCTAAACAGGGCTGCCTTCAGATGTCTTTTAAAAATAGGATAGCTGCTTATTTCCTTGACATCTGCTGGAAGGGCGTCACTACTGAGAAGGCCCTCTGTCTGGTTCCCTGTAACCTCACTTCTCGCAATAATAATAATTATTGACACCCTGACCTTTCCTTTTGTTTCCCTCCAAGATGGCGGAATTGTGATCAAAATGGAGGAGGAGGAGGAAGAAGAGGAGGAGGAGGAGGAGGAGGAAGAAGAAGAAGAAGACCCTGTCAACTTGGAGCCGCGTGGGCTGTTCTCCTCGAGAGCGGAGCCCCCGTGCTCGCTGAATTGCAACGTGGAAGTGCTGCGGGAAGAGAAGCGGGTCGTGAAGCCCTCAAGGGCCACAGTGGGCATCTGCGCCCCTCTGTGCGAAAGGGACAGTGGCGTCGAGACGCGGCCGGTCACCCTCCAGCAGAGGAACCGGACGCGCGAGAGGCCGTACATCTGCCCGGAGTGCGGCAAGAGCTTCATGCTGCGCATCAACTACATAATCCACCAGCGCAACCACCTCAAGGAAGGCCCCTACGAGTGCCACGCCTGCGACCTCAGCTTCCGCATCAAGCAGCAGTTCCTGCTGCACCAGCGGCTGCACACCGCGCGGCGCGGGGTGGCCCCCCCGCCCCGGCGGGGCCAGGCCTACCCCGACAAGCGCAGCCTCAAGACGCAGCCCAGGCCCCCGCCGGCCCCGGGGAAGCCCTACAAGTGCGGCGAGTGCGAGAGCAGCTTCAGCCACAAGTCGAGCCTGAGCAAGCACCAGATCACGCACGTGGGCGAGAGGCCGTACTCGTGCGGCGAGTGCCGCAAGAGCTTCCGGCTGCAGATCTCGCTGGCCATGCACCAGCGGGTGCACGCCGGCAAGAACGAGCTGTCCTTCATCTGCCCGCAGTGCGGCAAGGCCTTCAGCCGCCCCTCGCACCTCCTGCGGCACCAGCGGACTCACACGGGCGAGCGGCCCTACAAGTGCAGCCAGTGCGACAAGACCTTCAGCGAGAAGTCCAAGCTGACCAACCACTACCGGGTGCACACGCGGGAGCGGCCCCACGCCTGCAGCGAGTGCGGCAAGGGCTTCATCCGCAAGCACCACCTGCTGGAGCACCAGCGCATCCACACTGGCGAGCGGCCCTACCACTGCACCGAGTGCGGGAAGAACTTCACCCAGAAGCACCACCTCCTGGAGCACCAGCGGGCGCACACCGGCGAGAGGCCCTACCCCTGCACGGAGTGCGCCAAGTGCTTCCGCTACAAGCAGTCCCTCAAGTACCACTTGCGGACACACATGGGGGAATGAGGACTGCTGCGCCCCCTTGCTCTCTCCCATCGCACTAAAGCCCTGGCATCCGGGGATCGGGGAACTGACGGGGTGGGGAGCTGGGGGTGGGGGGTGGGGAATCCTCCCAGCGCACCCCTCCGCCCTCTCCCGCCCCGTGCCCTGGGAGCATAGACTCATGGTCTCGTCCTTCAAGTAAATAACGGGTTTCAGAACCAAACTAACCATACCTGTGTTGGCACCGTGCCACTTGCCAGCCCTGAACTCTCTCTCCGCCTTGCTTCTGCCTTCCCTGCCCTGTTCTGCTCTTTTTTTATAATAAATGTGGAGTCTGATTTTTCTTTGGTAAGCAAATGCCTTCAGGTTTTGGGTCTGTTTCACGAGTGTCTGGGAACTCTGTATCTTGGGGAAAGCCCGGGTGAACAGAAGGTACTCAAGGAGCTAGTCCTGAGCGTGTGTATGAGCATGTTTAGACCTGAGGAGAGAAAGCTCCAAAGGAGCCCGTTCATCAGGAACAGGAGGACCCCCCCAGCTTTGCCACATTTGCCTTAAGATGTGTTGTGCAATTTGGAGGAGAGGGGCGGAATCCTTTGCACTGTTGTTGCAAAGTTTGGGTCTCCTTGGACACTGGGCAGAATTTGACATATTCTTTGTTTCCCTATGGGAGAGAAGTTTGGATTTGTAATTACTCAGGAGAGGGGGAGAACATGCTGGGTGAAGAAACCGCTTGTGGTTATTTCAGGAGGCCTCCATTGGTTTTCTTCCCCCTGGTACATATGAAGCATCCTTACCTGGAGTCAAATGGCAGGTCCTTCTAGCCTGGTATTTCCTGCTTTGACTGCAGAAGCTCTCAGGGCTCCTTCTAGACCTTTCTCCCGGAGTCCCCTTCTTATTGAACCTGGGGCTTTTGCAATGCAAACTGCGTATTCTGCCCCATTGCTGTAGGCCATTTGCCTTTACTGAGGGGCATTTTAAAACTTGTGCTCAAGAGGGCTAGAAACTGGGATGTTATAAGACACCATATGCTGCTACAATGATGCTGTGACGTTCCAGATACTGAAAAGGATGCCAGCCAATTCCTCCCTGGAGCCTCTGAGGGTGAAATAAAGGAGTGGGGAGCTTCGTGGTGGCTTCATACTTCCTTGACTCTAGTTCCTTAGTCCTTGAGTGTTGATGGGAGACAGGAAGGATGTATAGCTTCTCTTGGCCAGGGTTTAGCAGTGAATGAGCTATGTTCTGCCTCTGCGGTCGGAGGCAGCATGTCTCTGAATACCAACCACCAGGAATCACAAGTGGGGGTGACACAGGAGGCAGCAATGGCCACCAACCTAGACGTGGCAGGGAAGACCCCTTTCAAAGCCACCCAGTGCAAGGCCAGAGGCTGCCTGTGGGGCAGGGTCACTGGGACTAGCGATGACTGGTAGCTGGCTCGAAAAAACTGCCCAGAACCTCTCTGCTGCTACAGGAGCCTCATTTTGGGAAGGAGGTCTTACTTCACAGTGCATAGTTAAGCTGTGGAAGTCCTTCCCGCAGGAGGCAGTGAGGCCACCAACTTGGATGGCTTTAAAAGCAGAGTGGGAAAACTCATGGAGAGGGCTCTTGAGAACTACTCCTGCTTTCTAGTTTCCCTTTGGGGCACCTGGTTGGCCGCTGTGAGAACAGGGGGCTGGCCTGGACAGGCTGTTGGCATGATGCTGTCTCTAGGCTTTTATGGAACCTCCAGTTTCAGAGGCAGTCTATTTAGAGCGGTGTTTCCCAACCTTGGGACTCCAGCTGTTTTTGGATAATAATCATAATAATACTAAATAATTTATTATTTATGACCTGTCCATCTGGCTAGGCTTCTCCAGCCACTCTGGGTGGCTTCCAATAAAATACTAAAAAAAACCTAATCCATCAAACATTAAAAGCTTCCCTAAACAGGGCTGCCTTCAACTCCCATCTTCCCTACCTAGAAGGACCAGTAGTCTGGGATGATGGGAATTGTAGTCCAAAAACAGCTGGAGACTCAAGGTTGGGACACACCGATTTAGAGCTTTTGGTTCCTGGGGATATTTGGCCAGCGTGACAACGGGGGTGCTGGACTAGATGGGGCGCTGGTCTGATCCAGCTGGCCTCTTCTTATGTTTTATCTTCCTAGAGCAGCGGGGAGGGCCTTCACCTCCACCCCCACCGTTCAGCCCGGACACTGAGATCCAGCGCCGAGGGCCTTCTGGTGGTCCCCTTACTGCGAGAAGCAAAGCTACAGGGAACCAGGCAGAGGGCCTTCTCGGTGGTGGCGCCCGCCCTGTGGAACGCCCTCCCACCCATGTCAAAGAGATAAATAACTACCTGACATTTAGAAAACACCTGAAGGCAGCCCTGTTTAGGGAAGTTTTTAATGTGTGATATTTTAATGTATTTTAGTGTTTGTTGGAAGCCGCCCAGATATTATTATTCCTCCCATCCCACCCGCTGCAGGGAGCAGGAAGCGAATTGTTTTATCTTCCTTGCCATGAACTCCTCCCTCCGCAGGTGGCGCTGCGGTGCCTCCGGCGCACAGGAAACCGCGTATCTTTTTCCTCCTCTCCCCCCCTCCTCGCGCCGACTCGGCTTCCTCCGGGCCTCCGCGCGCATGCGTGCTGCTGTTCCCCCCACTTTTTTTAAAACACAACCGCGCATGCGCGGCAGCCGTGTTAGTGAGACGGCTCTGGTGGGTACCTCCTCCTCCTCTCCCCGTCTCTTCCTCACCCCCCCTCATTCCAACTACGCCCCCCAACCCGCGACCCCCGTCCCGGCAGACCCCCCCCCGAGCCCCGCCGCGCGTCCCCTCAGAAGGCCGCCTCGTCTTGCCCTCCCCTCCCCCCCTTGCAATCAGACGGAGCCTGATTGGGCCGCTCTCGGCTGCCCCGCCCCCTTTCCTCCTGGGGAGGGGGAGGGGAGACAAAAGGCCCCGCCGGAGGGGGGGTCGTTGAGGGAGGGGGCGCCTCCGCCTGAGGTGAGGCTGGTCTCGTCTCCCCCTCAGGGGAGAAAGGGAAAGGCAGCGCGCCCAGGCCCCTGAATGGGCCTTCTGGGGAGGGGCCCCCTCGAAAGAGTTGTGGGGGGGCGAATATGGGGTGGGGGGAGGGAGGCTGGTGGTGTGTGTGTGTTTTTCCTGAGGGAAGATATGGAAGCGCCGCCTTGGTTTTGCCTGTCAGCTGGGGCGGGGCTCCTCGGAGGGGGGAGGGGAGCATGGAGGGGGAGGGGCGGGAGAGAGAGAGAGGGAGCGACGTTGCAGGCCTTGGAGAGAGAGAGTGTGTGTGTGTGTGTGTGTGTGTGTGCAAGATGACTGCTTGTGCAGGGAGAGGGAGGAGGGAGGTTGGGAGCCAGCGAGGGGGAGGGGGTGCATGAGAGAGAGAGAGGGAGGGAGAGAGAGGAGAGAGAGAGAGAGAGAGAGAAAGGGAGGGAGGGAGGGAGAGAGAGAGCTTAGTGCTGCTGGCCTAAGAGGGACTGGCTTCTCGTGTGTGTGTAAGTAAATGTTAAGTGTGTAAGATTGTTGTAAGCCAGAAAATAGCTTACGACAAGACGACTGTTTCTGCAGGGAGAGGGAGGTTGGGAGCCAAGGAAGGGGGTGGGGTATGTGTGTGTGCATGAGAAAGAGAGAGAGCTTAGTGGTGTTGGCCTTGGAGGGTTCTCTCTCCCCCTCCCCCCCTCTGTGTGTGTAGGATGACTGCTTGCTTCTGCGTGGCAAGGGAGGGGGGGAGGTTGGTTAGGAGCATCCCTGGGAGGGGAAGCTGTGTGTGTGTGTGTGTGTGTGTGAGAGAGAGAGAGAGAGAGAGAGAGAGAGAAATGCTGCTGGCCTATGTGCTTAGAAAGACTGCTTGTTTCTGCGTGGCACAGAGGGGGTGGGAGGCTCTTGGTCAGTGTGCTTTTTTGGGGGGGGGGTTGCAGTGGAGGAGGGATTCTCTCTCCATGCAGCTTCCAGGTCCAGAAGGATGTGCTTATTTTTTGTTTAATGGGGGTTCTGAAGGACACAAGGAAAGGGTGGTTATGTCCTCAGTGTTCTGCTTTGATGGGACACTCATCTCTTGGGACTGTTCTTGTGGAAGTGCACATTGCCCAGATGTCCAGGCCTGAGGAGTTGCAGCTAACATCCCTTTTTGAGGCAGGCTGCAGCTTAGTGCAGGGTTCTTATGCAGAGGCAGGATCTCAAGGCTGGGAATAAATAGCCTCTTAATTTGAAAACTGTCACTAATATAGAGTTTTTTTTCTGGACCAGGGAGCCACCCTTAACTAACCAGCAAGATGGAATCCCCTTTGAACAATTTGTCTTCTCCCAGGACAGCCTTCCTGATCTTGGTGCACTCTGAAGTATTTTAGACTACATATGACCATTCTGGTTGGGGCTGATTTGAGTTTTAGTTCATAATATATCAAGGGCACCAGGTTGGGGAAGGCTGCTTTAGGTTAACCAGATGGAAAGCAAGACATGGATTTTGTAGTTATTTATTTGCTTGCTTGTTGACTTATTTAAGTGAATTAGTTTGGGATCCATCCATTTGGATGAAGAGTGGCTTAGAATTCTTCTAAAATAATTACAGCAATTTATATAACACTTTTCTGCCAATATGCTTAATGGTTCTCCCCCCCAAAAAAAAGGTTCATAGCAAATACATTCATACTAATAGACAAAATACTATTACAAATGGGATTTGGGGGAGGAGGGAAAAATTAATTCAGTTACAAATCCTTAGGCAATGTTACACATTTTCTACAGTCACATATGGAATAGCCACCGCAGGGATGTGCATGGGGTCTAGAGATGGCAAATGACTTGAGTTGAAATGATGGAGAGGACCTTGGTGTCTCTTCTCTTCCACAGATGCAGCCAAGTTGCATAGAAGAGAGAGTTGTGGCAGGTGCAGCTGTCATGTAATAAGGAAGAAATCTGCACCTACTGAAATTATCTCTTTTACCAAGTATTCCAGGTAAATGAGTTTTGTTGTCTTTGCACATGGTTACTTCTCTGTTTTCTTCCTCTCTGTATTTCTGCTTCTTTTCAAGAACCGAAACCCCTGAACAGCAAGAGTAACAAAGGAAAATGGGGTGTTTTTAGTAAGATCCATCTTAGGCCAGGACACTACGCACTTCTGTGTCCAAACACACCAGGTGAAGAGCAGTGGAATACACAGTACAAGGCTGGATGAACCATTCGTCTAGCTCAGGGGTTCTCAAACTTCGTCCATCTGCAGGGTTTTTTAAAAAAAAGAATCTATGTAAAAAATCATATTTAAATACTTATTTTATTTCTCTCCATGCATTTCTAAACATTTTATCTTAAAATAGTACATTTAAAATGCATTATGGTGTTATTCTTTTTTTTGAGCTAAAGACTATTGCAAAATTGGCAGAAGTGCTAATCCAGAAGATAATAGCATTTACCGGTACATCACTGTGCTAGTCTCAGAGGTGAGAATTAGATCAGATGGCTTTAAAAAAGCAGCCGCCTTCTGTGCCAAGTTTTTAAAGCCTGCTGGAAACTTTTCTGTTTCACCAGGCCTATGATAAGATAATAAGATAAGATAATTTATTGTCATTGCACAAGTACAAGCACAACGCTATACAAGTGCAACGAAATTGCACGCCCCCCATAAAAACAAAAGAAAGAAAAAACAAAACAAAAAGCAGCACAAAACACACACACACCAAAGAAAGCCACACATACACACACACATACACCCATCACAGCTCTCCAAGGTCATATTATGCAGGCAAATAGGAATACATCCCCCGCAATGGGCTATTTATCTTTGTTTTTAACTTTCTAATGTTTTATGCTTTTCTTGTATAGTTTTATTCCTTTTTTTGACTGTTGTAATCCGCTGTGATAAAGCGGCACATAAATAAATAAAATTAGAATGTAGAGAAAACTAAATTCCTAGTGGGCACTAAAAGCATTCTGGTGTAAAATGTAGTTAGTAGTGTACAGAAAACTAAGGGCGGTGAGTGTGTATGTGAGAACCAGTCCTAAGGATTCCACAAACGAAGCAGTTGCCAACCTGGTGCCCTTCATATGTTTTGGACTACAACTCCTATCTGCCCCAGTCAGCATCCAGTTTGACGAAGCCTGCATTAATGCAGCACTAAGATGCACTTTTGAGGCTCGAAGTGGCTTATAAGCACAAACTCAAATGTAAAACCTGTAATATTGATATAAGAATTTGGTATCTCACAGGAACTTGTAGCTCAGTGACCAAGCATCTGATTTGCATGCAGAAGGTTGCAGTAAGGTGATCCTGAGTTAGATGGACCTGTATGGGCTGACGCTGTATAATGCGGCTTCCTGCATTCCCAACTTGCTTGTGCTTTTGGGGCGGAGCAGACCGTAAGCCAAAATAGATGGACTATATTGATCGCCGTTCTCTCCTTTTGTAACCAGCTTCAGTGTTTCAACATGGAGCCCCGGCAGCCGGTGCCTTCGCAGCCCGAACAGAATTTTGTCCGAGATGCCAAGCAGAACATGGCCGAGCTCTCTCTGTGGACGGTGGTGGCTGCAATCCAAGCCGTGGAGAGGAAGGTGGATTCTCACGCCACACGGCTGCTGAACCTGGAACGGCGGATGGTGACCAACGAAAAGAAATACGTGGACTGTGAGAATGCCGTGGTGGACTTTGGCAACCAGATGGAGTGCAAGTTGACTGCTCTGGGGACGCTGATCCAGGAGTACGGGCTGCTGCAGAGGAGGCTAGAGAACATGGAGAACCTGCTGAAGAATCAGAACTTCTGGATCCTTAGGCTCCCTCCAGGCTCCAAAGGGGAAACCCCCAAGGTAAGGGTACTTGGGGGACACTCTCTCTATCCCCCACTTTTTACAGCATTATGCAGCATTGTGAAAAGCTCCTCAGACTTGGAGGTGTGTTGTTATTAAGGGCTGCCTTCCAGATCATCAGCCAGCGAAACCTTTGTTAAGTGGAAAGGTTAACTCTTTCAGGCTGTCGGTGTGCCACAAACAACCAGTTCATGAGCCCAAAGTCTTGAAAACTCTGTTAAGATAAGAACTATACTTGACTTTGGTGGAGATGGTGAACTGTGCTTGCAGGCTGTCAAAGGATGGAGGAATTCTCAGCAGAGAGAGAAGTGTGTGGTTCTGTAGATGGCCCCCAATATGCAGTCCACAGTAAAGAAGCGAACAGTGTCAAAATCTGCACAAGATTATAGTTATGCCCGCCACAGGGAGGCTAGTAAGGCGTCTGTATTTATTTTTAAGGCTTGCATTGTGTGACAACAGAGCATTGAGGTTTGCTAGGCCTTGACTCTCACTGCATTGTGGCTTCGATCCTTGCATTATTTTTTAGTTGTGGAGGGCTTTTTTTGCCGGGGGGGGGGGAGACACCAACACAGTTTGAGTGTTTCCTTAGCACATCTTGCGTGCTTAGATGCTACTTGACTGACATTATTGGAATAGTTGAGAAATGCCTTATTTGCTCTTCTAAACTAATGGAGAAACTTGTTTTCTGTTCAGCTAGTGAGTCCCCCAAGCTCTGGAAATTATGGACACATCTTTTCTTATTGTCCTTTTTCTCTAACCTCCATGGACGAATAGAGTAGTGTGGTCCAGTATACCCCAGAGAATCGTTGTGAGAGCTGTTAAATAGCATGGAGAGTGCTTAAGTAACTGCAGTAGCTCACCAAAGAGGATAAAAGGCTGATGCCTGCCTCTGGACATACCACCTTTCCACCCAGACTTCTAGGGTAAGATGCTATAATGTCAGATGAACTTTATGAATATCTTATCTTTAATCTTCATGAAGCAAGGGGTTAATCACTGCAATATATGTTGTTGTTTAGTCGTGTCCGACTCTTCATGACCCTATGGACCAGAGCACGCCAGGCACTCCTGTCTTCCACTGCCTCCCGCAGTTTGGTCAGACTCACGTTGGTCGCTTCGAGAACACTGTCCAACCATCTTGTCCTCTGTCGTCCCCTTCTCCTTGTGCCCTCCATCTTTCCCAACATCAGGGTCTTTTCCAGGGATTATTCTCTTCTCATGAGGTGGCCAAAGTACTGGAGCCTCAGCTTCAGGATCTGTCCTTCCAGTGAGCACTCAGGGCTGATTTCCTTAAGAATTGATAGGTTTGATCTTCTTGCAGTCCATGGGACTCTCAAGAGTCTCCTCCAGCACCATAATTCAAAAGCATCCATTCTTCGGCGATCAGCCTTCTTTATGGTCCAGCTCTCACTTCCGTACATTACTACTGGGAAAACCATAGCTTTAACTATACGGACCTTTGTCGGCAAGGTGATGTCTTTGCTTTTTAAGATGCTGTCTAGGTTTGTCATTGCTTTCCTCCCAAGAAGCAGGCGTCTTCTAATTTCGTGACTGCTGTCACCATCTGCAGTGATCATCGAACCCAAGAAAGTGAAATCTCTCACTGCCTCCATTTCTTCCCCTTCTATTTGCCAGGAGGTGATGGGACCAGTGGCCATGATCTTAGTTGTTTTGATGTTGAGCTTCAGACCATATTTTGCGCTCTCCTCTTTCACCCTCATTAAAAGGTTCTTTAATTCCTCCTCACTTTCTGCCATCAAGGTTGTGTCATCAGCATATCTGAGGTTGTTGATTTTTCTCCCGGCAATCTTAATTCCGGTTTGGGATTCATTTAGTCCAGCCTTTCGCATGATGAATTCTGCATATAAGTTAAGTAAGCAGGGAGACAATATACAGCCTTGTCGTACTCCTTTCCCAATTTTGAACCAATCAGTTATTCCATATCCAGTTCTAACTGTAGCTTCTTGTCCCACATAGAGATTTCTCAGGAGACGGATGAGGTGATCAGGCACTCCCATTTCTTTAAGAACTTGCCATAGTTTGCTATGGTCGACACAGTCAAAAGCTTTTGCGTAGTCAATGAAGCAGAAGTAAATGTTTTTCTGGAACTCTCTAGCTTTCTCCATAATCCAGCGCATGTTTGCAATTTGGTCTCTGGTTCCTCTGCCCTTTTGAAATCCAGCTTGCACTTCTGGGAGTTCTCGGTCCACATACTGCTTAAGCCTGCCTTGTAGAATTTTAAGCATAACCTTGCTAGCGTGTGAAATGAGCGCAATTGTGCGGTAGTTGGAGCATTCTTTGGCACTGCCCTTCTTTGGGATTGGGATGTAGACTGATCTTCTCCCATCCTCTGGCCACTGCTGAGTTTTCCAAACTTGCTGGCATATTGAGTGTAGCACCTTAACAGCATCATCTTTTAAAATTTTAAATAGTTCAACTGGAATATCATCACTTCACAGCAGTATATATACAATACTTGAAAAGGTGAATATAAGTGGAAACCAGCTTTGGGGATCTGGGAGACAGATCTGGGTGCAGGGATATCACAGCAAAAAATGGAAAGCCCTTTGGAATAAGAAGCTATTTAAGACTGCAAAGATATATGAGAATGTCTAAAAATGCATAATATTTTTGGTACCTTACACCCCAGAAGTGTCAATCCAAATGTTGGAGGAAAGATTGTTCAGGATTAGGTACGTGTATCCATATGTGATGGGGGTTGTAAAAAAATTAAAGAGTTTGAAGTATTCTTGGAACGTGGTGAAGCAGTTGACAAGTTGACAAATGACCTTTATGGGCATTCTTAACAACTGTTGATGGAAAGAATGAGATGGTACCATTTAAAGATATGCTGCCTTTTTATTTGTGGCTGCAAGACAGGTAATATATTGCAAAATATTGGAAAAGAATATTGGAAAAAAATGGAGGTTCAGCAGAAGAATAGTATTGTTCCATTTGGCAAAATGCTTTGGCAGAGAAACTGACTAAACAGATCTGAGCTTCGAGGTTGCCTGAATCTGAGGGTGACTATGAAGTTCAGTGGTATAGTTTTATTCCATGAGCTAATAGACAAGGTGCTCTTCGGAGTCCACCATCCACACTTGGGACTCCATGGACTGGTCCAGTGAGATAGATAAAAGATACTCCTTTTATACTCAGGAAACTCAGATTGCTTTCCACCTACATTTATACTGCGAAAACAACATCTTATTTTTTTTTAATATAAACCAATGGTTTTTTAAAAAGGGGAAAAAATACCTATGCATGTGAAAAGTGTCAGTACAGTGCAGTTTCCTTTCGAGGGAAATGATGGGTTTGGAGGCACTGATGAAGTTGAGCTGCCCCCTAACCCCTAATGACTTTCATATCGTTTAAGACATAACAGACTGATTAAGACTAACCAGCCAAATCTCTGAAATGAGGTAGCAAAGAGGTGTGTTTAAGCTCTATTGGTTCAGTTGCACTGGGGGCACAAATTTCAGTGGCTCTGGGCAGAATGCAGGAATGAATTTGCCCTCATTGGATATCTCATGTTCCTGGTCAGCCATTCCTCTTATAATCCACTACAGTACAGGCTATGGTTTGCTACCTGAAACAATGATACTTCATTAGATAGGATCGTTGCCCTGACCTGAGATAGATGCTGTTACTGGAAATCTTCCGTTTCCTTCTTGAAGGCCTGGTGGATCAGGCTTTGGATTTGGGGGGGGGGATCTGTTTTTGGTAGGTTTCTTCTCAGTTGATCATCCCGAGAGAATTCAGCTTCTGCTCTCAGTATCAATGGTGCAAATTTGTTTATAGGTTGTGCTTTGAATTTGTGTTTTTTGTAGAACTTTGAAATGTTTGTCAAGGAGCAATGTGGGGCCAGCAGGTAGGTCATGACATACCTGCCCTGTGGAGACCTGAGCCTTTTGCCAATGCTACCTGATTATTACCAAGTGTATGTCCATAACCATGAGGACTAGAAACTTTGTCTGAAAAGTACAGTCTGGTAATTCAGGTTCTACTCAGGATAGCTAGGTTCCATGTGTACTACATAGGGCAGAGGGTGATGATGAGAGACAGACCCAGGCAACATTCTATGTGTCAGCTGTGAAACCCACTTTCAGACTCTGCTCCCCCGTGGCTTGTATTGGGGGTGGGGGGGACTCCTGTTGTTGTTTCTTCAGTTTCTAGACTTCCCTTCATCTTAGGATCACAGGGCAGTTTACAATGTAAAAACACAAAAATGCATACCATAGTAACAAACAAAAACAGTACCCCCCCCCCTACACGCAGTTTAAAAGGCCATAGATAGGTTCATTATCCAAAGGCCTTGGAGAAGAGGAATGGAGCTACTGCAGAAAAGTTCCCTCCTCATATTGCCTCATATTGCCACCATCCAGACCTCTTGCAGAGGAGGCACATGAAGAAGGGTCTCAGATGATGAGCTCATGGTCTGGGTAGGTTCATATGGGGAGAGGCGGAACTTGCGGTAATGTGGTCCTCAGCTTCTTAAGACTTTATAGGTCAAGACCAGCACTTTTGAATTGGACCCAGAAACTAATTGGTAGCCAGTACAGTTGGGTCAGGATCAGTGTTATATGCTCACACCGTCTTGCCCTGGTGAACAACCTGGCTGCTGAATTTTATACCAGCTGAACCATCTTCAGAGGCAGCCCCACATATTATGCGTTGCAGTAATCTATCCTAGAGGCTAGCAGAGCATAGGCAACAGAAGTTAGGCTATACCTGTTCAGATTGGGGTGCAGCTGATGGAAGGTGCTCCGTGCCACTGAGGCCACCTGAGCCTCAAGCAACAGCAGTGGATCCAAAAGTACCCCCAAGCTGCATACCTGCTCCTTCAGAAGGTGTGTAACCCCATCAAGAGCAGATAACCTCCTATCCATCCAGTCCAGGGAACCGCCCATCAACAGTGCTTGTCTTATCTGGATTGAGCTTCAGTTTGTAGGCTCTCATCCCTCGTACCTACGGGACCGCCTCTCCTGGTATGCCCCATGGAGGACCTTAAGGTCCATAAATAGCAACACTTTAGAGGTCCCGGGCCCTAAGGAAGTTAGCCTCAACCAGAGCCAGGGCCTTCTCAACACTGGCTCCGACCTGGTGGAACGCCCTGTCTCATGAGACCAGGGCCCTGCAGGATCTGATTTCTTTCTACAGGGCCTGTAAGACAGAGCTGTTCCACTTGGCCTTTGGCTTGAAATCAATTTGATCCCCTCCCCCCTCTTTCCTTTTTTCCTCCTGAGATGGAACTTCCCTGGCATTTTTCCCCAAATAGTTTTGATTTGAGTTCTACTGAAATGAGGCTGCACTTTAATGTTGTTTTTAATTCTGTTTTTAAGCTGTATTTTAATCAACTGTTTTTATACTTGTTGTTAGCCGCCCTGAGCCTGGTCTTGGCTGGGGAGGGCGGGGTATAAATAAAAATTTATTATTATTATTATTATTATTATTATTATTATTATTATTATTTAATTACCGAGGCAAGACTGCCACACCTGCAGATGGAAAGTAGAGCTTTGTGTCATCAGCATAAATGAGTGGTTTTGCCAGTGCCTCCTTCGAGCAGGCAGGGTCCACCCCCTCTTGCATTAATCACCTCCCTAGCCCAGTCAGCTGTCCCCTCCCTGCTAGTCTTCATCAGCCAAGAGGGACAAGGGTCCAGAGTGCAAGTGGTCGCCCTGACTGATCCGAGCACCTTGCCCACGTCCTTGAGCCTTACTAACTGAAACTCATCCAACATAACGGGACTAGACAGTGCTCTGGATAACTCTTGAGATTCATCTGCTGTAACAGTGGAGTTGAGGTCCCAGCGGATGCAAGCGATTTTATTCTCAAAATGCTTTGCAAACAAGTCACAGCGAGCTACCATCAGTTTTGTCACCACCTTTGGGCCAGACGGTAATAGGCCCAGCACTACCTAAATTGTTATATATTGATGTGCCACCTTTGTGCTCAGAGCTTTACAGAGTAATAGACGGGCAGTGGAAATGGAGCTATTGCATTGAACCTGGAAGTTGCTAGATTGCGTCTGAAAAGCTAAACTCGACAAAGTTTCTAAGTGGAGATATTTATCTGTCCGTATCTGGATTGGATTTGAAATTGCTTTTATATATGCAGGTGTATTGCATATGGTGTTATTGTATTGTGAAATCACTTTGAGACGTTTCATGGGAACTCCATATGTATGTTAAATAAATAATAACAGTTCGCTTCATACTGTTTTTTTCTTCAAATCTCTAAATGTTGGTTGGGGAGGGGAGCATATGAATAGCTGGTGAGCCTGCTTGCTGAGGGGAGCAATAGGCTGTGCACCCTTTCAGCTTCTCTTGACCAGAGCAGTAACATTCTGGCCCTGTGGAAGGTGATGGATTTGGAGGGAAAAGGGATCCAGGTAAGTGCCAGGCACTCACCCTAGAAGGTCTAAGCCAGCGTTTCCCAACCGGTGTGCCGCGGCACAGGAGTGTGCCGCAAGCCACCGGCTCCTGTGCCGCGGGAAGACACCGGCTGCTGTGCTTCCGGGTCGGTCCGGGCTTCCCGCGCCGACCGCCGCCTTCGCGGGGCTGCCGGGCGCTTCGCCCGCTGCCTCTGCCGCCCCGGTCTTCCGGGTCGGTCCGGGCTTCCCGCGCCGACCGCCACCTTCGCGGGGCTGCCGGGCGCTTCGCCCGCTGCCTCTGCCGCCCCGGTCTTCCGGGTCGGTCCGGGCTTCCCGCGCCGACCGCCGCCTTCGCGGGGCTGCCGGGCGCTTCGCCCGCTGCCTCTGCCGCCCAGGTCGCGGTCGGGGACGGGCGGGAGGTGCCGGTGCCACCGGGCTCGCTCGGGGCCGGGTGGAGGTGCTGGCGGGGGGCTGGGCGCTGGAGGGGGGGCGGGCGCCTGGCCCGCCGATCTCCCGCTCCATTTTCGCCCGCCTGGGTCCTTCCCCTCCCTCCCGCCAGGGCGCGCGGACACCCCGCCCCCCGGGTCGGGGTGCATGTGGTGGTGGTGTGCCGCGAGATTTTTTTCGTGGGGCAGGTGTGCCGTTGCCCCGAGGAGGTTGGAAAACACTGGTCTAAGCCTGCGACTGCTGTGATTCCAGGTGCCGGTGACCTTTGAGGACAACTCCGTCTACTTCTCAGAGCAGGAATGGGGGAACCTGGATGAATGGCAGAAGGACCTCTACAAGAACATGATGAAGAGCAACTACGAGTCGTTGGTCTCACTGGGTAAAGAACTGGTTTTTGCTCTTTTTATTAGCAGCTCACCAGCTGCTGATGCAAGCCATGAGGCTGGCTCAAGTGGTTTTTTTAAATATCTAGCTCACCTATTATCTAAATGTTTGCCATCTACTCCCTCATGGGGTGTAAATAATAAAATTATTATTAATCCCTGTTGCTGAAAACTGCAGAAGGGGAAAGTGCTCTTGTATTCAGGTCCTGCTTGCGGGTTTTCAACAGGCATCTGATTGGCCAGTGTAAGAATGGGATGTTGGTCTGACGCAGCAGGTTCTTCTTACGTTCCAGTGTCTCTAGGGTGCCACAGAGCATCTTTTTTTCAAGGTAGCCTAGCTTAAGCATGGGCATTCTTCTGGGGCTCTGATCCATGTTGCTTAGGCTTTCTGCCGAACGGTGGGCTGGTGTAAACACACAGTTGCTGTTAAGCATGTCTGGGGGATTACTGCCTGATTTTCTGCAAGTGATAAGCTGAGTGATGGTGTGGAGACTGTGGTGGAATGCTCTGCAGTGTCCAGGACCTGGGAAACAGCCAAAACAAAGCAGGGGTGACTGTGGGGAAGTAGCTGAACCCCACTCCTTCCACAATTTCTGCCTGTTCAGGGATACATTCCCAGCCTCTCCTCACCTCCCCACTTTGCCCTTCCTTTGTGCACTGCAGCACCTCTGGACCTTCTCATGTAACTTCTATGATGCACCTGTAATTTGGAGTATTCCCTGCGGTGAATTTTCAGGGGGTACGGTAGTGCTGCCAGCATCCCCCTTAATCCTGTTCAGTACAGCAAGTGGGCTGAAGGGAGTGCTGTGTTTTCTCCTTCTCCAACAGACTATGCAATTGCTAAACCTGACCTTCTGTCCCGGATTGAGCAAGGTGAACGTCCCTGTGCAGAGGAAGAGGAGGTCCCTAAGGAGAAAGAGATTTCTTCGGAGCCCAGCCCAGGTAAGCAGCTGGAATCCCAGAAGGGGTTGGGTGGGTGAATAGGATGTACGAGGCTGTCCTAACCGACCCTTCCATCTCCAACTGGGATTCTCCCCTCCCACCCACTAACTTCAAAATGTGCAGGGGATTTGCCTCTCTCTTCAAGCGGGTCTGCCAGGACTCCCGTGTCTGAGGTTCACCTTGGTGGTGGGGGCCGCAAGACCTGTGGCCCAGTACAGGGAAGTCTTGTGCATCTGGCGTTCTTCCTGTTAAAGCAGAGCGGAATGAATGGCCACCTTTGTGCTCCTTTGGGGTTTGCGATCGAGTTAAATCGAAACAGGCTTAGCAGGTAGTTGCAGGGTGCAAAGCGGCTCACGGAACAAATGCCCTCTCGTCCATGTCTCCCGAAACAGAAGCCTTGGTTTTTAGGCCTGGCCTGGCCTGCCAGATGGAAGGGAGAGAAAATGCACATGTCATCGGAGACCAGGAGAAAGCAGAAGGAAGGGCAGCCCCGAGCGACCACAGCGTTGGTGAGTGGAACCTGTAGGTTAGGCAGTTTTTGTCCAGAGTATTTCAGGGTTTTGGAAAATACAAAATCCGCCTGGAAATGAATATTGACTGAATTCTCCTCACAGTTTTTACAGTGGAAAAAAATGCTGAAAAGTTGCCTAGAGGGACACAGCTCTTGCAGCAGGATCTAAGAAAACTTCTTCCCCACACCCACCCACCCCAAACATGAATGCTAAATATATTTACCGGTAGCTGGAATTTAAAATATGGTTTGAATAGTTGGTCTGAAACATCGTGGGGAGGAACTCCTAACCCCAATGGCCGTGCTCTGCTTCCACAGTTGGAGGAAGCAATGCTTCTCTCCATACCAGCTGCTGTGGACTACAGAGTTGGCAGAGTGGGGCTCTTGTGCTTGGCTCCTGCTTGCTGGCTTCCCGTGGTGGGTGTCTGGTTGGCTGCTGTGAGAACAGGATGCTGGGCTGGATGGGAAGTTGGCCCTTTTAACCCAGCAGGCCTCTCCTTAGGTTCATTGCTACATTGACTTTCAATGTGGTTCTGCAGAATAAAGAGGCGGAAGAGTTTTCCAGCTGGATCAAAAGCCCTAGATGCTCATTTTGGATAGTTTTTTCAACATATCTTCATTTTTTTTAAGGTGGTGTTGTATTGCTTTTAAAACTATATTTAGCTTATTTTATTAGGTAAAGGTAAAGGGACCCCTGACCATTAGGTCCAGTCGTGTCAGACTCTGGGGTTGCGGCGCTCATCTCGCATTATTGGCCGAGGGAGCCGGCGTACAGCTTCCAGGTCATGTGGCCAGCATGACTAAGCTGCTTCTGGCGAACCAGAGCAGCGCACGGAAACACCGTTTACCTTCCCGCCAGAGCGGTTCCTATTTATCTACTTGCACTTTGATGTGCTTTCGAACTGCTAGGTTGACAGGAGCTGGGACCAAGCAACGGGAGCTCACCCCGTCGCAGGGATTCAGACCACCGACCTTCTGATCAGCAAGCCCTAGGCTCTGTGGTTTAACCCACAGTGCCACCTGGGCCATTACATGCCTGTAAATTGCCTTGTCACGCATAAATTAGTAGCAATAAAAACAGAGGGGTAAAATTGCCTTCCTGTGGTCTGCCAAGGACCCTGTTCATGCCACCGCACAGGAGAGCAGTGCCAACGCCCTGCCAGGATCTGTGCCCCCTGCCATGGTGCTTTCTGAAGTCCTGCAGAGACTCGGCTGAGAGCCAGGTGATGCCCATGTTGCTGCCCTAAAGCGAGTCGGGGGAGGGGGGAGAGAATTAAGCTGCCCAAAGCTGAGCTTCCCGCTAATTGCTCTTTTCGTTGGCACAGACTATGGGGCTGCCGGATCCTCCTTCAGCTCTCCAGGGAAGCGGGAGCAAGAGGTGAACCTCGAGGGCCCAGAGGGCACGGAGGAAGGCGAGCTGCGCATCAAGCCTCGCACTGGTGAGTGTTGCACCTGGCGCACTTGGGTGCAGGAGGGGCGGTGACGTTGCAGAGGCGCTTTGCGTTTGGAGCGGACCAGGCTGCCAACCCTTCCAGCTGCTACACTTGGGCCTGAGGAACAGGTGTGAGCAGAGCGTTGTTGTCCCCAGCCCATTCAGTGCCGCGGCTGCGGGCCCTGCGTCGAAATGGCTGCAGTTGGGCGAACCCGCATTTGCAGCGCATGGTGTCAGAACCTGGAGCAAAGCATGCGCCTCTAATGCTCCGTTCTTGTATCTGGAGGGGGCTGTGTTTTATGGGCTGTTTGGGTACCTTTGGCCCACAGTGGGGAAAAGGGCCGTCTGCTTCAAGGCTCTGTTTGTGATGATGTTTTATCGCGTAAAAGGGGTCTCTTTGTGTAAAGCAGGATAAAAATGTAACTGAGCTACACCTACTGCTTCATGTTATTCTCCCCACCTCGACATCAAGTTTGGGACCTCTAGGTGAGGAGCTGCCTTCTTGGTAGAACTCTGTCCTGTTGGGCAGCTCCCCATGGCCCTTGACCTGTGGCCTCACAGGAAGCATTTGTTCTGGCTGCTGCTTCACGGCCCGCCTCCCACGCAAGGGGAGCTTCCTAGCCCCTGAGTCAAATTACCCTTGACCTTAACATAAGACTGAAGATGGAGTAGCCTAGGTTTTCTGCTGCTCTGGAGGGGAGGATGCAAACCAGGGGATTCAAAGAAGATTCCAACCAAACGTTAGGAAGGACTTTCTGATAGTAAGAGCTGCTCGGCAGCGAGACACACATCCTTGGAAGGTGGTGGACTGTCCTTATTTGGAGGTTTTTAGACAGAGTTTGTGTGGCCGTTTGCCAGGGATTCCTTAGCTGTGATTCCTGTGTTGCATGGGGTTGGGCTAGATGACCCTTGGCGTCCCTTCTGACTGGTACGATTCCACGACGTAAGACACACCATGCTAAGGGCCAGGGAAGAGGGTAGTACAGGAAAACTATATACCGTATTTTTCGCTCCATAAGACATACTTTTTTCCTCCTAAAAAGTAAGGGGAAATGTCTGTGCGTCTTATGGAGCGAGAGTGTGGTCCCTGGAGCTGAACTGCCCAGGGGCAAAAGCAGGTCGTGCTTTTTTTAAAAAAGAGAGAGAAGGGGGTGTTGAAAGGAAGCCCGCTGAGCAGCTGCTCAGCAAACGATCGGGGAGAGAGATAAGGGAGAGAGATTCCAGCCCCGCCCCCTTGCAGAGGGAGGCTGTTTCCCCAGCGACATGTGACTGGCTGATTAGATTATCTGTCTGGAAACTGTAGAAATGGCTCCCTTTTCCTGAAGCTGCAGAATTGTGAGTTAAACCTCATAAAACAGGGTTTTTTCTCTTTGCAAAGTAAGCTCAACAACTTTGAGCTGATCCACAAAAATGAGGCTTTTCTCCTTTGCAAAAGAAGCTGCAGAAATTTGAGCTGATCCTCAAAAAATGGGGCTTTTCTCCTTTGCAAAAGAAGCTACAGAAATTTGAGCTGATCCTCAAAAAAATGGGGCTTTCCCCCTCTGAAAACTAGGTGCGTCCTATGGTCAGGTGCGCCTTATAGAGCGAAAAATACGGTGTGTTTCTCTGCTTCTTCAGCCCATTGGTTGTATCTCTGAGCCACGTCCCACCAGTACAAAGCCTTCCTCCTTCTGTTTCCCCCCACCCACCCAGCAAGCCGCCTTTCTGTGAATTCTGTTGTAATGTTCAGGATGAACTTGTGTCTTCTGTATTGCTGGCTAAAATATTCTGAGTGCTTCCTCCCCCCCTTCTCTTTTATGCAACGAATCACACTTGCAATATCCACAGTGATATTTAGCCAACGCCCCTCCTAGCTGTGATGTTGCCCCCTCTCCACATCACCAGTGTGGTCTCCCACCCTCCACCACTTCTTGTATGGTGTGCAAGCAAACGGTCTGCTCCTGTTAAAGCGTAATCCCTGCCTCGTGGTATTCTGGGCCCTCATGGTAGCTTACATCCATGGCAGAGCGATAAAAGTACAAAGAACCAGAATGCGCCGGTACCATTAAAAGAAAAACACAAAGCAGCAACATCTCAGGAAGGTTCGGATGGTCTCATCTTGGCCACCTGTGTGCTGCCTTCAGTCTACTGATCCAGCAGCCTTGAGGAGGGCAGATGCGCTTGTCCTGTTTGACTAGCAAAGGACGAAGGAGAGCCAAGACCTGCTTTCAGGAGCCGTTTTTGTAGTGGAGGCCATCCGAGCACGGGCGTTGCCAGCCCTGGGTCATTCTGGCGCTGGCATTGAGTGCCCCCCCTGCCCCCCTCACCCGAGAATGGCAAGGAGACTTGGAGGGGCACTGAGGCTCTGAACGTGGAGAGGGGGAGAGGCTGGTTTAGAGCCCACCTGGACAAAGAAATGGGCTGCTGGAAGGATGAGCAGAGCTGGCTGGCTGGCGAGGCTGAGAGGAGACGCTGAAAGAGGGAGAGAAAGAGAGAGAATGAGCACAAGCCCTTCATGTAAGAACACAGCTACTGCCTGTCCCCCTTTCTGACTTGTCTCCTGCTCTCACCTGGTCGCTGTTTGCTGCTAGGCGGGGGCGAGCGCTGATCACGTTTCCATGCTTTCCTTTGCTCTTTCGAACTGTCAGTCGCTTGTATAAATGTACCCCGAATGTGGCTTTCTTGTAGGGGGGGGGGAGAAGGCAATTTGCTTGTCCTTTGACTTAAGAATATAGTAATTTCAGGGGGGTGGGCATCTGCAGTGTGTAAACTGAGCAAGGGTCAGAAAGATCCTTTTGAGCGCACACTATAGAAGCACATTTTATAAGCTCCAGCCCTGTAGTCTGTAGCCTGCTAGACAAAGGAGTCCAGGGACGGAGCTGAAAGTGTGAATGGGTGAGAGCAGGCCTTCTGTGGCTCACTAGAGCAGAGAGGATGTGAGCAATGGAGAACAGCTAATGAACATTGCAGGGGGCTGGACTAGATGACTCTTTGGGGTCCCGTCCAGCTCTACAGTTCTATGATTCTAATGTTTTTGGGTAGAATGGAGAGCAAGGCCTAATGGGGCTTGTCAGCTTACAGTTGAAAATAAGTGCCAACAAGACTTTTAATAACCTGCGCAAATGCCCAGTCAGGCTGCACCAATCAGAGAGTTGCCTTGTTGCTCTTTGTACATGTTGCCTGATGGAAAAGGGGCTCTGTGTCCTCGTGGCGTGCAGGGCAGAGAGGCCACGCTGGCCGCGGCCGCATTGTGCAGTGGTCAGGCAGGAGTGCGCTGACGGCTGAGCAAAGCGGGTCCTTGCAGTGCCACTCTGGGTCCTGCCCCTGACCTTCCACGGAACCAGAAGGGTTACACAGTCTTTTAAGCACCCTCCCTCTGAACAGGCAGGAGAAGGTAGCTGGGCAGAGTGTTGTAGGCTCCTGGCTCAGTTTCTAGAAACGGATGTTGCGCGCGTTTGCTGCTTTGGAGAAGAAGCATTGCTCCAACGCTGTTTTCTTTCAACCCACCAGATGACGGGCTGGCCTTCAAAGCGGAGGTCCTGCAGGCCCAGAAAGCGCTGTGCGAGAGCTTGGGGCTGCAGTGCACCGAAGACGCCGTCCTCCATGGCCCCCACCCAGGGACTGCCTCTATCGGGAGCCGCTACAGCACCCTGATGCACCAGCGGAGGCACCCGGAGAGCCAGGCGGACGAGGCCCTTCCCGGAGAGGGCAGCTTTGGCGGCGGCGGCGGCCACAGCCCCATGGCGGGGTTCCAGCGCGAGAGGCCGGGGGAGAAACTGTATGTGTGCCCCGAGTGCGGGAAGAGCTTCCGGCTGCACAAGAGCCTGCTGATCCACCAGCAGAGCCACGCGGCGGGCGGAGGCTACCGGCCGCAGTGCGAGAAGAGCTTCACCTACAAGCAGCAGTTCACCCTGCACCAGCGCATCCACACCGGGGGTGGCGCCTACACGTCGGTGGCCTGCGAGGAGACCTTCAAGCAGAGCCACAACCTGAAGGCCCTCCCCAGGGTGCCGGCCGGGGAGAAGCCGTACGGCAGCGCCAAGTGCGTGAAGACCTTCAACCTCAAGTCGTCCTACCGGCAGCACCCGAAGGGGCACGGGCGGGAGAGGCCCTACAAGTGCAGCCGCTGCCCCGAGAGCTTCTCGCAGAAGAAGAGCCTGGTCACCCACCAGCGGCTGCACTCGGGGCGGGGCGGCGGCAGCTCCCTGGCCTGCCTGTACTGCGGCAAGAACTTCAGCCACCCCTCGGATCTGGTGCGGCACCAGCGCATCCACACCGGGGAGAGGCCCTACCGGTGCGGCGAGTGCGAGAAGAGCTTCACCCAGAAGCAGCATTTGCTGCAGCACCAGAAGATCCACCTGCGGGAGCAGAACCGGCTGATGGGGACGGCCGTCCGGGAGGCCCTGCTGGACGCCATCTTCATCTAGCAGCCCCCTCCCACCGTCGCCGGGGCTAGGGCTCTGCAGGGCTTCCCCCCAGGGAGGGAGGGGGTGGAGAAATAGACTGTTACCTCAGAAATTGGGCTGCGAGGGGGCTTCTCTGCGACCTCCCTCCTAGCCTGGAGTTTAGGATCCTGTAGACTCTCGGGTACTCGATAGGACCTTTTGTTTTTAAGGGTGACTAGAGATTGTTCAGAGTTGCTGAAGAAAAAAAACAGTGGCGTTGTTAGTAACAAAGGATGCTTCTGGGGTTGTCTTTTCTGTCTCGTTCGGAGTGTACCATACTGTAGCTGCCCCTTCCCACTATCTCCTCCCCACCCACCCACCCCGGTTGCCAGAGGGACATTTTCACTTCAAAATAACTCAAGACAGACGACTGTTGGCCCAGAGATGGCACCCTTTCACCTTTTCTGTAAACACTGATTTCTCAAAACTGAACACTTTTATATACTTTCCCCCCCTGGGTTTTTCTTTTTCTTTCTTTCTTTTGGTCTGTGGAAACTTAAAAATAAACTAGAAATGTGGAAAAAGAAATAAGCTTAGCGTTCTGGTTAGTGAATGCTTTCTTTCCTGGGGGAAACGGAAACTTCTGGGCACTTGCGTGTGTTTCATGACATTGTGGGGTGACAGCAGCAAGGAGTGAAGGCGTCTTCCCTGGCCCTGCTATCTGTGCTGTGAGACCCTCACTTGTCCTCCCACCATCCACCCATGTTGGGGTCCTCATGCCATCTAGAACCCTGGGAGAGGGAAGCCCCCACCCTTTCTCGAAAACCTCTAAAGCAGTTTCCAAGCAGAAAGTTGTCTTCCAAGACATGTACCTATGTTAAGTATTGTATGCAAGTGACTCACATGGCATCAAAGCAGACTTGGGAAATACTTTGCAGTGCAGCTTATGCTCACATCCAGAGGGTCTACTTCAGTCTGAAACATTTAAGAGGCTGTCTCCAGAGTGGCTGCTGTAACTTGAGACAGAAGGGAAATTACTATTGCTAATAACCAATATCAATCAAGACCATGCAGAGTCAAACACATCTTTCTTTGTAATTAAACATGGCCAGGCCCTCCCCAGTCTCAAGGTAAGGCAAAAGGAAAGGCTTAAAGACATTCTTGTCTCCCAGGCAGCCCTTTCCTCAGCTCAGCATTTCCATGGATTTCTCCACATATTTCTGATACTTGCCTTGGGAAACGCTCTTTGAAAATCAGACCATGAACAACTCTGGGCAGGGAACCGTTCTTGCTAGATGTTGACACTGCATTTTTGTTAATGGTGGATTTCAGTGGGTTCAGTCTCGCACAAAGAGCTCCAAGGAGGGTCATCTTGCCCAACCCCCTGCAGTGCAGGATTCGCAGCTAAAGAATCTGACTGGGCGGCTTCCAACAAAATATTAAAATACAATAATCCATCAAACATTAAAAGCTTCCCTAAACAGGGCTGCCTTCAGATGTCTTCTAAAATTCTGGTAGTTGTTCTCTTTGACATCTGGTGGGAGGGCGTTCCACAGGGCGGGTGCCACCACCGAGAAGGCCCTCTGCCTGGTTCCCTGTAACTTGGCTTATCGCAGTGAGGGAACCGCCAGAAGGCCCTCGGAGCTGGACCTCAGTGTCCGGGCAGAATGATGGGGGTGGAGACGCTCCTCCTGTTGATTCAAGTCCTGCCCTCTAGAGCAATAGAAAACAAGCTTGCTACACCTTCCATTTGGACAGCCCTTCAGATACTTGAAGGTGTCTTATCATGTCACCTCTCAAATCTTCTCTTATCCAGGCTGAACACCCCCCAACTCATGAGGCTTGGTTTCCAGACCCTTTTATCATATTGGTCACCCTCCTCTGCACATGCTCCAGCTTATCAATAGCCTTAAATCAATAGCCTTAAATCGTGGTACCCAGAACAGGACCCAGGACTCTAGGTTTGGTCTGATTCAGGCACAACAGAGCAGCTATTCTCCCTTCCCTTGGCCGAGACACTTGACTTCTGTTGATGCAGCTTAGAATAATAACATTAGCTGTTTTTGCTGCTGCATCACACTGCTGACTCACGTGAAACTTGCGACCCCCCTCGATCCTTTTCACATGCTTGTGTCAGGCTTGGGGAGTGAAAGGAAAGCGTCTGCACTGCCACCAGAGGTTTCAACATCCTGCGTCTGAAAAACAGGGGTTGCAAGTTGGGGGAAGGATCTTGGCTTAGTGATGGGACACCTGCTTGGCAGGTAGAAGGTCTCGGGTTCAAGTCTCCAGCGGTCTACGCCAGCATCCGGAGAAGTCAAACTTTTAAGAAAGAGAAGGAAGGGTGGGGGAAGCAAGTTTCTCCCCTTATGCGAGAGGAATGGCATTGAAAAACTCCACCAGTGTCAACAGGCTCTCTGGAGGCTCACATTTTGCAGTCGGAATGAAGTCTGCAAATTGGTGCCGCGGTGTAATTTGAGTGGTTAGCGATGCTCTGATCTCGAAGTATTTGCACGCTTCCCTCATCCAACCCTAGTCTCTGTCTGCTAGCCAGGCACAGATTTAACCGGGGCAAAATGTCAGGTTTTAGGGCTGGGCTGGGGCAAGACTACAGGTTCTCAAATCCCTGCTTGCTGTGGATATAACAATAAATTGCTAAGAAGTCATGCGTTAGTCATGCATACAGGCAGCCCTGTATCGGGAAGTTTTTTAATATTTTGCTGGAAGCTGCTTAGAGTGGCTGGGGAAACCCAGCCAGAAGGTATAAATAATAAAATGATGATGATGCATTTTAAGAGCAGTTGTCGCGGTCACTGTTTGAAAAATATCTCGTAATATCAGGACATAACTTGCAATTATCAGGACAGATGAAAGGAAGTACTTCTTCAGGCAGTGCAGTTAATCTGTGGAACTCCCTCCCACAGGAGGCAGTGATGGCCACCAGCCTAGATGGCTTTAAAAGAGAACTGGACAAATCCATGGAGGAGGAGAGGGCTATCGATGGCTACTAGCCACAATGGCTCTGCCCTGCCTCTATGGTCAGAGGCAGCAATGCTTGTGAATGCTAGTTCTTGGAAACAACAGGAGGGGAGAGGGCTGCTCGTGTGCTCGGATCCTGCTTGCAGGTTTCCCATAATGGGCAACCTGTGGGAAGAGGATGTTGGACTAGATGGGCCACTGGCCAGATCCTGCAGGGCTCTTCCCATGTTCTTAATGGCCAGAGAGAGGTGTGCTTCTGAAGAATAGTCTCCAAATGGTGCCCCCTTCTGGACACAGTGTGCCTTGCAGGCCTTCGTATACAGCTGTCCTGATGTTTTGGACTCCCAACTCCCATCAGCCCCAGCCCTTAAGGGTATAGGATACGGCATCAGATGGGCGTTGGAGTTCAAAGCATTGGGGGGGGGTTGGGGTTACCAGGCTGTGGGGAAGGCTGCTGCATGTGGATCGGAGCAGTTGGGGGTGGTTGGCATCCATCTGTCTTGGGAGACAATGGAGGAGTGCTTCTTTGGGGGTGAGGTCAAACTGTTGGAACTTGCAGCGCCTGCTGTGGCTGCTGAGAGAGACATGTTTTGTTGCAGCCGGGGCAGATGAAGGCGTCTGGTTGTGCTGCTCCAGATGCACCAGGGCGTTTCTTGTCTCTGCGCTCCTCCCAGTGGTCATTCTTCCTTTGGTCACTGCTATGGATGCACAACCTGACCATCTGTCTGCAAGCACTGGGGTCATCTGCAAGGGATTCCCCCATGGCAGGGTTGATGTTGCCATCCTTCATTTCATGTATACAGACATCTTTGGTCTGCTAGCGGGCCTAGTGCCGGAAGCCAGCTCCCCGTAGAGAACATCCTTAGGGATCCTGCCATCTTCCATTCTGTGTACGTGTCTAATTCAGCGTAGACGTCGCTGAGACAGGAATGCAAACACCCCGGGAACGTGGGCTTGGGAGGAGAGCACATCTTTGTTCGGTAGGCATTCCAGATTTTCAACGTCTTCATTTTTGTCTTCCCCACTCCCCTTCCCCTTGCAGACCTCCCGGCGGACAAGGCGTCGATTGAAGCCAAGCGAGATCCCCGAGTCCTTGAGCCGTGGGCGCCCGAGACGTCTGGGGAGAGCGCCTTCGGGGAGAAGAGTCCCCCTCGCCCGGCCGTGTGGCTGGGGAGCCTCCCGGGGGAGCACAGGGGGTTCAGCCCTGCTGGACTTGCCCTGGCCGAGTGGCCGAAACACAGCGGCAAAGCCAAGTCTCACCCGTGTCCAGACTGCGGGAAGAGCTACGGGTTGCCAGGGGTCTTGGAGGACCACCGGCACAGCCGCTGCAGCCTCGCCCCCTCTCCGGGATGCCTCCCGCTGTCGCCCTCGGGCGATGGGAGCCTCCCGAGGCCTGGGCTGGGCTGCCAAGGAGTGGCAGGGAGCACTAAGCCCCTTCCTCCTCTTGCTGCCCCACCCGGGGAGAAGGGCTGGGTGTGCCCCTGGTGCCAGCAGCGCTTCCGGTTGCAGGTGAACCTGCTCATCCACCAGAGCAGCCACCTGGAGGCAGGAGGCGAGCTGGGCGGGCAGGACCGGCTGGCGTGCCGCTTCTGCCCGCGCCGCTTCGGCCGCTCGGATCACCTCCTGCGCCACCAGATGAGCCACACGGGCGCTCGGCCCTACCAGTGCCCCTCGTGCGAGAAGAGCTTCACGGACAAGAGCAAGCTGACCAACCACTACCGCACGCACACCGGCGAGCGCCCCTTCCGCTGCGCCGCCTGCGGCAAGAGCTTCATCCGCCGCCACCACCTGGCCAAGCACCAGCGCACCCACACCCGCGAGAGGCCGCACCAGTGCCACGTCTGCCTGAAGGGCTTCATGCAGAAGCACCACCTGCAGAAGCACATCCGCACCCACACGGGGGAGAAGCCCTACCGCTGCAGCCAGTGCCCCAAGGCCTTCTCCTCCCAGCAGCGCCTGCTGCTGCACTGCTGCGCCCCCACACAGGTGGCGGCGGCGGCGGAGGCTGCGGGAGGAGGCTCGGCCGCCGCCGCCCTCCTCTCGAAGCACTGATGTACCCTCCTGCGCCGTTCACAAGGCTGATCTTCCGCTCTCCCGCCTTCAGAAGGGGCGTGGGGAGAAGCGTGCTGGAGAGATCCCTCGCCGGACCTCTGCTCCCCTGCAAGCCTTGGCGGCAGAGGGTGCGTTGCAGAGCCTGAGCTGCCAGGGCAAGGGGACAGGACAGCAACTCCTCTGCGTCTTCAGTGTAAATGGCAAATGACTTAAGGTTGGAGTTTCCCTGATGGGGGACTTTGGTCATTGTGGTGCTAACGTGTGCTTAAAAGGGGGTTGCGAATGAATGAATTAAGTAAGTATTAAGTCTTAAAGGTGGCCGCTAATGCCATCTTTTCTTTTGTTTCCAAGGCAATAGCTGTTGTTGGACTACAACTCCCACCATCCCTAGCTAGCAGGACCCCAGTGGTCAGGAATGATGGGAACTGTAGTCCAAAAAGCAGTTTGGCAAACCCTGGACTAGGCCCTGATATAGCTCAGGTGCCTTTTCAGGGTTAGGGTGGTCATCCAAAAGAGGGGGGGGGGATTTAGGTCTGGGGGAATTTGCTGTAAAATATTAAAATGGGGAATAAGTCAGCCTGGTTACGTAAGCCTGGAACAGTGGAGAGCAGGACTTGGTTTGTGCCTCGCTGCGTTTAAAAGAGCCCTATCCAGCGTGTTTGGGGTTTCAAACTCTTAATCGCAGCTGGAATGGCCAGGTGACCTCTGAAGCCACACACAACCCCAGTGAAGCGAAGGTCCTTCGTCTCTTTTCCAGATGTCCAAGAGGTTCACCATGCAGATTGCGCCCCGGGGCTCTTGTTCAGCTCTTCTCCCATGATGCCTTGCTGCAGAGTTGGAACCAAGCATTCTGGGAGTCTGGAAAGGATAGGACCCAGGTGGGGGCACCCACCTTCCCTGAAACCTCACCCAACGGGACTATAAGGACACCTCCTACAACGTGTGGCCGTTGGGACTGGGGAACTTTCGTTCTTTTCTGAAATACTTTTCCTGCATTGGTAGATTTTTGTTTCTTTAAAAACCCAAACTTTTGTCCTTTAGGGGATGGACATTCTGTGTTGTGGTTTTGGATATATATATTTTTTCCTGATTTTGTAATCCTGCTGTAAAGGCTTACCTGGGGGAAAGATACACACTGGAAATGCAAATGGGAGCGTCGTGTGGTTTTTCTGTCTCCTCCTCTGTTCCACATTTTCCTGTTTTAAAGGTTTTAGGAGCCCATGTGAGAAAGAACTTCTGATCTTCTGTCTTTTAACAGTCTGTCCGTCCCCGTCCCCGTCCGTCCCGCTCTTGCAAGGAAGCACTGAAATAATTCCATTCTGTACAGGTAGAGAAAGCCTGTGGCACTTTCCAGCTGCATGGAACTACAGTTCACATCGGCCCCAGTTTGGGAGTTGCAGTCCATAGCAGCTGGAGAGTAACAGGTTGGCGAAGACATTAGTGTGTACATTCCGTGCTGTTTTGAACCCGGTACCTGAGCATGCATCTCCCTCCTCTCAGAACTTTCTATCAGCAGGCTTTGCACCGTGCAGAGCTCTGAAGATGCGTTGATTTGATGGGGATGTGGAGTTGTGGCTGGTAGAAATCAGGGACTTAGTGGCTCCCAAATAGCCCCTTGAAAGACCTTCATTGGCTCCCAGTACATTTCCGAGCACAATTCAAAGTGTTGGTGCTGACCTTTAAAGCCCTCAACGGCCTTGGCCCAGTATACCTGAAGGAGCGTCTCCACCCCCATCGTTCACTGAGATCCAGCTTCGAGGGCCTTCTGGCGGTTCCCTCCCTGCGAGAAGTGAGGTTACAGGGAACCAGGCAGAGGGCCTTCTCGGTGGTGGCACCCTCCCTGTGAAACGCCCTCCCATCAGATGCCAAGGAAACGAACAACTATCACTTTTAGAAGACATCTGAAGGCAGCCCTGTTTAGGGAAGTTTTTAATATTTGATGTTTTAATCTGTTGGGAGCCACCCAGAGTGGCTGGGGAAACCCAGCAGGATGGGTGGGGTATAAATATTATTATTATTATTATTATTATTATTATTATTATTATTATTATTATTATCCCTGTAATAACCTGGCAATGTTGTTGTTGTTCAGTCGTTCAGTCGTGTCCGACTCTTCGTGACCCCATGGACCAGAGCACGCCAGGCACGCCTATCCTTCACTGCCTCTCGCAGTTTGGCCAAACTCATGTTAGTAGCTTCGAGAACACTGTCCAACCATCTCATCCTCTGTCGTCCCCTTCTCCTTGTGCCCTCAATCCTTCCCAACATCAGGGTCTTTTCTAGGGAGTCTTCTCTTCTCATGAGGTGGCCAAAGTACTGGAGCCTCAACTTCAGGATCTGTCCTTCTAATGAGCACTCAGGGTTGATTTCTTTAAGAATGGATAGGTTTGATCTTCTTGCAATCCATGGGACTCTCAAGAGTCTCCTCCAGCACCTGGCAATAACCACTGGCAATCTTATTCCACCAGCTCTCTGGCTTTTTTAGATTTTGCTAGATCACAAAGATATATTTGCAGCCACAGGGACAAGACACTTTTAAAGGAGGAGGAGGAGAATTCTGAACCCAGTTCTATGTTTTGCACTTCTGCGATCTTCATGCCCTGCAGTGTTTGCATCATCCTCAGCATGAGACTGAAAACTCACCTGCATGGTGGAAGGGTTCCCCTTTGGTGCCGGGCAGTCTGCTCCCAGGCAGGCCTTGCACACAGCAAGCAGAAGGAATCACAGAATCATCGAGTTGGAAGAGACCCCAAGGGCCATCCAGTCCAACCCCCTGCCAAGCATTCTTCAATGAATTCTTCCATCAAAGCATTCCTGACAGGTGGCTGTCAAGCCTCTGCTTAAAGACCTCCAAAGAAGGAGACTCCACCACCCTCCTTGGCAGCAAATTCCACTGTCCAACAGCTCTTACTGTCAGGAAGTTCTTCCTAATGTTTAGGTGGAATCTTCTTTCTTGTAGTTTGAATCCATTGCTCTGTGTCCGCTTCTCTGGAGCAGCAGAAAACAACCTTTCTCCCTCCTCTATATGACATCCTTTTATATATTTGAACATGGCTATCATATCACCCCTTAACCTTCTCTTCTCCAGGCTAAACATATCCAGCTCCCTAAGCCATTCCTCATAAGGCATCGTTTCCAAGCCTTTGACCATTTTGGTTACCCTCTTCTGGACACGTTCCAGCTTGTCAGTATCCTTCTTGAACTGTGGTGCCCAGAACTGGACACAGTATTCCAGGTGGGGTCTGACCAGAGCGGAATACAGTGGTACTATTACTTCCCTTGATCTAGATGCTATACTCCTATTGATGCAGCCCAGAATTGCATGGGCTTTTTTAGCTGCTGCATCACACTGTTGACTCATGTCAAGTTTGTGGTCTACCAAGACTCCTAGATCCTTTTCACTTGTACTGCTCTCAAGCGAGGTGTCACCCATCCTGTATTTGTGCCTTTCATTTTTTTTGCCCAAGTGTAGTACTTTACATTTCTCCCTGTTAAAATTCATCCTGTTTGCCTTGGCCCAGTTCTCTAATCTGTTAAGGTCATTTTGAAGTGTGATCCTGTCCTCTGGGGTATTAGCCACCCCTCCCAATTTGGTGTCATCTGCAAACTTGATCAGGATGCCCTCAAGCCCATCATCCAAGTCATTGATAAAGATGTTGAATAAGACTGGGCCCAAGACAGAATATATTTAATGATTCAAGAACAGACTTGCTTAAGAGAAAAAATACTCAAAAACGTAATAAACTAATTCAAAGAGATATAAATAACTCAAGAAAACCTTCCAAATAACTCCAGATAACAAGAAATAACTCAAGATAAACTTCCAAATAACCTTGACAAGTTGCCGGCTAAGATTCTCGTTTCACTGTTATGATTTATCAGTTTCCTCAGAAGGAAAAAAATACATTTATATAACTCAAAATAGTTTGTTTGCTATTAAATCTAGGGGGGGGGGGATTAAGGAAACTTCAAAAAAACACTCCCAAACAGTAAGTGATAATTATCCAAACTTGGAATTTTAATTTTGCTTCATCCAAAAGGTTAAAAACCTAAACTCAAGTCCAAAAACAAGCTCCATAGCTTGTAAAACACGTCGACAAGGGGCTATGTAAGCTCACACGATCTTATTGTTACGAAGCTATTGCAAAAACTGAAAAGGATGCTGAGCTTAGCAGGCCTTTGGGGTGACCAAGCTGCAGGGCTCATCTTAATGCTCAAACGCAACAGGGTCTTCTGGCACCTTGAGGACAAGAACACTTATTACGGCAGAAGCGTTCGTCGGCTGCAGTCCCGTTACTGAACTTTGCATGCAGGAGCAGAAATGCGTTTGCAACAATTGGTTCCGGTCGCCTGGGACCTGCAACTACGTCCTCATGCACACCTGGACTTGTGCTTTGCATCATCAGTCTGTTATGATAGTGCTTCAATGGAAGCAAAAAGAAAAAAAAAGGCCAGTCTCTGCCCCAAGGAACTTACAGATCAAGGGAGGACAAAATCATAGAATCGTAGAGTTTGGAAGGGACCCTAAGGATCACCTAATCCAATTCCCTGCAATGCAGGAATATGCAGCTGCCCCATACAGGGATCAGACCAGCGACCTTGGCGTTATCAGCACCACGCTGTAACCAACTGAATGAAATAATGTGTGAATGGAGTTGCACATCTTTTGACTCCAGTGGAGATGAGGGCCGACATGATAGGCATCTTCAGGTATCTTTAGGGCTGTTGTATGGAAGATGGAGCAAGCTTGCTTTCTGCTGCTCCGGAGGGCAGGACCCGAACCAGCGGAGTCAAATATCAGGAAAGGAGATTCTGTTTTTTTGTTGTTTTTGTTGTTTTTAAGTTTTAAAATCTTTATTAAACTCAAGTTAAAATATACAGTTCTGTTGAACATCAATACACATACAAGTAAACAAAAGAAAAAGAAATCAACCTTGTGATACATTCAGTCATATCATTATACCTACTTTCAACATCTGTCTTGAATCTTCGATTGTCTCTTCTCTTCTATCCTTTCATCATTATCTACATTATCTACTTGGGGGGAAGGGAAGGAAAGGAAAGGAGATTCTGGCCCAGCTTGAGGAAGATCGTTCTGGTGGCAAGAGCCGTTCAACAGACCAACTCAGAAAGTGGTGGACCCTCGATAACAGCAGTGGAGGCTTTTAAGGAAGTTGAAAGGCCATCTGTCAGGGGATCTTTAGCTGTGAGTGCAGGGGGTTGGACTAGATGACCCTTGGGACCCCTTCCAACTCTACTGTACCATGAGACGGTTAAGCCTGAGTCTTAAGCCACAATTACGTAATAATTAGTGGGAGAGGTGTGTCTTGAGCCAAAGTGTTTCCCTGTCTAAGACAAAAGGGATTGAGGACTTTCTAGACTTTCTGACCATTGAAGCTCGCTGGGTGATCTCGGTCCAATCCGCGCCTCGTCAGCCTAGCCTACCTCGCGGGGTTGTTGTGCGATCAAATGAGGAGCGAGGGGGGAAAGAACCACGTATGTCACCAAATGCCACAAACCACGCAGGCTATTAAATGCAACAAATCAATGCAGCCGTACGATACACAACGATCAGCCCCAGCAAACGCGGCCCATGCAAAGGGATGATGGGAGTTGTAGTTCGAGCAGGGATCTCCGCGTGGTCCATGGAAGGGGGCGTGTCCATGCAAATACTTCCACCCTGTGCGCCAATCCGCAGGAGCGGGAAGCTTGCGTAGCCCTCCCTGCGCTTCTCCTCCTGGCCCGCAGGTGGCGGTGCGGAGTCGCTCACGGGGAGCTGCGGCTTCCTCTCCCAGGCCTGGTCCTCGCGAGCATGCGCAGTGCCGGCCCCACGGACCCAAGGCAAGTGTGGGGCTCTGCGCGGGAGAGAAGCGGCTGGGCGGGCTGAGGGTATTGCAAAGGGATGGGGGGTGAGCGCAGAGGGGCCGGCCAGTTGCATTTCAGGGTGCCTTGGGGTGCAGAAGGGCTGATCAACTGTTTTTCAGGGTGCCTTGGGGTGCAGAAGAGCTGATCACTTGCATTTCAGGGTGTCGGGTGCAGAAGGGCTAGGCAGTTGCATTTTAAGGTGCCTTGGGTGCAGAAGGGCTGATCATTTGCATTTCAGGGTGCCTTGGGTGCAGAAGGGCTGATCAACTGCATTCTTGGGTGCAGAAGGGCTGATCATTTGCATTTCAGGGTGCCTTGGGTGCAGAAGGACTAGGCAGTTGCATTTCAGGGTGCCTTGGGGTGCAGAAGGACTGATCATTTGCATTTTTGGGTGCAGAGGGACTAGGCAGTTGCATTTCAGGGTGCCTTGGGGTGCAGAAGGGCTGATCATCTGCATTTCAGGGTGCCTTGGGGTGCAGAAGGGCTGATCATTTGCATTTCAGGGTGCCTTGGGGTGCAGCAAAGCACCTTTGGGGTTCCTTGATGACGCCTTAGGACATGGATAGGCAAACTAAGGCCCGGGGGCCAGATCCTGCCCAGTCGCCTTCTCAATCCGGCCCACGGACGGTCCGGGAATCAGCATGTTTTTACATGAGTAGCATGTGTCCTTTTATTTAAAATGCATCTCTGGGTTATTTGTGGGGCATAGGAATTCCTTCATTTCCCCACCACCACCCAAAAAAAATAGTCTGGCCCCCCACAAGGTCTGAGGGACAGTGGACCGGCCCACGGCTGAAAACGTTTGCTGACCCCTGCCTTAGGATAAAGCAGAAGAGAGGCAGGGAAGATTCCTGCTGTTTATTTTGGGGGTGCAGCGAAGGTGCTGAGGGCTTTGCTGCTTTCAAAAGATGCTTCTGGGGGTTGCAGCAGGAGCTCTGTCAGGCTCTGGCTTGAAAAGGAGGGGGGGAGGGAAGAAACCTTTGCTTTGAGGTACGGGACTTAAGGGAGGGTGGCATCTAAGCTTTTGGCTTTCTTCCCTCTTGGCAGCTTGCAAGCTTTCCCCCAAAGCCCCCTTTCCTAGGGCAAAGGGCTTCCCCAACACGGAACACAACTCTCTCCAGCTTTGGCATTTGGTTCCGATAAGGGGGATCGAAACCTGGCAAGCGACTCTTACCCAGGACCCCTTCCCCAGTGGTGAAATTTCGCAGCTTCTGGTAAGCAGCCTCTGAATGGCATTCCTGGGGTTGGGATGGATGACCTTTGGCGGTCCCTTCCAAATCGACAATTTTCTCATTCCATTTCCTCCACCCTTGCAGAGCAAGCCATGGAGTTCGAGGTTTCAGGATCCGGCCACGTGCTGCCGTCGCGCCCTGCGGCGCCCTGCAAGGCCACGTTTAACGGGGAGAGGAAGGTGCCCGTCCCAGAGGCGGCGTCTTCGTGGTCTGCGGCGCCTGCCATGGAAGCCACAGACGCGCCGCTTCCTTCTCACGGCGCCCGGCTTCAGGGCCTGGAGAGGAGGATGGTGGCTGCGGAGCAGAAGTGCGAGAGGGTGGTGGCGGAGATGGGGCAGGAGCTGGAGAGCAAGCTGTCTGCGCTCGGGACCCTGATCCGGGAGAACAGCCTACTCCAGAGGAGGCTGGACAACTTGGAGAACCTGCTGAAGAACCGCAACTTCTGGATCCTGAGGCTTCCTCCGGGCGTTAAAGGAGAAATCCCTCAGGTAACATTGCCCCGGCAGGCTTAATTTGCACTACAAGAATATATTTGTTTGAACGCTCCTTCCTTGGAGGTTTTTACACAGGGACTCTTTCGCTGCGATTTCTTCTTCTTCATTACGTTTGCATCCCACTTTTCCTCCACGGAGTTCAAGGCGGCTTACGTGACAATCCCCACGTTATCCTCACAACAGCCCTGTGAGGTAGGCTGGGCCTAGAGATTCCAAAATAAACGTCAAGAAGAACTTTCTGACGGGAAGAGGAATGGGCTGCATCGGGAGGTTTATTTTTATTTATTTTTGGACAAAGTAATGCGGTAATCATAAATAAATAAGAATAAAAATGTGCGCCCCACCACCGAGACCATTCCATTGTAACTATCCAACCTCCCAAAATTTCAACACCTCTTGCGATGGTTCAACCCATTTCTGTTTTAACAGTACAAATTCTACAAACACCCTCCATATCTCCTCAAAATCATTTCTCCTGCATAGTCCTCATCTTACCTTAAGAGCACATGTTAATTTATCATTAATAGCTATACCCCACACTTCTTTATACCATTCTTTCAATTTATATTCTGCTTGCCCCTTCCACTTCCTAGCTATCATAGCTCGTGCAGCTGTCAATAAATTTGTGAGCAAGTCCTTCACAGCCTGTGAACCTTCCGCCCCATCGTAAATTGGACTTTCGGTCAGCTTTAACCCAGTGATTTCTGTTTTCTCCTTTAACACCCTTTGCCAGAAAAATTGTACACCCCCACCACATGTGAACATAATTCCCAGTTTCCTGGCACCCCCTCCAACATAACGTAAGGTTTTTAAAGCAGAGGTTGGATGGTCATCTGTCAGGATTTCTTTAGCTGTGATTCCTGCCTTGCAGGGGGTTGGACTAGATGACCCCTGGAGTCCCTCCTTGATCTCCTTCCACCTGCAGGTGAAGGCAGCTTTATTCCGACAGGCCTTTGGGAACGGTCTGCTTTGGAAGAAAAGGGCTTTCATAGTGCCGTGCCTTACAGGGAGAAATGTAAAGTACTACACTTGGGCAAAAAAAAAATGAAAGGCACAAATACAGGATGGGTGACACCTGGCTTGAGAGCAGTACATGTGAAAAGGATCTAGGAGTCTTGGTAGACCACAAACTTGACATGAGTCAACAGTGTGATGCAGCAGCTCAAAAAGCCAATGCAATTCTGGGCTGCATCAATAGGAGTATAGCATCTAGATCAAGGGAAGTAATAGTACCACTGTATTCCGCTCTGGTCAGACCTCACCTGGAATACTGTGTCCAGTTCTGGGCACCACAGTTCAAGAAGGATACTGACAAGCTGGAACGTGTCCAGAGGAGGGCAACCAAAATGGTCAAAGTTCTGGAAACGATGCCTTATGAGGAACGGCTTAGGGAGCTGGGTATGTTTAGCCTGGAGAAGAGAAGGTTAAGGGGGGATATGATAGCCATGTTCAAATATATAAAAGGATGTCATATAGAGGAGGGAGAAAGGTTGTTTTCTGCTGCTCCTGAGAAGCGGACACGGAGCAATGGATTCAAACTACAAGAAAGAAGATTCCACCTAAACATTAGGAAGAACTTCCTGACAGTAAGAGCTGTTTGACAGTGGAATTTGCTGCCAAGAAGTGTGGTGGAGTCTCCTTCTTTGGAGGTCTTTAAGCAGAGGCTTGACAGCCACCTGTCAGGAATGCTTTGATGGTGTTTCCTGCTTGGCAGGGGGTTGGACTGGATGGCCCTTGGGGTCTCTTCCAACTCTAGGATTCTATGATTCACCATCTGTATTGTTATGGATTTTCAATAATAATAATAATAATAATAATAATAATAATAATAATAATAATAATTTATTATTTCTACCCCGCCCATCTGGCCGGGTCTCCCCAGCCACTCTGGGCAGCTTCCAGTAAACATTAAAATACATCAACACATCACAGATTAAACATTCAGTATCAAACATTCTATCGGAGTTTCATTTACTTTTTTAACAACGATCCCTTCTTTGTTTTTAGCTTTTGGTATTCTAGCTTTGTTGTTTGAAATGGTGCAGAGTCCTGACCTGTCATGCACTGGCTGGGCGCGGGGAACCCCCCAAGGGAACCCCTAGAGGACGAAGACTCAGAGCCAGTGGTCAGAAGGAAAAGAGGGAGCAGACTGGGAGGAGGAGGAGGAAGTGTTGGGAGTTTGGTGAGGGTTGGTGAGCAGGAAGAGACTGTGGCTGTGGCAGTCCAAACTCGGAAGCTGTGTGTCGGCAGCCTGTGGAAGAAGACAGGGAGTCTCCCCCTCCTGCTGCCACCAGCTTGCCTCTCTCCTGTCTCCCAGAACCAGAAGAGGTGTGAAGAGGGTGGAGCAAAGAGCGCCAAGACAACTGAGCCTTAGGCTGCTGGGGAAGGAACCGGGCAAGGAGCCTTAGAGAGCGCTGGGAAGTCCTTGCAGCCACTTCCTTGGGGCAAGACCTCTTGGGAAGAGTTGCTGAGACCCCCTAGGCCTGAGCCGCGGTTTGTTTTCTTGAATGAAGAGCTATTTGAGGGTGGGAGAGAACAGTTCACTGAGCATCAAAAGTAGGTGGAGGGGGAAAGATCTCTGGGCGCGACGGATGGACGCTCTGACGTTTGGGACGCTTTCCACCCCAGGTGCCGGTGACCTTCGGCGACATCTCCGTCCATTTTGACGCTCAGGAGTGGGCCAACCTGGACGAGGGGCAGAAGGAGCTGTACAAAGGGGTCATGCGGAGCAACTACGAGATGCTGGTGTCGCTGGGTAAGAGCTTCAACACCCAGGCATCACAATGTCTGGCGGACGGTGCCTCTCTTTCCCTCTTAAATTTTCCAAGCGATTTACAGCGTTCCATTCCGTGCAATTGCTTTATTGCTGCCTGTTGCTTGTAAGCCGCTTTGAAGGCCATTCTGTTTTTAAATTATTATTTATCAAATTTGTGTACCGCCCTTCGTCCGAAGGTCTCGGTTCACGGTGTGAACGGAACTGCAAAGTGCACAGCAAGAACAAGAACAAAGCAAACTGACATTTAAAAGGAAGTAGATGTTTGAATTAAAAGTGGTGTAGGAAATCCAGAAAATAGGAATAGGCATCCCAGAAAATAGGAAAAATATATTTCTATATGCATGTGCTGCAGCGAGATTATTGATTGCGGTGGAAGGAAGAAAGGTGGAAGGAAGAAAGCATACCAACCATCCAAGAATGGCAAATCAAATTAGTGGAATTTATGAACCTGGCTTGAATGACGGCGGCAATCAGAAATATATCAAAACAAAGAATTAAAGAGGAGTGGAAGTATGTAGAAGAGTATTTAAAGAAAGAGGGTATAAAAACAGAATTAGTGAATTGCTTGGAATGAAATGAATGTGGGGATGAAAATAATAAAATAAGGAAATTAGAGAATGGGAAAATATATAGTTATGGACAGGATTTAAAAAGGATAAAAGATAAGATGGGTAATAGACCGACAAGGCATGTTGGGGAAGTAAGGATAACTTAAAGATGGGAATGTGTAAGGAATAGCAGATGTAAAGAAAATATAAAATGTACGGTACTCAAATGATGAGAAGTCATATTTTAATTGTGAACTGTATATATGGTTGTTGTTTATGTATTTTTTTTGTTTGTCTTTTGTGTTTTTTGTTATGAATGATTGTGATGTTGGATGTTTGGTTTGCCTTTTTATTTTGTATTTTTTAAGAAACTATTAATAAAGATTTTTAAATTTTTTAAAAAATAAATAAATAAAAATAAAAGTGGCGTAGGAATGTAATAAATCGGATCAAGTCAAATCTTTGCTACGCCTGCTTTTGGGCACGCTGCATTCCAGTTCATGTGCATTCTCCCCCCCTTCCTCGTGCCCCCCTGGCATTTCTGCTCATTGTGCAAGCCCCACCACCCTGTTCTGAATGACCCTGACTGCGTCTCCTTTTCCCGTGGCCAGACTATGCCATTTCCAAGCCCAGGATCCTGTCCCAGATTGAGCGAGGGGAGGAGCCCCGTGTGGAGGACCCGGGAGACTCGGAGGCGGAGGAGCTGCCTGTGGATCCAGGTAGGTGGGTGGGGTGGGGGGGATGAGGGATCAAGCCCCTTCTCCCTTAAATGGCCCTCTCCACTTTCCTGGCGGGGATAAAAACACATGAGCAAGACAAAAGAGATACCTAGCTAGGGACATTTCCCAAAGCTGAAGGCCGGAAGTCCTTCTTCACGCAACATATATGTCAGGGTTCTGCATCCCTCCTCCAGTCCAGCGTTAAGCAGTTATCGAGAGCAGCCCCCCCCCCCCGATCTTGAAGACTGACTCATCCAGTTCCCCTTCGGGACAAAGCAGTGGAGAGGGAGGGGCGGTGGAGAGGCTTCAGTCAAGCAGTCAGAGACCTCGTTATGGAAAGGGGGAAAGAAAAAGGAGGAGGACGACAAAGTGCTTCCGCTTTCCCCGATGGGCTTCCTGGCGGGAAAACAGAAGGAAACCAGTCTGGGAATCTGATGATGACGGATGAGCAGGTTTACGACCTGCTCCGCTTGGAAAGCAATTAGTTTAGATTAAAGCCTTCAAAAGCTTGATGGATTGGACTGTTATTTCGCACGACCACATGGGGGATGCAGCCCAGCTCCCCTGACAATATAGTTGAACTGCGGAACTCCCTGCCGCAGGAGGCAGTCATGGCCACCAACTTGGATGGCTTTGAAAGAGGATCAGGCAAATTCACGGACACTAAGCGTATCACCGGCTACTGACCCCATGGCAGCGTTCTGCTTCCTCTGTCCGAGACCAGGAAGGAAAAGAGCAAAGAGCGATGTTGGGCTCAGGTCTTGCTTTGGGCTTCCTGTTGGGGCATCTAGTTGGCCAATGTGATGGCAGGATGTTTGCCTAGATGGGTCTGATCCAGTAAGGAATACTCGTCATATTTTTTTATGTATAGTGGTAATAATAATAATAATAATAATAATAATAATAATAATAATAATAATTTATTATTTGTACCCCGCCCATCTGGCTGGTACCTTGGTTTACGAACTTCATCCGTTCCGGAAGTCCGTTCTTAAACCGAAACCGTTCTTAAACTGAGGCGCGCTTTCCCTCATGAGGCCTCCCGCCGCCGGTGCCCTTCCACCATTCGGCTTCCGTTCTTAGACCAAGGTAAGGTTCGCAAACCGGGACACTACTTCCGGTTTTGCGGAGTTCGTAAGCCGAATAGTTTGTAAACAGGGCTGTTCTTAAACCGAGGTACCACTGTACTGCCGTTAAGGGAATCTCAGAATTGGGACGTGGCACACGAGGAAAAGGGAAAGGTCTGGAGGAGGAAAAAAGCAAGCGCAGACACAAGTTCCAGCCGCTCTGAGTGGCTTGCCCTCCTGACCCTGCAGTGGGTGCCTGTGCAGGGATGCTCTTTGGGGTGGGAGATGTGCTAAGTGAGGAGCAACAGGTCATGGGTGGCCTCCTTTTCCCTGGGCTCAGGATCGCCAATCGCTGCAACGGACGCTTCTTCCTGGGATGGGGAAGAGGTCAAGGAGGAGGCGAGGCCCTTTGACGACCCAGAAGAGAGTCAAGGAATGAACCTTGCCATCGACGCCGACTTGGGTGAGTCCTCTTGACCTCGATCTCACGCCCTGAGCCCCTTATTCGAATGGCTCTGTTGTTCTTTTTTCACGGGTTAGTTCTGTGGGAGATGAGTGGGAATGTGGATGAGGGAATATTGATTAATATTTCCTATCCCAGCTTGTGCTAACAAGCTCCAAACTAGCAGAGTTTCTCATCCCCAATAAAGCGCAGCAAAACGTGGCGTTTAAGTTCCTATGAACTTCTAGAACAAGGCAGATTCCTGGCATATATCCCCTGGTTCCCTCTTAACAGAAAATACACGACACATAAGCTTATAAAAGTATAAAGGTTTTACTCACAAACATCCAAGAATATATAAGTCTCAGAAGGCAGGCTAGCTTAGATTAAATGTATGTACATGTGGAGTCTCTCCTTATGGGAGGAGACTCCATGTGGCCTCTCTCGGCTGGAAGCCAAGAGAGCATCTTCACTTGAGATGTTGCTTCTTCGAAGTCCTGGTGGGAAGAGAGGGAGAGTAGCAGCTCACCTGTATCTTTGAATAGCTACAGGTAAGGCCACTCCCACTTCTGGTCACACAAAGGAAGTGATTTCAGTCTTGGCACAGGAAACTCTACCTGGAGGACCAAGTCCCCTTTGTGTACACTCTAGGAATGTTGTGATTGACTGCACCAGTGTTATACATCCACAAACCCCTTCTCAGTCTGAACAACATTTAACAAACATAAAACAACTTTATTCAACCACCCAGAGTCCCAGCTTGACACGCAGGTTCTGGAAACTCTCTCGTGGCAAGGGTTTCGTGAGAATGTCCGCAGTCATCTCCTGAGTATTACAGTAGGACATTTCTACTAGTCCATCTTGGATCATCTGGCGAATGAAGTGATACCTGACCCCAATGTGTTTTGAACGTGCAAGGAACTTTTCGGTTTGCGCTAGCTGCAGGCAGCCTTGATTGTCCTCCATCAAGCTGACAGGTCCTTTTCTCGGCAAACCAAAGTCTGTCAGGAGTTGATCCAGCCAGATGATCTCTCTGCATGCTTCCGAAGCTGAAATATATTCACTCTCTGTGGACGATAAGGCTACACATTTCTGTTTATAACTGCCCCAAATGATAGGTGCATTTCCAAACATAAAAACATAACCACTTGTGGATTTGTAATCCGCCTTATCCCCAGCCCAATCTGCATCACTGTACCCAACCACTTAGGGTCCCTTACAGCTGGCAATCTTAATTTACAATTCATTGTACCCTTGAGGTAACGCACCACCCTCTTGACCCCACCCAAGTCATGTTCAGTGGGAGAACTCACTTTTCTGCTTAGGATCCCCACTGCACTTGCTATGTCAGGTCTGCTGGTAGTAACCAAATACAAAAGTTTACCAATCGCTGACCTGTATTCGCTGTTGTCTGGCAGCAGCTTCGAATCTTGCTGATTCTTTAGAAAATCTGTGGCCATGGGTGTCGCGACAGGGTGTGCACCTTGCATCTGCATGCTTTCTATCAGTTCTATTATCTTCTGCTTCTGGCTGAGAAGAAATGAGCCGTCTTCTTCTCTCTCAATTTGAATTCCCAAGTAATACTGGATAAGTCCCAATTCCTTTACTTCCACCTCTTTGTTGAGATGTCTGACTATGTCTTTATAGTCTCTGTCATTGGACGTTGATATTAATAAATCATCGACAAAAGCCAGAATGTAAGAGAATTGTCCATTTCTGTTCTTAGTGTACAGGCACTTGTCAGCTGTTGACTGCTTGTACCCAAGCTGAACCAGCATTTCATGTAATTTCTGGTTCCATGCTCTTGCAGCTTGTTTCAAACCGTAAATTCCTTTCTGAAGTTTACATACAAGATGTGCCTCATTTTGCTTGATAAAGCCTTTGGGCTGCTTCATATAAATCTGTTCAGAAATCGTCCCATGAAGAAAAGCTGTTGCTATGTCGACATGACGGACTGATAGGCCTTTAGATGCTGCAATACTTAGAAGTAATCTAACACTGCTGTATCGCACTGTAGGCGCAAATACTTGATCATAGTCTTCGCCATACTGTTGTGAAAATCCTTGTGCTACAAGCCTAGCTTTGTAGCGTTGCACCTCCCCTTCTGACCCCTTCTTAAGCTTGAACACCCACTTGGACCCAATTGCCTTCTTACCAGGAGGTAGCTCTGTCAGGGTCCAGGTCTTGTTGCGATGCAGTGCATCCATCTCTTCCTGCGCGGCTTGCTTCCAGAGACTGGCCTCAGCAGCTGGCAACCGTTGAACCTGTTCCCACGTGGAAGGTTCCTGTGGTGGCGCCGACCCTGCAAAGTAGGACAGTCGTAGTGGTGGAACGCCTCTGTTGGACCTGGAGGAACGTCTGACCTCTGGCTCTTGTTGAACCGCATCAGCTTCCTCATCTCCTTCCAATGGCGGCATCCCTGCATACGGGTCCTCTTCGTCTCTGGAGCCTTCTGACATCTGGTCCTCCGCGTCTTCTGGGGTGTCATCTGTAGGGGGTGCTACAACACTAGGAGGTACAATACTAGGAGGTGGATTAGTTTCTGGTATGGCTTCAAAAGGAAAACTTACAAACTCCTCTGTTGGTGGCTCATTGGAACAGTCAATTGCTGTGTTCCTTGTGTCAGCCTTTTCATACTCCTCAAAATGAATCACGTGATGTGAACTTGTTTTCCCTGTTTGTAAGTCCACAACTCTGTAGCCTTTTCCTCCAGAAGCGTATCCAACTAGGATACCAGGCTTTGCTCTGGAGTCAAGTTTGTGTCTGTGCTCCTTGGGCACGTGGTAATAGCACAAACTTCCAAATACACGTATGTGTGACAAATTTGGGACTCTTCCATGCCAAAGTTCAAATGGCGTGCGCTCTGTGCCTTTTGTTGGCAGCCTATTCTGTATATAAATCACAGTATTTGCTGCCTCACCCCAAAGTTTCTTCGACAAGTTGGATCCTTTTAGCATACACCTTGTCATCTCTAGGATGGACCTAAATTTCCTCTCAGCAATAGAGTTTTGTTGTGAGGTGTGTAGCTTACTGTGGTCACATGTGCTATGCCTTCCTGAGCCATGAAGGCTTCCATTTCACGTGAGCAAAACTCCCCACCATTATCGGACATTAGGGTGGTGGGTGCTCGATGGAATTTGTTCTTGACCATGCTTACGTATTGCTTGAACAATTCCACTGTTTCACTCTTCTCTTTGAGAAGGTATCCCACACAAAACCTTGAATAATCATCCAAAAATATCAAAATATACTTATTTCCTCCTAAGGAAGGTATATTCATAGGTCCAGCTAAATCAGTGTACACAATGTCCAGAACTTTTGTGCTTCTCTTTTCTGCACAACGTGGGAAAGAAGGTTCGACTCCTTTTTCACTTACACAAGTTATACACTTTGGTGTGGGTGTGTTACTTTTGTTTACCTGTAGACCTCTCACAAGATCTCCATTCTGCAGTTCCTGGATGACTCTGATATCCCGGTGACCCAGTCTTCGATGCCAGAGCTCCAGATCTGCTTCATGCTTCTGCTTGGATTGGGCGACTTGTGCTGATTGGTTTTCTGAAACGTTAATCTCATAAACACCATTGATTAGTTTCCCTTGAGCATAAACCTCATCATTTTTCGTTACATTGCATTCTCCATTGGCAAATGTAACCTTGAAACCTTTCTTGTCTAAAGCAGACACACTAAGCAAGTTACAATTCAATTCTGGGACATATTGAACATTAGGCACAGTTGTTTCAAGAGATTCATTGTTCACCTTGAATTTCAAACGCATTGAACCTGCACCTTGTGATTTTAGAACATTTCCATCAGCAATCTGGATTTCAGTCCATTCACTATCATTAATTTCTCTGAAATATTCTCTTTTATGCGCAAAATGGCTTGTAGCTCCCGAATCTAAAATAAATTGGTCACTTTTCCTTTCATTTCTTTGCACATTTAAACTCTTTTCTTGCAGTAGAAATGTACGCTCGTGACCCCCCTTCTTTTCACCTTTTGGTTGAAAGGGGCGGGACTTATTCTTGGGCTTCTGGCAACTCCTTGCAATGTGCCCTTTTAAATTGCAGTTATGGCATATTAATTCTTTGGACACTTCCTTAGACTTGGGAAATTGTTTAGAAACATAACTTGTGTCCATTTTCCTTGGATTCCTTTGCGGAGAATCAAGGTAATCTCTGCATTCCTCTCTTAAGTGATTTGCTAGTTCATTAAAAGTCAAATCTCTTGTGTGATCCATTATACTCTTAAATGAAGTAAACTCTTGTCCCAATGATGCCAGCATAAAAGTCACTTTGGTTGCATCATCAAAAGCTCTGGGAGTTAGGGCAATCCTTTGAACAATTTCATTAAAGTCCTTAAAATGCCCTGTAAATTGTTCTCTAGAATTCATCTTTAACTTCAGCAGTTTATCCAACAAATGTCTATAAGAGTTATCTGATGATTGTGCATAAACCCTCTCAATATCCTTTAGAATCTGAGATGCATCACTTTCATAGTCAATCAGAGATAAATGCTCATCTTTCAAACTGCTCAAAATTATGTGTTTAGCTTCTGCATCTTGCCTTTCCCAATCTGCTTTCTTGGTTAAATCAGCAAAATCAGGTTTGGGATCTTTCACCGCTTTAAGCACTTGTTTTGCACCAAGATGCACTAAAAGGCGCTGCTTCCATTGCACAAAGTTACGATCATTCAGCAGCATAAAGCTTGATCTTGCTTCACTATCAAAACCTGAGCTTGCCATCTTAATCCTCAAAAATTTAAAAAAATTTAAAAAATTTCAAAAATTCCCAAAAATGGTTAAAATTCAAAAATCAAAACTTAAAAATCTCAAAATGCAAACTAATCTTCACTGCCTCTGAGGTCTGTGAGCTCTGAGGGAGGGGAGGGGTCGCTAATCCCCCTTTCACAGCACAATGGAGAACAAAAGACCATGTGCTTACCAGGAAGTACAAACAGAAAAATTCTACTCTGCCAAAAATCACAATCCAAAGCAATCCTTTAAAAATACACAAAATACGCAGGTCTGGGCCTCAAAACCCTTTTGTGGGAGATGAGTGGGAATGTGGATGAGGGAATATTGATTAATATTTCCTATCCCAGCTTGTGCTAACAAGCTCCAAACTAGCAGAGTTTCTCATCCCCAATAAAGCGCAGCAAAACGTGGCGTTTAAGTTCCTATGAACTTCTAGAACAAGGCAGATTCCTGGCATATATCCCCTGGTTCCCTCTTAACAGAAAATACACGACACATAAGCTTATAAAAGTATAAAGGTTTTACTCACAAACATCCAAGAATATATAAGTCTCAGAAGGCAGGCTAGCTTAGATTAAATGTATGTACATGTGGAGTCTCTCCTTATGGGAGGAGACTCCATGTGGCCTCTCTCGGCTGGAAGCCAAGAGAGCATCTTCACTTGAGATGTTGCTTCTTCGAAGTCCTGGTGGGAAGAGAGGGAGAGTAGCAGCTCACCTGTATCTTTGAATAGCTACAGGTAAGGCCACTCCCACTTCTGGTCACACAAAGGAAGTGATTTCAGTCTTGGCACAGGAAACTCTACCTGGAGGACCAAGTCCCCTTTGTGTACACTCTAGGAATGTTGTGATTGACTGCACCAGTGTTATACATCCCACAAGTTCCACCGCATATTTCAACTAAGGGTGTCGATGTCTTAACGCTGGTGTTTTTTACCTGCGAGGCATCAACACTTTGGAACTCCCTGCCTGTTGATATCAGGCGAGCGCCTTCACTGTACTCCTTCCAGCACCAGCTAAAAACGTTCGAGTTTAGATGAGCCTAACCAGGTGTTTTAAGGGACCCAGGTGGCGCTGTGGGTTAAACCACAGAGCCTAGGGCTTGCTGATCAGAAGGTCGGCGGTTCGAATCCCCGCGATGGGGTGAGCTCCCGTTGCTCGGTCCCAGCTCCTGCCCACCTAGCAGTTCGAAAGCACGTCAAAGTGCAAGTAGATAAATAGGTACCACTCCAGCGGGAAGGTAAACGGTGTTTCTGTGCGCTGCTCTGGTTCGCCAGAAGCGGCTTAGTCATGCTGGTCACATGACCTGGAAGTTGTACGCCGGCTCCCTCGGCCTATGGAGCGAGATGAGCGCCACAACCCCAGAGTCGGTCACGACTGGACCTAATGGTCAGGGGTCCCTTTACCTTTACACCAGATGTTTTAGTAAGGAATTGTGCAGGGATACAGGTGACCATATCTCCCAAGCGATTGATCAATTCTTCCTTCACCAACCTGGTGCCCTCAGATGTGGTTGGACTAGCAACTCCCACCAGAAGTGAGGGGGGGCGTCTTGTGTTCAGATTCTGCTTGTGGGTTTCTCAAAGGCAATTGGTTGGCCACTGTGAGAACAGGATGCTGGACAACATGAGCCATTGGCCTCATCCAGCAGCTTCGTAGCTTCTTAGCAGGGTGGATTTGATTTAAATCATGATTTACTGTATATTCCTGTGTATAAGACTACTTTTTAACCCAGGAAAATCTTCTCAAAAGTGGGGGTTCGTATTATACGCCGGGTCGTATTTCTTATACGGCGAGTATATCCCAAACTCTATATTTTAACTGGAAAAGTTGGGGGTTGTCTTATACGCCCAGTCGTCTTATACCCCAGAATATACGGTAAATCTTAAATCACTAGTCAGTGAGACTTGATTTAAATCTTTTTTTTTTTTTTTTTTTTTTTTTTTACAGAAAGACTCATTCTTGTTGGTATAATCTTCATATCTACAACCAGATGAAGGTTTCGTTTTTGGAATAATAAATTTTCAGAGTAGTTTTTACAGTTATATCAAAAATTACTGATTTGGTTATACTATTAGAAATACATAGACCAATAATTATGAAATTAATAATTAGGAAATTATTGTGGGGGTTCTTAACTGATGTGGTTAAACTTTTTTTTTTTTAAAAAACAAACCCTTAGATTGGGTTTTTAGCATACATGAAGAACTAAAAAAAAATTCCTGCTGTATTGTTTTAATATTTGACTGGAAGCCGCCCAGAGTGGCGGGGGAAACTCGGCCAGATGGGCGGGGTAAAAAATAATAAAATTATTATTATTATTATTATTTTCTGATGAATAGTCTCTGTACTATAATGTAACTTAAATAGAAAACTATCTTTAGAAAGATCTTTCCTCCAAAAGCATTTTATTTTAAAAATCCAATTTGAATTAAAAAAAACAAAACCGATTATTATTATTATTATTATTATTATTATTATTTTTAATCATTGATTTTTATCCACACTGGTTCTTAGCGGCACTTGGGGTCAAAGGCTCCCCAAATGCCATAGCATAAAAAAGGGGGGGCTTAGTTTAGTTTTGATTCCCAGAGAAAAGCATTTGGGGTATAATTTCCTTTTGTTTCCCAAAGAACTCCAGATTGTTCAAGACGAGACGGGGCCGCAGATTAAGGAGGAGCAGGAGGAGGAAATCCGCATCAAGCAAGAGCCTCTGTCTCCGGGGAGCCCCAACAGCGGTGAGTGTTGAGGCCGTTCTCCCGGTTGGTGAGGCTCGTTTGACGACAATGAGAAACCGAGCCTTGAGCGTTGCCGGCCTGGTCCTGTGGAACTCCCTGCCACTAGAGATTCACCAGGCGCCTCCTATGCCCAACTTTTTAAACGCCTACTGTACTCCGCTGGTCCTAGGCAGGCAGTTAAGAACACCTCCTTCCACCACGGTTAACTGGGCTCTGGTCTTACTGTACGGTCTTATTTTTTTGTTGCTGTAAGCTGCTTTGATATATATTTTTACGTTGCGGCGTTATACATATTTTAAAGTGATTTGATAAACAAAAAAGCAGCTCCGTGTGGGATGACATTTGCCCGCAGACTCTGCTGTCGTTGGACTTTTTCTGCATGTCGGCCTTTTCCCGTCGGTAAAATGACGGTTGGATTCTTTGGGGGTGGGGGGCGTAAAAGATTGCTGGGGAATGATGACCAACTTTATAATAATAATAATAATAATAATAATAATAATAATAATAATAATAATAATTTATTATTTGTACCCCAGCCACTCTGGGCGGCTTTCAACAGAACATTAAAATACAGTAATCTATTAAACATTAAAAGCCTCCCTAAACAGGGCTGCCTTCAGATGTCTTCTAAAAGTCTGGTGGTAGTTTTTCTCTTTGACATCTGAAGGGAGGGCGTTCCACAGGGCGGGTGCCACTACCGAGAAGGCCCTCTGCCTGGTTCCCTGTAACTTGGCTTCTCGCAGTGAGGGAACGGCCAGAAGGCCCTCGGCACTGGACCTCAGTGTCCGGGCAGAACGATGGGGGTGGAGACGCTCCTTCAAGTATACTGGACCGAAGCCATTTAGGGCTTTAAAAGTCAGCACCAACACTTTGAATTGTGCTCGGAAAAGTACTGGGAGCCAGTGTAGGTCTTTCAAGACCAGTGTTATGTGGTCTCGGTGGCCACTCCCAGTCACCAGTCTAGCTGCCACATTCTGGATTAGTTGTAGTTTCCGGGTCACCTTCAAAGGTAGCCCCATGTAGAGCGCATTGCAGTAGTCCAAGCGGGAGATAACCAGAGCATGCACCACTCTGGCGAGACAGTCTGCGGGCAGGTAGGGTCTCAGCCTGCGTACCAGATGGAGCTGGTAGACAGCCGCCCTGGACACAGAATTGACCTGCACCTCCATGGACAGCTGTGAGTCCAGAATGACTCCTAGGCTGCGCACCTGGTCCTTCAGGGGCACAGTTACCCCGTTCAGGACCAGGGAGTCCCCCACACCTGCCCGCCTCCTGTCCCCCAAAAACAGTACTTCTGTCTTGTCAGGATTCAACCTCAAAACTTTGGTCTCCTCTCTCATCCACAGGGCCGCTTGTTTCTGCCTGGATTAAACAGGAGGAGGAGGAGGAGGAAGAAGAAGAGGAAGAAGAACAGCCCATCGAGGATCAGCAGGTCTTGGTTCCGGCAGGTGAGGGCTGGCTTGGGAAGAATCATAAAATCATAGAATCCGTTGAGTCGGAAGGGGTTCCGAGGGTCATCTAGTCCAACCCCCTGCAAAGAGGAGGAAGGCCTTTTAGTTTGGGGCATAGAATAGAGCTGTTGGGGAGATGTTGCAGCTACCTAACAGTCTGTAGCATTCTTCAGGCAAACCCACATCCTGCAAGATCTTTACTCAATCTTTCAGTGTGGCGGCACCTAAACTGTGGAACTCCCTGCCTGTTGACGTCAGCCTTCACTATGTGCTCTTTTCAGTACCTGCTAAAAACTTTCTTGCTTAGGAAAGCTTTCCCAGATGTTTAGAAAGTGCCTGCTAGTTTTTTAATCTGTTTTTAGTCTTATCCTTATTTTAACTTTTCAAAAGTAAAAACTTTTTTAATATAAAATTTATTTATTTGGTTTTGCACATAATTTACAGAGAATATATCACAAACAAGTAATAAAAACAAGATTCCAAGGAATCTCCTGGACTTCCATCCTCCCTTTTGTGGGTCCTATTATTAATCCTTTCCTCCCACATCTTTTATGATAATCCAAAATCTTTACCTCTTCCACTCAAAAGTTAAAACTTCAAAGTGGTCTGCAAAAAGAATAAGTCAGTAAGATTATTAGTAAAAACAAATTAAAACATTTGAGGGAGTTCCTGGCTCAATCCACAATCGCAGCTCTCAGCAAGGTGGGGGGAACCCTGGAGAGTTGCTGCCAGTCAGTGTAGGCCATACAGAGCTGCATGGAGCAGCACTCTGACTCCTTTGTTAAATCAGCCCTTGATTTAGAATGAGGACTAGAATCTTTGCTTTATTTTTAGGGGAGCTCGGCAGTGGGGCCTCTGCTTGTCATGTAGGAAGGTTCAGCCCCCAGTGGCCTCTCTGGGTAGGGCTGGGAATGTCTCCTCGTCCCGAAATCCCAGACAGCTGCTGCCTGCCAGTGTAGACATTACTGAGCAGGATGGACCCGAGGATCTAACAGCTTCCTGTGAGCCTCGGGAGACTTTTCCTTGCCCCTGCCCAGCCCCCTTTTCCTAAAGACGGTTTGCTTTTTGCCTCAGCTGGTCGCAGGACGCCGTGCAGGGCTGCAGAGGAGGAGGAGGAAACTGACCAGACGTCAGCCGCCCCACCCGACGCGACGGAGGACCCCGAGCGGAAAGCGCCAGAAGGCAACCTCTTCCAGTGCGAGATGTGTGCCGCGGACGGCTCGCCGCGGACGGCCTCTGCCGACCACCCCTACAGCCGCAAGCGGAAGTTCCAATGCACGGACTGCAACCGGAGCTTTGCGTTCCAGGGCCAGCTCTCGCAGCACCTTCTGACGCACGCGCCTGGCGCCCAGTTCCCGTGCGCCCAGTGCAACCTGTCCTTCTCCAGCCAGAAGTCGCTGGCCGTCCACGAGCGCGTCCACTCGGCCGACTGGGCCCTGCCCTGCTCCGTCTGCAGCAAGGCCGGCCGGCCCGCCTTCGACCAGAACCAGCAGTCTCCCGCGCCCGGCCGGCCCGCCCCCTGCCTGGAGTGCAGCGTCTACTTCACTGACCCGGCCGCCCTGGCCGCCCACCAGCGGATGCACTCGGACGACTGGCCTTTCCGCTGCCCGCAGTGCGACCGGACCTTCGTGCACCAGGGGCTTCTGCTGGAACACCTGGAGAACCACAGCCGCATGCAGAGCCGGCGCTGCCACACCTGCGGGTCATGGCTGTCCTACAAAGGGACCCTGATGCCCAGCGGGGCCCGCCTGTTCCACTGCAAGAGGTGCAACACCGCCGGACGGGTCCCAGGGGACTTGAGGGCCTGAGGCGGGAGGATTCGACCCACCATCATTGAGGGGGGCGGCCCTCAAACAGGCACAGAGAGGATTCTCCTGGCAGACCCTTGGAGCTCAGCAAGGCAGGGATCCCTCTCTTGGGAATAAAAGGGGCGTTCTCCCCAGAGACCCGCACAACTTGGCTTGTGGCTTTGTGCAGGTGGCAGGAAGACAGACCAGTAAACGGAGAGCCAGGCTGGCGGGGAGGGGGGCGGGGAAGCAAGCAGAAAGGGCCGCCCAAGATTTGGCGCGACTTTCCCTGAGCCTGGCAAGCAAGGTGGCAGTGGGCCGACAAAGCTCTTTCCTCGCTGGGTTTCCCTGCCCCGGTTTCCTGTGCTGGGGTTTAAGTTTTCCGCCTCCCGGCAGGGGTGTGACAACAGGGGCAGGGGGCGGGCCGCCCCGGGTTCCACACCAGAGGGGGGTGACACTTTTTTAAAAAAAAAATTTTTTTTTTAATTTCTTTTTTTTTTTAATTTTAACTTCATTGAAAAAAAGAGATAATAGACACACACACACAACCCCCACACCTCACAAAGTGGCACCATCAGAGGGGGGTGGCACTTTTTAATTTTTTTTAATTTTTATCATTTCTTTATTATTATTTTTTATTTTAACTTTATTGAAAAAAAAGAGATAATAGACACACACACACAAAACCCCCACACCTCGCAAAGTGGCACCATCAGAGGGGGCGTGACACTTTTTAATTTTTTTTTAAAAAAATTTTAATTAAAGTGGTGGGGGGGTGACAAAAAAATTCCGCCCCGGGTACCACCTGGGCTTGCTACACCCCTGCCTCCCAGGAGCCTCCAACAGCCTTCGCGAGGCCTCGCAGAGCCCGGGAAGGTGGGGATAGTGACTCGGGTTGTGTGTGTGTCTTCCTGCCTTTGCGTGCAAAGCTCCAGGACGTAATCCCCAGCGCCTAAACTGCAGGCCTGCTGCACCGCTCTCTTTTGAGTCCTCAAGCGGGTCAGAAAGTGGAGCAGTGTTCCTGGGATGGCCAAGGCTCTCGTTACGAAGGAAGGGTCTCTCCCTGGCCCAGCTAGGATTTTGCGGTGTGGCAAAGCTGTGGCGCTCGCCAGCCACACACCATCCGTGGATGCAGTTGGGGAGCGGTGAAGAGGGCCTTGTTCACTTTCCCCCTGTCATCCTCCGTTTCTGCGGCCTCAATAAGCCCCCGTTCCTTTTCCTTTGGCAAACTTTTCTCTTTTCTCCCGGGCTCTGTCCGCCTGAGGGACACGCCAGCCTGAGTTGCAACCTCCCGGGCAGAGCGGTGCCTGCATAGATTTCTGCCTGTCTTGAAGGGGGGCGGCACATGCTGAATGCCCAGGGATCAGCGGGGCTGGGAAGGCAACAGCGCTGAGGCGTGAACCCCTATTGATAGCAGCAGCTCCAGCTTTGCGGAAGGTTTGGCCCTTGGCACAGCTTCCTCTCCCCCGGGGGCCACAGGCACAAATCCCTGCAAAATACCTAAACGAGGAGAAGGCCTTTTCAGTGACTTCTGCAGCGGCCAGCTCTGGGGTCCTCTCCTCAAAGACAGCTGCTGAAGCCCCCTAGAGCGGCACGTTGAATGCCCAGTGGTCTATGGGGTCCAGGCATGAACCCAGTACACTGGGTGGGTGGGTGGGTGTTTGCAGTGCCACTTCCTTCCGCAGCTGGCATGGGAAGGAGACTCGCTTTGCCTCCTCTGTTCCCCCCCAACGAGCCCGTTTCCTCCATGCCTGCTGCCTCTGGGCCACTGAAGGTCCCAGAGCTCCTCATTAGGTGGTTGCCACTTCCCCCTGCCCCACAGAGGTGGATCAGGGCCTTCTTAAAGGGGCAGCCACTCTGACAAAGGTGATCCCCTATGGATCTGTGACGTGTGCCAGCTTTCACCTGCCCGCTTTCCAGTTTTCTGGATCCCTCCGTAGGGCTTCATCCCGCTCTCCCTCCCGGACTTCAGAGGTTCTGGTTCTGCCCTTGCCACAGAACTCTCGCAGTCGCTCTTGCCTTTCCAAAGCAGGGGTTCAAGGAGATGTTTTGCCGCAGTTCGGTTGAAACAGGTTGGCTGCTGAGTTCTTCCTGTAGTCTTGTCGTCCTTGCCTCCCCCCCCCCCCCGTGATCATATTACGGGACGTTCCACCTCTGGAAGATTTCCTTACGCACACGCCTTTTATAAATAGGAACTTGGCTCCCTTCCTTAAGCTCCGTTTGGGGCTGTGGTGTCTTCCCCTGTCCCCTTGGAGTTGTGAATCCTGCTCCTTATGGCATAATTAGTGGGTCTTGGAAGAGGAGAGAATTTGCCACCAGCTGACAGGCTTTCCTGCGGGTTCGTTCCCCCGCAGGTTGACCTGCAGCTCCTATCAGCCCAGTCCCCGTGGCCCGTGGTCAGGACTGACTCTGGGACCATTGCTTTTGCAGCCCTTAAAGCTGCGCCGATGGCTCCTTCCACATTTGAGAAGCGTAAAGTCCATATAGCAAGCCATACCCTCGGTGGGGCTGGGGGCTGGTTGATGTTGGTTGACAGTCCGTTTGGGGACATCTCGACATCTGCTTTGGCGCTAGAAGGTAGCTTCTCTGCCAAATTCTGGGTGGACTTAAAGGCGTTGTTCCCCTATCCCCGGTTTAGGATTAATTCTCCCCCCCCCCCCCGGAATCTCCTGTAACCTCTTTGCTGTGGAGCCGACACACAAATTTAAAACATTGCTGGATTTATGAAAATAAAAATTCAGAAAACAACCTAGTGCGTAACTTTTTCGTTTTGGAGTGCCTTGTTTGAAGGCAGCTCTGTTTAGGGAAGTTGTTAGTGTTTGGTGTTTTATCGTGCTTTTAATATTCTGTTGGGAGCTGCCCAGAGCTGATCACATGCCCTTATTAAAGACCCCTGTTGCTGGGGGAATTTTCCGTTGCCTAGCAACTGTTCAAAGCCATTACAAGTTTATTCTAGAATATTCCAACAGCCCCCCCCCCCCAACTTGAAATGCTGCCTGGTAATTGTATTTTATTTCTTTACTCGGTAAGACCCAATTCTGTAGTCAGCATTTTAAATTTCACAGCGGTCAAAGGCCCAATTTCAGTGGTTCTGGGGAGGGGGAGGGATGGTGTGGGAGGAGGGGCAGGGAGGAGGGGCAATTAGTGACCGTGCCGTGTGCCAGCCCCTCCTCCAACCTGGGGAATTGTGGTTGTCATATCAGCTGACCCTGGATCCGCAACTGCTGCTATTGAATGACAGGTCGGCCCAGAATAATATCTCCCTCATCCATTATCTGGTTATGGATGAGGAGGCTGATCTGGCATGTATCACACAGACCTGGGTGGGTGAACAGGGTGGAGTTGGTCTCACCCAGCTGTGCCCACCTGGGTACTCAGTGCAGCATCAGGCCAGACTTGAGGGTCGGGGAAGGTGAGTTGCTGTGGTCTATAGAGACTCTATCTCCAGGCTCTTGGTCCAGTTGGGGAATCTAGAGTGTGCGTTCCTCGCATTGGGCAATCGGGACAGCTTTGCTTTCCATATATCCTGGTGTGGTCTCTGTTTATTTCCCGACCGGCTTGAGCCTACAAAACGCACTCTTTCCAAAGGTCCAGTCTTCCTTAAAAAGCTGAACCCCTTAACGGGACCCCTTTTTCGTTTATTTCACCGTGTCACAGGAAGAAGGGGCTGTATCCACTTATGACATCACAGGGAGTTGATAGGCTTCAGTTGGTGACATCACAGGGAGTTATAGATGTCGGTTAGTGATGAGTGTCATTGGTTGTGTTCTATGCGAGCAGGAGCCTTCTCCCAAGGTTTACACTGGTCCTTGAACAGCACATTCCCTGTTTGCTGCAAACCTTGGGCAGCTAGCAGCATGGGCAACTCCTGTGTATGTCTGTAAGACAATGAGAAGGCAGAATCCAGAAGTCGCCAGATAGAGAACAGCAAAGTGGATGGATTAGTACTTGACACACCAGCAGGAATTCGGACGTTGGTAGACAATCATCAGGAACCTCCTGGCTTTGCATGAAATGGCTGAAACAGGTACCTTCCTGCTCTTGTGTGGCACTCCAGTTGACCATCTGCTGTGGTGAGGTCTGCAGGGCCTGCTCCCTTACAAGACCTTACAATTGGAAGCCAAAAGTCGGTGGGGTTTGCATTTGGTGCAGTGGCTGACATTGAGCTTTGGAAGCCTGTTGACATTAAGTTGACAGGCCAAAGTGAGAAGGGAAGTTGCGTAGCCACAGCCAGTGGAGCTGCCTAGGTGATAGTGGCTGCCACAAGTCTGAAGCCGGCTGATATTTGTGGATGCAAGCTGGTTGACATTCACCTCTGATGAGGTGAATTTGGCATGGTCCACACCAGGCATCGGCAACCTCCGGCCCATGGGCCGGATGCAGACCATGAAGGCAGTTATTTGCAGGCGTCTGGCCATGCGCAGAAGCGATTTCCGGCATCGTGCTGCGCATGTCTGGCCCACGGACGAGCTCCGTGGGATGGATCCGGCCCATGGCCAGATAACCTTGTCGACGCCTGGTCCATACCAAGGATGAAGTTGCCGGGCAGAAGCCAGTGGAGGTGTCTGGGTGGACGCTGTCAGATGGTAGCCATTCCACTCAGCTGCTTGCCTTTCAGGGACATCTGAAACCGGCGAGGTTTTCCCCGAGACCATCCATGGAAGTCATGAAGAGAACCGCAGGGTTTAAGCCAGCCAGCTTCTGTTTCCTAAAGAAATAAATGCCTTTCTAAATTATTTCTAAATAGGTCTTTCTGAAAACAAATTATATGGGAAATCAAGCTCTCTATGATCATAGGGTGCCCCTCCTTGGTAGCCGTGTCACTGGAAGAAGGTGCTGTATCCACTTGTGACATTACAGGGAGTTGATAGGCGTCAGTTGGTGACATCACAGGAAGTTACAGATGTCGATTAGTGACATCACAGGGAGTTTGTAGCCCATGGCAACAGCTGGGGGCACCTCATTTTTAATTAAAAATAAAAATGACTGCTGAGGTGCCTTCACAACAAAATGTATGAAATTTTTATGAAAGAAATAACAACGGTATTGTCGTGCCTTCCGCACATGTAAAGTTTATAAAGTTTATAGATTGTATGTGTTGTATTGTGCTGGTCAGTGCAGCTCCACCTACTGGCCAAAAAGAATGTTGCAATGAATGGCAGTTGCTGACAGTTGTTGGCAGTTGCTGGCAGGAGGTGAGAGAACCTGAGGGAGTGCTGTGACATGTTCTCCACCTGTGGGATTGCTTCGTTGTTTTACCACTCAATTAATACTTGTCTTTACCCGATTTGTTTTTATCTTGTTTTTGACTGTTAATAAAGCAAAGGATTAAAAGACAGTCTCTTTTTTTATCAAGACAAGAAGGTTTAGCTGTATGTCGAACTACATATGTCACCAGGCACTGTAGTGAGGACATCACAGGTATTGTTAGGAGTCCAGGTTCCTGTCTTGATAACACAGTAAACGTACATAATTAAAAGGAGGAATTATTGCAAAAACAAGCAATTGGCCCTGGATGGCTCTAGCCAAGCCTCCGCCATCCTCACTCAGTTGACCCTTCTAAAGAATTCTTCCGTTTTTGGCAGAATAAACTGAACCTATGACCCTTGCATTTCTTATTTTGTTTCCTGTCAAACACCCTCGCCCGGCGACGACTTTGTGGCTCCTTGGATCCTCTCCAACTTCTTCCTGAGAAGACAGGCTGTCAATCTTCTCCTTCGCGCCTGCCTGGGCCTCTTGAGAGCCGTGTCCGCATTCCAACATGGTCTCTGCTCTAACCTTATCTGCCTGCCTCTCAAGGTCAAGGGGAGGAGGGGAAGTCTGCATCTGCCTTCTGTCCTCTGTCTGAGAGAAATCTGATCCCGCCAGTCTGCTGCCGGCTGCATTCCTAGGCTGGGAGCTGGCGTATTCATGACAGGTATAGTTTTCGCTGGCAGTTTTCCCTCAGTGGAAACTTCTATGGGGCAGAGAAAGACGGCCGACGGCGCTAGCATTTGAATGACGGTGGATGCCACAAGATTGAAACCGATGGATATTTGTGGGTGCAAACTGGTTGGTATTCACTTTTGGAAGCCCATTTGGCAGATGTTGACAGGCCAAAGTGAGGAGGGAAGTTGTCTGATGCAGCCAGTGGAAGTTCCTAGGTGGAAGCCGGTGGAGTTTGCATTTGGATGCCGCGAGGTTGAAGCTGGTGGATATTTGTGGTTGGAAACTGGTTGACATTCATCTTTGGAAGCCCATTTGGCAGATGTTGACAAGCCGCAGCCAGATATTGGATAGTGACATCACAGGGACTCCATAGCCAACGGCAACAGCTGGGGGAGGGGGCGCATCTCATTTTTAATTAAAATTAAAAATTGATTAAATTAATTAAAAAATAAAAATGTCTGCTGAGGTGCCTCAGCAACAAGCTGTATGCAATTTTTATTAAATAAATAGGAACGGAAGAGTTCTCGCCCGCAGTTCAGGGGAAACCTCTGTGGGGCAGAGAAAGAAACAGCGTCCCATAGCCAGCCACGCCCTCAGGGGGGCCGCCCGGGGCCTCTCGGCACTTCAACTCCCATCATCCCCTCTACGGCGAGGCCGGTGGCAGGGCATGACGGGACTTGTAGTATGGGTTTCCCGCCCAAAAAAACCGCCATCCGGAGACTGAGAAGAGAGGGGCGAGAAGAGGCCGTTCGCTCCTCCCGCCTGCTGGCGACGCTGCGCTGAGGGGAAGCGGAAGCTGCCGCCTGCCGGTCTCGCGATGCGTGGCCGGCGCGCACTCCGTCTCCTCGGCTTCCCGCTGGGTAGGCGCTGTGGCTGCAGTGCGCGTGCGCAGTTCGGCCTCCGCCGCTTCCCCACCTCCGCTGACTCCGAGCGCCGCTCGCCTTGTCCGTCTCTCTTCGGAGCCATGGCTGGGGGGGCGCCTGTCCAGGTGAGGCTCGGTGGGGGGCGGCGGGAGGAGCGACACACCGGACGCGAGGCCTTGTGGGAAGCGAGGGGCAGGAGGAAGACTCAACCTCCCCTCCCCGAATCTCCTTGTTTTACCTCAGAAATCTCAGAGCGGGGGGTGGGAAGGGTCGCCCTTCCCGCTTTGTTCATCTCCACCCCCAAAAAAAGTCCCTCAAGGCCTCCCCTCGGGCCCGTAACCTCCCTTCTCGCCTCAGGGAAACGAGGGAAGCCCCCGTGGAAGCGAGGGAGGACCCTCCCCGTTTGTTTATTGAATTTATATAGCGCCCTATATCCGGAGGTCTCTTTTTTTATAAATAATTTTTATTGAATTTTCCATTTTTATCTTTTTTTAACAACAACAAATTATTATTATTAATACCACTCTGGGCAGCTTCCAACAAAAAATTAAAAATAAATTAAAACATCAGTCATTAAAAACTTTCCTAAACCGGGCTGCCTTCAGATGTCTTTTAAACGTCAGAATATCAAAAATATAAAATATAAAACCACAAAATATATAATCAAAATATGAACAATAACACCCCACCCCATGCACACGAAAGCTCATACCAAGGTATCTGAAGAAGTGTGTATGCACATGAAAGCTCATACCAAGAACAAACTTAGTTGGTCTCTAAGGTGCTACTGGAAGGAATCATTTTAAAAGGGCATTTCAATGTCTATAGTCAGTGAGCTCTCCACGCCCACAAGCGGAGGAGGCGAAGGTCCTGCTCTCTCAGTCGGGGAGGGGGGACAACTTCAGAATTCCTTAATAGTCCCAGATTCTGGAAAAGGAAAGGAAAATCACAGGTCTAGGATGCTATTTGTTTGCTTGTTTTGATGAGGTGGGGTGGGTAGCACCAAACCCTCCATATGTCCCTGTTTTCCAGGGCCAGTCCCTGGCATTCCTGTTATCAAATGTTGGAGGGTATGGGGTAGGCGTCATGTGGCAGGATAAATTATTCCCTCCACCCCCCAATATTTATATGCCACCTGGTCGCAAAATTCCATCTGGGTGGTTCACAAGGTAAAAAGCACATCCCTGCTGCCGGTTGCACTCACCAGGTGATTCCCCTGGCGCTGATGGGCAGCAAATGGATCAGATACAGATGTTGGCCAGGGAGGAACTTTCCTGTAGGGGTCCTGGAAGCAATTGACTTGGAACCCTGTCTAAATACACTATTTTTGATATTTCAATGAATCTCTCAAAATGCAAGCCAGCTTGTTAAAATTTGCATGTCCTGAATGAAAAAAGTGTATTGTTCTAATGCTATGGGAAGCACTCTGAGATGAGCAAGTATTTCTTAATGGGTGATGCAATTTGAACTGATCAAGGGCAGAAGCACTTGCTCCGCTGACTTGCTCCTGTATGAGCTGATGCACAGACAAAGAATACAGGGAGATGCCTTATACTGAGTCAGATCATATGTCCATCTAGCTCAGTGACTGGCATTGGCTCTCCCAAGATTTCAGACAGGTTTCTCCTCTAGCCTTAACTGGAGATGCCAGGGATCTTTTGCATCCGAAACAGATTCTCTGCCACTGAGCTATGGCCCTTCCCCAGCACTCCTTTAACTCCCCCTCCCCACATCCAATAAGAACCATGAAAAAAAGACTCTGACAGAGTTCCTTTCTTGCATTGCTTCACTTGCTGCTGATCACCACATAAAGAAGTGAGGACAAAGACAAATGCAGTTAAAGGTCACGAAGGGAGAAGCTTCTCTTGTGACTCATGCAGTAGCGACGATGATTAAATTGCATTTTGTCTCTTGTCTCATATTGGCTAAAGTCCATAATAAAGGTGGGGGCAGAGCAGTGGCCCAGCTTGATTCCTCCTCAGGCTGCCAGTTGTATGTATCGATACCCAACCATTCACTGGGTTTGTTCAGTACTTGCAAAATTACCACTTAAATGGCAGTATTTTTGCACCCATTTTGCTGCTGCCTGACCAAAAATGTTGCTGCCTCTGACATTTCAGAAGGAAAGAATGGGGTAGGAGGTGGGAAGGATTTTTCTGAATGCAGCAGATGTCATCTGAAATGCTGACTTTGGGTTTCTGTCTCCACAAAGCAGGCTATGGAGTGTGATGCGGAGCCAAGGTCTCTCTTGCCTTTCCAGTCCCTTGTGAACCTCAAGCAGGCCACTACACGGGAGATGCAGGTGCAAACATCAGAGGCTTCCATGTGGGCGGCGGTGGCTGCCATCCAGGCCATCGACAAAACGGTTGACAACCACACCATGCGCTTGCTGCGCTTGGAGGGCAGGATGGGGTCAGCAGAGAAGAAGCTGGGGGCCTGCCAAAAGACCTCAACAGAAATGGAGAACCAGCTAGAGAGCAAGTGGGCTGCGCTGGGGACCTTAACTGAGGAGTACAGGCAGCTCCAGAGGAGACTGGAGAATGTGGAGAATCTGCTGAAGAATCGGAACTTCTGGATCCTGAGATTCCCCCCCGGTGTGAAGGGAGAAACGCCCAAGGTTAGGAGTATTATTGATATCATTTATTAAATTTGTATGCCGCCCTTCATCCATTGCTCTCAGGGCAGTTCATAACATAAAATGGCAATATCAAAAACACAAAATGCAATCAGCCAAAGGCTTGGTTGGCACCTGAAGGTGTATAATGAAGGCTTTGATGCAAATACAGAACATTCTGCTACCAGAGCTAGCAAACATTATTCATGTTTACTGCATGGAATTATGCAACTTACTCAAGTGCTATAGATGCAAACAATATTATTTGGGCTGCCAGGAAGAACTTGGAGCCATGAAAAATAATTTAAAACCCAACTATGAAACCTCCCTGTAGTCATTTGAAGTCTATCCAGAATTTTCCTCCATGGCTCATTTCAGACTTTTAGCAGATGACTTCCTCACCATTTTTTCCAGCCATGAGAACTAGAAACGCAATGAAAGCATTGGTTTTCAAGAGATCAGTAAGCATGCTTTTTTTTTGTACTGTATGCATGGCTCTGTGATTCACAGTGCACTATTAATGCCCCCAAAATTCTTTCTGGCTGGCTCCTTGGGCTTTCTGTGGGAGTGCTAGAGGTTCTTCCTTTTCCTTGGATCACAGCACCAAACAGAAAGTTGCTATCCCAGTGTTCCCCACATCTGTATTCCTGAATAATAGACATGCTTTGCAGATGTTTTAGCTCTCCTTGGCAGTTCACACTTTACTGTGGGGCTGCAGGATGCTGAGAACTTTTGGAAAGAAATTTATTTTATCTCAGTGGCCAAAATGTGTAGCCTTGAAAACAGGGTGCTTTTGTCTGCTTCAGACAAAACAATAGTCCTGTTAGCACATAAAACTAAGCTCAGTGTGAACAAGTAAGTGTGCTGGTTCACAGAAAGAAAACTGGCTGCTTCATTCCTCTATGTTTTGGCTTCATGTTACATCCAAACCTGGGCTTGTGGTTTATCACCCACAGACAGATCACAAGTGGTAAGCAAAGAACAAACCTTAGCTACAACAAATGAGCTCAAGTTGATATGTAATAACAAGCCAAACCGTGACTTAGTTCCCAGTATCAGGGGAAGTGACTGTGATTTTCACTCTGTGCACTGATACACCTGCTCATTCATGTTTGGCTAAGTGTTATACGTGCACCAAACGACATCCTCTTTTTATGTAGAAAGTTATTCTTCCAACGCCATCTAGTAACATTTATTGCCTACCAGTTAGGCCGACTGGGTTGGGAGTCAAGAGGGTGCTGTGCTTTTATAACTTCTGTTATTCCAGGTTCCAGTGACCTTCGATGACCTCTCAGTCCATTTCAACGAGAAGGAATGGGGAGACCTGGACGAGTTGCAGAAAGAGTTGTACAAGACAGTCATGAAAAGCAACTACGAGATGCTGGTCTCGCTGGGTGAGATTTAAGAAACCCTGAGTTGATATATAATGGGATGTAGGCTCAAAGTTCTTACTTGTTTGGGTGATCATTATCAGTATATTGAGAGCCAATGTGGTTTAGTGAATAAGAGGGGCCTCTCCTCTTTGATGATCTGCAACGTGTGTGTATTAAAGAAGAAACAAAATAAGGGCATTTGTTGTCATGGAAGAGTGTGTTCAAGCCCCTGCTCAGGCAGAGAACCTGCCACTGGACCCCTTTTTTAGTTTCTGAGCCATTACCATGGGTTCATAGCTCCAAAGAGAGTTTTATAAGCCATGCTGTCCAACCCTTTGCTTGGTTCAGGAAATCCACAGCTGGGGCAAATCAGCTGGGGAGAGCCTGGAAGTGGCAGAACAACTGGGCTCCATGGCATCGTCACAGCAGCGTGGCACTGGTATCCAACATATCCTAGGCCAGCTCAGCTTCTCCCACCCCTGGGATGCCCAGTTTTTGGTGGGTCACATGCACTCTTGGCAAATGAAGCAAGGACTTCTGTACAGGAGGAAGCCAGTGGAGTCATTGGTGGGGAGTGGGGGACGGAGACATCTGCCCCATCCAACACTCCCCTCCCTTCCCCCAGCATGGCAGATAAGGGATTTGGATTGCAGCGAAGCCTATTAGAAAGTCAGATTCTGTAGCTTCCTTCCCCAACCTGCTATCCTTCTTATCCTTTCGGACTGGAATTCCTATCGTCTCCAGCCAGCATGGCCAGTAGTCAAGGATAATGGGAATTGTAGTCCCAGACATCTGCCAGTCACCAAGTGGGGATGGATAACTCATGGGCAGCAGCCATGTTTTGACTAGTTTTGCACCTTGAAACACGGTTGCAGCTTAGCAGTAGACTGCACACTTTGCATTTTAGTGGGGCTCCAGTTCATCTTACGGATATTTTTTAATGGATCTCTGGTAGCAGAACTGTGAAAGGTTTCTTCTGCCTGAAACCTTGGACAACTGCTGCTTGTCAGAATAGAATGATACTGGACTAGATATACTGGTGGTCTGACTCATAACACAGGTCTTTCTGTTTATTTGCAAGCCTTCGCAATTGTCTGAGCCTTTTGTTAATGAATGGCATATAATGACCTCTTTTTCCATTCATCGATTGAACAGACTATGCTGTCGCCAAGCCAGAGATCCTGACTCGGATTGAGCAGGGAGAAGAGTTGTGTGAGAAAGGAGTTGGAGATTCAGAAGGCAGGGGTGTCCCTGAACAACTTGACGCAGGTGCGTAAGCAGGCCTCTGAAACACAGAGCAGAGAGTCCTTTTGCTGCCTCATCGTAACAGAGATGTTATCTTGCAATTTCTTTTGTCCTTTGCCACTGACTGTGTTGGCAGCATTTGGATATGACTTGCAAGTGAAGCCTGTAGACCAATGTGGGTGAGATCCAGCTCCTCAGCCCCACTCCTTTGCCTCAAAGGATATTGGTGGGAGCTTTTCCCCTGGTATGACACCAGGAAAGAAGAAAGTTGATGGCAGGAAATGCTGCCTGAATAATCCTTGTTGTGTATGGACATTGTGTAATTCCTGTTCTTTTACTGGATTTGAGTGTGGTTTTATTCTGAGAATATAAAGTGCCTCTTTTTTGTTATGAAGTGGAATATAACTAATCTAAATGAATAAATAAATAAATAAATGCATGGGAACATTGGGCTGGATGCCCCTCGCTTGCACTTTAGTTGTACTCAAAGTATGGAAATGAATCCACATGTTCAATCCACCTGTTTAAGTTTAAGGTGTTTGTTTACTTAGAGGGCTTGAGGAGCAGAAGTGATATTTGTGTTGCAAAAGACGCACCTTTTCCAGCACGTTGATTGTTTTCTTTTTGCCTCATATGCTTCATGCCTGTAGCGCTTTTGCAACAACCTTCATACTTGGCAAAAACGTGTTTCTTTCCTGTTACAAATACTAATTTTTGTATTGGAAGAAGTGGCCTTGTATGCCCATGTTGTTGTACCGGTATTTTGTCCTCATGCACCTTTTGCAGCAGTGTGTATAATTTCTCCTACCCGTTGTTGGTCCTGGGTGATACCTTTTTAATTGCAGAAAGTTCTTGCATCCAGATTGGAAAGCCATCTGGCAATTTGTACATGCAAGACTGCTTGGAGACCCTGGGCGTTTTCAGAATGTGACATGGGCTGTGTTAGGGTGCAGGGATGGTTAGAAAATGAAGACTTCTTACATGGGAACCTGGTTAGGAAAGTGATTGGAATGTCTTGGATTGTGTAATGAAACACAGAGAGTTTAAGCCTCAAGTTTGTGACCAGCAGGTTGTCGTGTATGCATGGTTTTCAGTGTTCATCAGCTGATGCACAGCAACCTCTTCTCTCTCCCATTCAGACAGCCCCGCTGCTCCAGTCGATGTTTCTTTGTGGCTTAAACAAGAGGTGGAGGAATCCCAGAGTGGGGAGGCTAAGCTTCCTGAGGAGACGAGCAATGGCTGCCACATGGGTGAGTATTTAAATGCATTGTGGTTTCTGCTCAGCTTTTAGGCTCCCAAGCGAGAAAGCAGGCCCTTGACTTGAGGGCTCCCCTCTTCCCAGCAGGCTTTCTTTTATTATAAAGCCAGGATTATGAGAGGCTGCTTACACAATTGGCAGCCTGACATATTCATTTAGTCCTTTGCAGGCAGTTTTGGAGACACAAGGCATATTCTTCGGGTGGGACCATACTTCAAAGGTTTCTCTGCTTCCTCACCTCCACCACAACCCCGTGTCACCTTTGCTGGTTTTAACTGGCTGGTTTTATGGGTTGTGTTGCACTTCACTGTGCCCTTTATCATTGCCCCTTGAAACTCTTTCTTCCAAACCATCCATCCTTTTCTTTGCTCCTTCACCTCCTTCCTCTGACCTCTTTCACACTCTTCCCACTGACCTTCCCTCTCTTGCCACACATGCGCTTCCTCCTCCTGCCTGTGGCTCTGGATGAGTTTTCGCCTTGATGGAGAAGAGCAGCGTTCTGTGACCTCCCCTCTCCTATGCGCAGGTTCTCCCATGGATGTAGTAGAGTCATCCTCGTGGATTAAAGAGGAAGTGGAAGAGGTGCGCTTTGCTCCTGAGGATGGCCAGGAAAGAGATCTCGGCCACAAAGGTAGCCTGGGTGAGTCCTGCCTTCGATCTCCCTTGGAACCAATTATGGTTGTCTTGTTAGGAATGCATTGAAGGCGTAAATCCTCATGAAGACATTGCAAGTGGGTGTAAAGAAGCTGATTTAAATTTGTAGTGACGGCTCTAATATAATTGATGCAGCAAACCTTGAAAGGCTTGCGGTCCTGATTCTTAGACATGCAAATTTTCTATCCCTGGCCATGTACCACCTTTCTTTCGCTTCTACTTTTTGTTTGTTAGCAACGTCCAAAAGCACCTGCCAGACTGTGGTGGGTAACAACAGCAATAAGGGCAACACGTAATGACCAATGAATATATCAGGCACTTCAATAAACAAACTCAATATATATCAAGAAATAAACAAAGTCATTGAAAACATAAAATATAAGTCTCTAAATGAAATGAGATAACAATGTTCATGAGAAGACGTAGTCAGTCAATGTACTGTAGCAATAACGTCCAAGTAGTTCCAGTAGTAATGTGCACAGCAATCCCGGATAATCAAAACTGTTTCGCAGGAGTCTTCTTCAGCACAACAAATAGGTTTGAAGAGAACGCGTACTAGACCATATCATGAAAATATAAATCCTACTGTGGAGTAGTGGTCATAAACTCCACAGTAGGATTTATATTTTCATGATATGGTCTAGTACGCGTTCTCTACGAAACAGTTTTGATTATCCGGGATCGCTGTGCATATTACTACTGGAACTACTTGGACGTTATTGCTACAGTACATTGACTGACTACGTCTTCTCATGAACATTGTTATCTCATTTCATTAAGAGACTTATATTTTATGTTTTCAATGACTTTGTTTATTTCTTGATATATATTGAGTTTGTTTATTGAAGTGCCTGATATATTCATTGGTCATTACGTGTTGCCCTTATTGCTGTTGTTTACTGTTTGCGACACAGGGGTTATTCATTGTGTTACTAGACTGTGGTGGGTGGCAGATTTCCCCCTGCAGTTTGGCTAGTTATTCTCCTACCAAAAGAGATTTCTGCTCTGAACGTTGTGGAAAGAGTAGAACGGGACAGCCTTGGTTGCAAATTTTCTTCTTCCCCGACAGAATATCAAACTGTCACAGTGGACGAAGAGCACATGGCGGGACCCCAGGAAGGCATGTGTGCGCAGGAGCCGTTGTTCCTTGGTGAAGGGCCTAGCACTGGTGAGTAGCAGGACGAAGATGTTTTGGCTCTTGAGAGTGTTGGTCCTTAGATTCCCCCTTGGGTGGGGCTGGAATTCTTGCAGGTAGCAGCAAACCTTCTGGCCCAGCCAGCGTGCTCTGTCTTCCCGCTGTACTAACTGCAGTGTTCTGTCTCGCCACCAAACTTGCACATAGTTTGAAGCAGGAAAGCTGCATTCCTAAGCAAATTAAGGAGGAAGATGTACCAGAGAGCAGGATTGTGATGGGTGGGAGGGCTTCTGGTATGATGAGCCACGGCTTGCAGAGCCTCAGGGCTGGAAGGCGATCAGCCCCTTAAAACAACTCCACATGCTCTCACCTTATGGTAGCTTCTTCCTGCTTAAGGGTACTAGGACTTTGGGTGCCTTCTCACAAAACCATTTCTCATTTTAAAGGTCTGGGTGCTCTTTCTCTCGTGTCTTTAAAATGCACAGCCATGTGGGGAATCAGGGGATCAGGCTTGCAGTCACACACATTTATTGCAGGAGGAAACAGACTGAACTTGTGCTTGATGGAGAGAGACCTCAGTGACTCCTTTAAGATTTAGCGCCCACAAGGTCTGGGGTAGCTCAGCAGCATTTTAGAAGTTAGAAAGTAACTAATGGGGAGAATGAACATCCTTGCACACAGCGGTAGAAAGGATGCTCGTGGGGAAATACAGTTTGTGGGGAGTTAACTTTCATCCTCCTCATAACAGCTGAGTCATTTTAGACTTGCTCTGAAGTTCTGAGTCTTAATTGTAAAAGGTAAAGGGACCCCTGACCATTAGGTCCAGTCGTGTCTGACTCTGGGGTTGCGGCGCTCATCTCGCTTTATTGGCCGAGGGAGCCGGCGTACAGCTTCCGGGTCATGTGGCCAGCATGACAAAGCCGCTTCTGGCGAACCAGAGCAGCGCATGGAAATGCCGTTTACCTTCCCGCTGGAGCGTTACCTATTTATCTACTTGCACTTTGACGTGCTTTCGAACTGCTAGGTGGGCAGGAGCTGGGACTGAGCAACGGGAGCTCACCCCGTCGCAGGGATTCGAACCGCCGACCTTCTGATCAGCAAGCCCTAGGCTCAGTGGTTTAACCCACAGCGCCACCTGGGTCCCTATAGTCTTAATTGTATCTGCTGCATTTCAGAACGTTTTGAGTTGCGACAAATATTTGCTCAGATTAGTTAACAGATTCATGGCAATCTTTCCTTGAGCCCACCTAACCAGGTGTAACCCAAAGCTATTTTCAAGTTGCCACCGCCTGTTCCTGCTCAAGACTAAATTCTGGTGTGTCTGGGTTTTTTTAAAAAAAAAGAACAAAGAAGTATACATAGGAACAGAGGGCTGTCCTGCTTTAAATTTCTAATAGTCCTAATAGATTCCAATTGAATCACACACTTCAAATGCCTCACGGGATCCAAAAATTAGCTGGGAGGAGAAGTTGCCTAACTGGCAAACAGTCACCTGTGCAGTCGATTTGCACAGCAGTCAATGCCAGTTTGGTGTGGTTAGAGTGTTGGACTAAGACCTGGGAGATCTGGCTTCTAGCCCCCTCTCAGCCATGAAGCTCACTTGGCAACCTTGGACCCAGGTACTGCCTCTTAGGCTTACCTACCTCACAGGGTTGTTGTGAGGAAAAATGGGAAGCGGGAGAGGGGAAAACACGCATGTCACATTGAGCTGCTTGGAGGAAAGGTGGAATATAAATAGGGTAACATAAAAATAATAAATATATAAATAAGTCAATCCTTTAAATTAGTTCCAACAAAAACAACTCTATACGGCCAGGATCCAAATAAACAGTGCTCATGCCGGGGAGAGTAAGAGTTTTCCCTGCTAAAGAGAGAAGTCACTAATCAATTTGAAAAGCCGCTTCTCTCTCTTGTGCCCAAGATAGTAAGTGACGCTGCTTTCTTCGCATGCGGATCTTGGGCACACATACTTTTTGCATGCTGGTTTCTGCTAAGTAACTAACTTCAGCTTTGTGTATACTTTGCTAAGAAGTGGAACCTCCTTAGGCCCTTTGCTCTCTTCCCCAGTTGTTGGTTTGGCAGGGATCTGTGGCATTCTCAGAACGGCAGAGGGGATTGGTTGGGACAGGGCCCTTCTAGTCAAAGCGCGAGCAATGAAGCAATGCTTCTCCTAGAGCAGAAGAGGGAATTGCTGTGGAAGGTTGGAGAGCGTGGCTGCTGTGGTGGCATGCTAGCAGATCCCAACACTTCCTGGTCAGGCAAGCTACAGGCAAGGCCAGGATCACCAAGGAAATCTCACACTGCTCATTCAGTCCCTGAGAACCAGAATCCCATTGGACGTAAAGAGTGACAAAGCCCTTCCAGATCTTGCTGAAGCCCCTGGCTGCCAGAGGAACCGAAGTTTTTGCAGCGAGCTAGGCTGAGTTTTGCTTGCAACAAATGGGCCAGAAGCAGACGCCACCTGAAGATGTCTCCCGCGGGAAACGCCACGGTTCAGAATGGTGCATCTTTAGCATTTCCCTCGGAGGGAGACGTAACTGCTGACATTTCAAGAACTTGAAAGAAGCCTAAATGTCACCGCTCTCTGCTGGATGCGTTTGGGAGGCGCTTGGCTCTGGGAAGAGGAAGAATAAGAATAAGAAGAGGAGTTTGGATTTGATATCCCGCTTTCTCACTACCCGAAGGAGTCTCAAAGCGGCTCACATTCTCCTTTCCCTTCCTCCCCCACAACAAACACTCTGTGAGGTGAGTGGGGCTGAGAGACTTCAGAGAAGCGGGACTAGCCCAAGGTCACCCAGCAGCTGCATGTGGAGGAGCGGAGACGCGAACCCGGTTCACCAGATTACGAGTCCACCGCTCTTAACCACTACACCACGCTGGCTCTCACAGGAACTGTGCAAGCAAGTTGTATAATGTGGAGGCTGGCATAAAAATGTGTCTGCTAGGCCAGATGTGGGCTGAAGGTCTTGGAGCATAGAAGTATGATATAGAAGGCCACGCTTCTATCTTCTGTTTTGCGTTGGGAAGCCAAAGTGGGGGCTACCAAGGGAATCCATTGGAAGCAAGAGATCAGTTGTTTGATACCCGTTCCCCCCAAGGAATTTTTCTGCGTTATTGAGCGCCCCAATTTGGTAGCTGTTCAGCACAGCTTTGTGTGTTGGGAGGCTCCACCAAACTGTTGCAGCAGGCAGGAGTCTCTTGGAATGCTGCCTTGAAAGCTGCCTGACGAGAACTGCGTGAAAACTGGAGGAAGGTTCCAGAGAAGAGGCAGCAGCCCAAGACCCAGTGGCTTTCCTAGGTTCCCAGACCCAGCTCAGTTTTCCCAGTGGCTCAAGGCCTGGGAAAGTGCCTCTGCGGACATGACAACCCACAGCCCAGTCATTTATTGCTTGTGGAATTGCAACAGCACAAAATGTGGGGCTACTGCAGAACGGGTGCAGTCATTGCTGTTGCCAGGAGGTGGAGTGGGGGAGGGGACTCCTGCTTTGGCCTGCATCCTAGATCAGTGATGGCTAACCTTGACACTCCAGATGTTTTGGAACTACAACTCCCATCATCCCTAGCTAACAGGACCAGTGGTCAGGGATGATGGGAGTTGTAGTCCCAAAACATCTGGAGTGTCAAGGTTAGCCATCACTGTCCTAGATAATGAAGGGACTAAGGGGAAGGATGCTGACAAAGTCGGCTTCAAATGAATGCCACTGAGGGTTCCTTCTCCTGAAGCGAAAGCACCTTTAGGCTTCAAAAACCAGTTCAAGTTTAATAAAGCCGTTAAATTATTGTTAAATGCCTGAATGCAAGATCTTTCCTTCTAGTTCATTCCCCATGTGTAGTTCTCCCGCTTACGACCCAGGTAATAAATTAAAATAACAATAATAGCAAATAATGGTAAATGTATTGACTTGCTGTGGTGAAAATTCCAGTGCTTATAATAGCACTATTGAGCTACCTTTAAAAAAAAAAAAAAAAAAAAGTTCTTTGGAAGAGGCTCCGTCGTCTCCCAAGGCAGCTTGTTTCATTTCTAAAGTCAGAAGTGTTCTGTTGCTTCTGGGAGTGTCTGCAGGCCATTTGCCTGCTGGATCCATTGGCAGGTACCATCTCCCAGTTGTACTTCATTGCTCCTGCTCTCCAGCTTGTGGTATGTGCTGTGCTCTGGCTAGTGCAGTTTAAATCTGGTGTGGGGCGGAGGTTGATTTGTAGTTCGTTTCCTCTTAGACTGGGTTACACGGCCCTGTAGTAACACCTTCCCTGATCTTACTGGTACATGTTGAACAATTACCAAGGTGCCCGCTGTAATGATTCCCCCCCCCCCAATATATTCCATGGATACCTTTTAGTTTTGCATTTAAGGCTTTAAAATGTGTCATAGTCTAGGTTGGCAATAGAATAAAGCTGTGAACTTTGGATTCTCAAACTTCTCCTCCTTTCCCTTTTATCTCCCCCCCGTCACACTTTTAGAAATAATTGTTGTGTGGGAGCAGGATGATAGCGTTGGGAAAGCATGGGATCAAGGAAGAAGGTGCTATAATACAATGCTGAAAGTTAGGGAAACAGAGCGGGGGGGGGGACTTAATTCTACCTGTGAATGAGGCGGTACAGAGCGGTTCATTTAAGGGAGACATTAGCAGAAAGCTGGGAGTGGGGTTTGCAAATTAGGAAGCGGGGAAGGGCGGGGTGAAATTTAGGTACTGAAGCAGAGGTGGGAAATTTGACAGGGGCTTACAGGGAGAATAGGCCGAATATGGATAGTTTTCCTGCAAGGACAGGGGGGGTCCTGTGTGGGTTTTCACCACCCACTTCTTCACTGCCAGGAAGTTAAAACTCTTAAGAGGTTCATCCATGTTTTCTGGACAACTCCCTCCCAGTTTCACTGCCTTCCACCACTACTGCAAAACATTTTACTGGCAGCTCCTAATTCATGGCAAACAACATTTTATAACAAAAATGTCATTTCCTTTGTTCCTCCGCTCCTCTGCATTTCCGGTCCCTTCGGAGGACCCCCCCCCCTTGTTCCATCGGAGGGAAGGGGGAGGACCCACACATCAGCAAGCAGCACAGGGGACAAGGGAACTTTGCACAGACTCTTTAGGGGTCCTCAGGGACCTAGGCAGCCTGTGAAGAGGGACGTCAGGGAGTGAATATCTTTGACATAATGGGCCATGATAGAGATAACCACACACAGAGAGAGAAAGAGTGAGTTTTTATAAGGCAGTGTCTGCAAGCATTGGAGTGAGAGGTTTCCTTTTTTCATAGTTTGCAGCAGACCCAGGATAATGGTCGCATATTTATTCCCTTCACAAAGTGGTTGCCCCTTCTGCTGTAATGTGATTGTAAAAACATACAGGTTGGAAGAGATCTTGTGGGGAATCTCATGAGTGCATACCTGTTGGGTTTTGGCTACCCATGTGGGTTTTCTGGGACACATTGGTGATGAGGACCCAACAGAAAACCCTGGGTCCCTGTTCACAGATCTGTCCAGGGCAGCCAGCGTTTCCTTGCGGAGAGCAAATTCCTGTGTGACGTTTCCACCTTGAATCTGAGGTTACAAAACTTCAGGCCCCGGTTCTGTGAGACGCTTTAGTTCTGTGAGTTGGGTGGTCCCTTCGGCCGTCTCTGGCACCTGCAGGAAGTTCCCTGTTCCCGGTCCGGAGGGACAAAAAGCATTGTTTGGGGCCACAGAGTAAGAGCTTCCTCTTTGCTCAGGTCCAGCCCCCTTTGTGACTTGGGTTGATGCCGCTGGCGACATGGAGCACGTCCTGCGCGAGCAACACCGAGGGCGTTTTTACGAAATGATGGAGGAGATCCTGTCCACCAAGCGAGAGGACAACAACAGTTACATTAACCGCGAAAGATACAGGACTTTGATCGAAGAAGTCAAGGAGGCGAAGAGGCTCCGCAGCAAAAAGGGCAAGCATTACCGCCGGCTGAGGCGCTTCAACGTCCTTAACATCGGCGAGGAAGAGAAGCTGGTGGTACCCGTCTCCCCTGGGCACACGGAGGTCGTGTACTTTGTCCAGTACGAGGACTTGTTTGACATCCTGCACGCGGCACATCTTGCCATCGGCCACGGAGGTCGGACCAGGATGCTGAAGGAACTCAGTCGTAAGTACAAAAACGTCACTGCCGAGGCTGTAATGACTTACCTGAAGCTTTGCGAGCTGTGCCAGAAAAAGCAAGGCGGTCCCAAGAAGGCCTTTGCCGCAAGGCCCGCGTTTCACAGCGAAAGGGATTCGCGTTGTTCGTTTGATATAATTTACATGTAGCAGGATTGGGATGCAAACTCAGAACAGTACATCAGGATCCCCTGAGTAAACTGTTCAGCCTGGACCGCTAACAACCAGGTAGGCAGACTTATTTTTCACAATCCCCATTCCATGTTTTCTGCACTGCAGAGAGCTTGTATTTCAAATAACTGAGAAATTGGTGCTTGGGGTGGAGCCGTAATCCTTAGCGGGGAGCCACGGACTGTTGAAACACACCAACGGAGACATTTGGAAACAGTATGCTTGGTCAACGGAAGCAAGACGAAGTCTGAAACGGTTTCATTCAAAGCGTGAGGATTTCATTGCATCACGACGGCATGAACAGGATTCCTTGCAGAAGCTGCCTTTGGATGGCTCCAAATGGTCTGGCGTCATCAAACTTGATTTCAGATAATTTAAGGACTTTGAGGTCTGTCAGAACAGGGTGATAGAAATTCAGGCGTGCTGATTTTGGTGCAGGCTGGTATTGCTTCAGCACACGTCCACAAATCGGGGAGGTCACTGAAACAACCGTCAACACAAGGAGACCTATGGAGAGACTCTCAGCTAATGTTAAAATAATAATAATAATAATATTCCAGGCATGCTTCAAGAAAAGTTGTCATGAACACCAGAACCTGTTGAGGATTACTCCAAAAGCAAAAACTCGCAAAGGACTGAGTATTGGGAGAAGAATTGCCATTCTGAGGCTTATCAGGTTCTAACAGGCTTTATTTAAATAAAATATAAACAGATAACAGGTTCTGTTATTTTAAAAACCAGTTAGAGGGTTTCTCTCCCCCCCCCTCATCCAGCAGTATATACATTCTGTTCAATAATTAAATAACAAAAATGGCAATGCTAATTTAAAATTATTCTGTTCTGAGTACTTATCTGCAATGGGGAGTGGTTAGGGAAAACACCTTGACTTAAAAGCGTGGGGAACACAGGCCCTCGTCCTGTAATTCATTTACAATGGCAAGTTTTCAGAACAGAACTTCAGCCAGAGTTTGCTTTACTGAAAGGGCTCCACCAAATATTTGCCTGTTTTGATTTTGGGCTTCCTCCCGTTGCCTTAACCATAACGTTTTATGTGTTTAGCCTGAAGTTAAAATGCCTCTGTACCTCCCTGCATTAGAAACCCACGAGTCCTTTTGTCTAGTAGAGAATCATCAGGGCAGGGCCTGCTTAAAAAAGTTCCTGCTCCTCAGTTTGTGAAACAGACGAGGATGTGAAGTTGGGCTCTCTCAGAAGTGTCCCCTAGGAGTTCTGATGAAACCCTTCAGAACTCAACATCTCCTGGTCTTGAGTCAAGTGCAACTTTCCCGCTAAGTCATTCAAGGATTTTATTTACTTGTATTTATAAACGTTCATATAGTGTGTGCGTTGATTTTGTAAATGAAGTATTTATTTGATTTTTTAAATATATGTATATTTTAATATTAGATCCTGTCTTTTTACCCATTGTTGACTGCTTTGATTTCAAAGAAAGCAAGTTTTTCAATATGCAAGTGAAGCAGGGGGATTTGTGGTGCTGCAGCTAAATTGGCCTGAGCCTCTGCAAGGCTATAACTAAAAATGCTGGTGTTCTCCTGCTTCTAAGAATCCTTGGGGTGGATTCTGTGCTTAGTTCAAAGCCCTTCGAACCTCTCCAGGAACCTTCCAGGCCTGTACTGATGACTGCACAATCTCAAAAAAAGATAATTCTGGGAGGAGGGGCAGTGGCAGGAATCCCAGTGTCACAAGCCTTGACCTCCGTTCTAGTAAATAAATATATTGTCTGCTGATGGTCTTCCCTTGTGCTCTGCTTAAGAAGAGTTGTTTGTATGGTAATAAAAACAAAGAAATCCCAACGCCCCAAACGACAGTGAACATCAGTGCTAAAAATGTTATAGTGTAGTAAAATGGTGTTGTTTGCTATTAAATACCGATTACCTTTGCACCTGCTTGTTTTCTTCACAGTGATGTCAGGTGGAATGTTAAGAGAAAGCCTATTAAATTCTTTTGTTTGAAAAACGGTTTGGCATAATTCATTCCCGAGATAACTTCTCTGGTTAAGGTTTGAAACCAGAAAGGTCTAAGAACATAAATTCCACAGTTCAACAATGTGCTGCATGAAGAAATCACTTCTTTTTGTACGTATAGCTCAGTTGGTAGAGCATGAGACTGTTCATTTCAGGGTTGTGGGTTCGAGTCCCACATTGGGCAAAAAAGAATCCTGCCTTGCAGGGAGTTGGACTAGATGATCCTTCTGGTCCCTTCCAACTCTACCGTTCTGTGATTCTGCGATTGTATACAGGGTTGAAAATGTGCTTCATTTATCTTCTCCGTTGACAGTGACAATTGCACGTTTAAAGGTCATACTAAAAAGTAATGAAGGTTTTTCCACAACTGCTGCCTTTCCCTGGCCTGGCTTGGTAAACGTTAGCACCATTAACGTTTGAGCATTTGGTACTTCCCACAAGCTTAGTGGGATGCGGGTGGCACTGTGGGTTAAACCACAGAGCCTAGGGCTTGCCGATCAGAAGGTCGGCGGTTCGAATCCCCGCAATGGGGTGAGCTCCCGTTGCTTGGTCCCTGCTCCTGCCAACCTAGCAGTTCGAAAGCACATTAAAGTGCAAATAGATAAATAGGTACCGCTGCAGCGGGAAGGTAAACGGCGTTTCCGTGCGCTGCTCTGGTTCGCCAGAAGCGGCTTAGTCATGCTGGCCACATGACCCGGAAGCTGTACGCCGGCCCTCGGCCAGTAAAGCGAGATGAGCGCCGCAACCCCAGAGTCGGTCACGACTGGACCTAATGGTCAGGGGTCCCTTTACCTTTACCTTTTTACAAACTTAGTAGTAAATTTACTGTTTTTGATAATGTCATTCTCAAGCTCCCAGCAATACTTCTGAACATAATAAACTACCGCACGTGCCATTGTGTTGTTGGGCAGAGCCAGTGCAGCCTACATTCTTGGCTCTCATAACCGTTCGCGTTTCAAGGAAAGGCAAGCTGTGGCGAGGCTTTCTCAACCAGTGACTGAGCCCAGAGGGCCGTGTCTGTCATCACCAGGCTCTGCGACACCCCATGATGCTAGAAGGAGCATGGCAACTGTACTGGGATTCTGAATATTGCTTTTTATAGGGTAGGGGGCACTGGGGATAAGTTTATGGCAGGGGTTGCCAACCCCTACTGCCCACTAGTGGGCGTTTCAGGATTCTAGGTGGGCGGTAGGGGGTTCTATCGCAGAAGCTGTAACCTCCTTCCATCGAGCCCTGGTGGGCGGTAAGGAAATGTTACCACCAAGAAAGATGCATTAGTGGGCGGTAGGTATAAAAAGGTTGACTACCCCTGGCTTACAGAGTCAAGGAGGCAGTGACCCCCAAAGGTTTGGGAACCACTGTTCTAAATAAATAAAATGAAAGTGTTGGGCTTCACAATATAAAACCCATGCTTTGAATTGTTCCCAGAAACAAACGGGCATCTCGTGCTACTAGCCATGATAGTGGCCTCCCTCTAACAGCTGTTTGCTGCGGTCGGCCATTTCTTCCCTTGGTCTGATTTGGTGGTTGTTCCTGAGCCCTCTTCAAAGGCAGCCTTATATATGCAGGCTGGACTTCCAGATGGTATCACCAAAAAGATGGGCCAGCGGGTGGTAGGGGAGAGCTAAGCGTCAAAAACCGAATTACTCCTGTACGCCCCTACTCACAGCTTATTCAGGGCTTGCGTCACTGCGTCTCTTCTTAAGTCAGTTGAGCTATGGCAAAGAGTTGCCCTCCTCGCAAGTTTTATTTGCATGCCGCTTTTCCCTGCTCAAAGAGCCTCACAGCAACATACAGACTGAAACCCAGCATCTCAAGACGTTGTGTTAACCATTACAAAGCAGAGCACAATTTAAACAGCAGCAAAACTTGCACTGATGTCGATAAGACCAGCAAATGCTTCCTGTTAACAAACACTGAAGTGCCGTAACAGTAGAACCCAAACATACAGATAGGAGCGGAAACAGGGCACCTTAAGAGTCTGCTGCGGGAGAGAGCTTATCCTGTGTAACGCCTGGTTCCCTTCTGTTCTTGTCCTTTTCTCACCCTAGCAGAACAAGAAACTTCAGCAGACACACAGGAGACGCCGGAAGCCCGAAGCTGCCGGAAGCCGGACTTGCTCATCAACCTGTCGGGAAGAACCACCCCTCCCAGCCCTGGGCACAGCCTTGCCCGTGGCGCTGAGCCTGGAGCCGAGTCCCAGCCCATCAAGGAGGAGCCGGAGGACTTGATGCAGGAGCTATACTCCTACCTGGACTGTGGGAAACGCTTCAGGCACAAGCGGTCTCTGCTGGACCCCGAGAAGCCCCACCCCTTCCAGTGCCTGGAATGCCACAAGAGCTTTGGCTGGGAGGACGAGCGCCAGCCGGACAGCCAGCCCCCTGCCACCTGCCCCGAGTGCACCCAGCGCCTGCGCAAGAAGCGCTCCAGCCTGGCGCACGTGGCGGACGCCCAGCCCTTCGCCTGCGCCACCTGCGGCGCCACGTTCAGCCAGTGGTCGATGCAGCTCCTGCACCAGAAGTGCCACGGCCCCCACAGCCACTCCTGCGGCGACTGCGGGGCCGGGGCGGGGTCGGCACAGGAGCTCCAGCGGCACCGGAGGGCCCACGCCGTGGTGGGGAAGGCCCACTCCTGCCTCAACTGCCCCTGCAGCTTCCTCTCCTCCTCCGAGCTGGCCGCCCACCGCCGGACGCACAACCCGAGCTGGCCGTTCACCTGCAGCTGGTGCCAGAGCACCTTTGCCAGCCGCAAGGTGCTGTCCGAACACCAGGAGCTGCACGTGGCGGCGGCGAGGAAGGTGCTGCCCCACGTCAAGCTCAGCTTCACCTTCAACTGGCGGGAGTTCCTGGCGGAACAGACGAAGCACTGCCTGCACTCCAGCTGCTCCCCGCGGCAGGCGTTCACCGAGCTGCTGCAGAAGAACTCGGAGCTGTGGCCCTACCCATGCGCCGAGTGCGGCACCCACTTCTTCAACCAGTGGGCCCTCGCCAACCACAGGTGCGCCGCCTCGCCGAAGCCGCCTGCCCAGGTCGCGGCAGGGGGTGGCGGCGTGCTTTGGCAGGGGCCGGGCGCAGATCTGCCCCCGGCCGCATTCCGGTGCCCCTCCTGCGGCCTGGGCTTCCCCCAGGAAGAGTCACTGGCGGCGCACCTGCCCAGGCACAGCGGCGAAGGGCGCCCTTTCCAGTGCCCCCACTGCAAGAACAGCTACCTGTGCAAGGAGGCTCTGGCCGGCCACGTGCAGAGCCACTTCACCTGGCGGCCGGCCCACTGCTACATCTGCGACCGGGATTTCGCCCAGCCGGAGGAGCTGGTGGAGCACCTTGGCACCCACGTGGTGGAGCACCCCTACAAGTGCGGCCGCTGCCACAAGAGCTTCCTGAGCCCCTTCCTGCTAGGCAAACACTTCCAGCAGGTACATGCTGCCCTGGGGTAGCCGCACGTCCGCAACTGGTTCGCCAGGCGCTTCGCTCAACCTGAGCTGCTGGAAGAGCACCTGCTGTGTCCCACGCTGCCAGGGACCCCTTCCAGGGCGACGGGGGCAAGAGAGGCTGTTCTTGCCGGCACTGCTGGGGGAGAGTAGGAGGAAGCATGCGGAAGAGGAGTCGTGCCTGGCGCAAACGGGGGGGAAAGACAGAGGTGTCTTCTCTAACTGGCTGCAGAAAGGGTTCCCCAAACTGAATGTGGCTGGAAAAGACTTTGCTCAGGTGGAAAGGGCTCTCGAAGGGTCTCTGGTTCACCTTCCTCTTCTTCCTCCCCGCTGCGATCCTTCAGTATCGCTCTCGGGTGCCCTTTGAACACCGTGCTGTCGCTGCGGGAGTCGCAGTCAATTAATTGGCAGGTCGCCTCCCGCATATAGGTCTGCTTTGAGGTCTTTTAACAATCACGGGGGGTGCATTTTATATGGATCCTTAAAACAGGCAAAAGGATTTTTAAAAGCAAGACGAGAACAACCGAGCATAGGTTTAAAAGCAACGCAGAATCAACGGCTAAGACTGAGAACTTTTCTCCTAGCTTGGCAAAGCTTGTTGAAACTATCATGTTCTCACTTGCTTCCGGAAGGGGCAGAGAGGGGGCTCTTCTGGGGGTTCAGCCCGCCGTGCTGTGGTGTGTATAAAGGTCTGCAGCCATGAGGGTGAGGCAGATTGCAGGGTGCTGTTTTATCTAGGGGAGATCCATGGGGTTGACTCCTACGGATTGTGGGCCCGACAGAAGCACTGTAGGGTCGCCCCCTGAGAATAGTGCCTCCCTCGATGCTCCTGCGATGAGATTCTTCCGTTCCATTTGGAATGGTTTTATGTGGTTTGTAGTACTAATGATTTTAATGTTTTTTTAAAAATAATAATAATGGCATAGTCTGTTGTTGTAACCTGCCCGGGGACCTAATAAATAAACCTTATAAATAAGTGTAACGCTTGAAGAGCATCTTGGGGGTTGGGGGCATCAGTCCCTCTACGAACAGCGGTGTCTTTCCAGCAAGGCGGTGGCAGTTGCACTCCGGAAACCTGCAACCCCGGTGTCCTCTTTTTGCGGGACTCTGGAACACAGGTCACCAGGGGTGCCATGCTAGAACACAACAAGCACAAGGGTTGCAGGGTGAGGCAGCTGGAGCGAACATAGCCATGCTCACACCTTTGTGTGGAGGAAAAAAATTGCAGGAAGTTTTAGAAGCAGGGAAGCCTGGCCTTTCCTCTATTTCGGAGCCTGCTAAAGGGTTGTATTACGGCAGCAACAGAAGTGTGGGAGATGGGGGAGGTATAGAATCCTAGAGTTGGAAGAGACCCCAAGGGCCATCCAGTCCAACCCCGTGCCAAGCAGGAAACACCATCCGAGCATTCCTGACAGGTGGCTGTCAAGCCTCTGCTTAAAGACCTCCAAAGAAGGAGACTCCACCACACTCCTTGGCAGCAAATTCCACTGTCAAACAGCTCTTACTGTCAGGAAGTTCTTCCTAATGTTTAGGTGGAATCTTCTTTCTTCTAGTTTGAATCCATTGCTCCGTGTCCACTTCTCAGGAGCAGCAGAAAACAACCTTTCTCCCTCCTCTATATGACATCCTTTTATATATTTGAACATGGCTATCATATCACCTCTTAACCTTCTCTTCTCCAGGCTAAACATACCCAGCTCCCTAAGCCGTTCCTCATAAGGCATTGTTTCCAGGCCTTGGACCATTTTGGTTGCCCTCCTCTGGACACGTTCCAGCTTGTCAGTATCCTAACAGTAGCGTGCTCTGTTCCGTTCTGAGCAGCCCAGTGCCCTCCAGATTTATTTATTTTTTGGACTACAACTCCCATCAGCCCCTGGCATTGGCTGATGGGAATTGTAGTCAAAAACATGTGGAGGCCATGCTGGCTACCTGACAAAAGGGCAGCTTCAGCTTAAAGAGCTGTGTTTCAGAGATCATTTTACTAGACATCTTTTCATGGAAAGGCTTATGCTCTTGCAGTTGTACAGTGACCAGTAAGTTCATTCCCAGCACCTTCCTTTCAGGAGCTACAAGGAGCATAAAATTGGGCACGGCCTGATCAAGATTTTTTTTTTTTATTTCATTAAATTTATATACCGCCCTATACACGCAGTTCTCAGGGCAGTTTACAGAATAAAATCAAAACAGTTTCCTCCCAGGCTTTGGCGAGGTGATGGGTCGTTCGTTGCCGTTAACCTTTATTCTCCCAGAGGCTCTGAAGAAAATACATTACGTTTTCTACTTTGCATGCAGAAAGTCTCATTCCTTGCTTTTTATACAAAAACGTCTCAAAGTAAGAAATAACACGAATAAATTAACAGCCAAGTATAAGAACTAAGAATACACAGAGTTCAGGCATGAAGTGACCCTTCAAAAACGCTGGACATTTATTTTTTTTTACTTCTGCCATTTTCCTTCAGGTGGAGGAAACTGCACAGA